>CM040241.1:26534164-27134164 GCA_022545495.1 Chrysanthemum lavandulifolium | reverse complement strand
GTTATATGGATGTATCACTCAATGGAAATTGGCACCAAGTGGCAAAAATACTTGGTTTAGCATATGAGCATCAAGACACGGTTAAGGAAATGTATAGAGAGTACATTGGGATGGTCAAGGTATATTATGAAGAGTCAAAAGGGTGCAAGGAAAACCGAAAGCTATGGCGGAAATGGCGAGATACTGCAGATGAGCCGAGATTGATATGCGTGTTGATGCACAGTTGATGACCAAGAAATGCGGGAAGGATCTCCAAGAGAAACTGTGAAGGATGATGTGCACATGGAAGATAACAAAGAATGGAAGCAAGTTTGGAACAACAATTGAAGGAAGTGCTAGCGGCGATGATGATTTTATCATCATCACTTAAAGATGGAATCAAGAAAGATCATGGGCGACATTCAAGCATTAGGAGGAGAATGTGATCCTGTTTTAATGCTTTAATGCTTATGCTCTAAAGACAATTACTATTTCGTATGTTTTAATTTAGTATGGGTCATAGTGGGTCAATATAAGGCATGTAATGTTTGGGTCGATCTGTTAACCCAAACAGGCCTTGTAGAAGTTAGTTATTTGACAGTTTATAGTTTGGCAGTTATTTGACGGTTACTAGATATTGTGAAACAACACAATGGTTCTTGTGTCAACATACATGTCGTTTCACAAAGTATAAATACTGTAATAGGAGAAGTCAAACATAAGTCTTTTTATTATTGATAAACCTTTACTGTTTTATTCATTTTGTCTCACACAAACAAAGATTAACAACATGGTTAACACCAACGATTATTATGTTGTAATTGGCTTGACCACAACTCGTGACAAGATACCAACAATGGTATCGAGAGCACATGTTTTGATCCTAGGAGAAGTCAATTACACAGGAACATACATCATGTCCCAAACAGATCCTACTTACATGGAGAAACCTCCCAAACAAACCCAAACACTCCAAAATGGCCTAGACACAAAAAATACATATCACCAGAAGGAAAACGTCTATTAAAAAAGAAAATGGAAGAAGTGGTGTCCTATAATTCCTCAAAACTAAAACCCCCTACAGGTTGCAGTTACAAACAAATAGGGGAACCAAGTAACCTATCCAAGAGGGACAAAAGGGCGCGTTGCTATATATGTAAGAAGAGGGGCCACGTTTTTTGGAGATGCACAAATAAAGGAAAGAAAACCAACACAGGAAAGATGGAATCAAGTACAATGGATATCGTGACCACCAAGGCTTCACAAACTTATGAAGCATTCAAATATGAACCGAGACAAAGTGCATGTATCAACAGATTTTATGGTTGAAGGTTCGACATGGGAAATTGGGATGGAATATGGTATGTTAGCAAAGCATACAAAAGGCATATGAGTCCCATGAAACAACTGCTCAAAAGAATGGTGGAGAGGTTCAAGGTTGAAGGACGAAGAAAGAGAGAAAAAATTCATTGTTTCTTATGGCATAGGAGAAGTGATTGTAGAGACAAAAGAGGGAAAGTTGATGATACCAAATGTAATTTACACTCCAGAAATTACATTGAACATTCTTAGTTTGGAACAATTGGAAGAGCAAGGGTACTTGGTGAGTTATGATGGCAACAGATGCAGTGTTAAATACATGTTTAATTACATGTATGAAGGTGCAGTTGAGGGCATTGAAGAATAAAGTGAACACAACATAATTGAGAGTCACAATAGGCATTTGGATGACTACTACGGGACATTTGACCCAGGGGATGATTGCTCATTGATCAAAGGTATGGAAGAACTAAGAATGGAGAAGGAAGAAGAGCATGATTATATGGACGGTGAATATATAAGCATGAATGGAACTCAGATCTCATGAAGGTAAACACTTTCAAAAGGTTTATAGCATTCCTAGATTTAATTGATATAGATAAACTTGTCTATGGAAACGGGATGTGTTGAAAAGAAAATTCATGGAGATGATCAGATGGTTCTATCTAGAGTTTTTAGGACAACAAGTTTTAGGTGAATTGCCTCCAACTGTAGGAGCAATCAACATTGACTTGTTGGCTTTGTACAAATTTGTTGATGCACTGGGTGGTTATATGGATGTATCACTCAATGGAAATTGGCACCAAGTGGCAAAAATACTTGGTTTAGCATATGAGCATCAAGACACAGTTAAGGAAATGTATAGAGAGTACATTGGGATGGTCAAGGTATATTATGAAGAGTCAAAAAGGGTGCAAGGAAAACCAGAAGCTATGGCAGGAAATGGCAGAGATACTGCAGATGAGCCAGAGATTGATATGCAGGTTGATGCACAGGTTGATGACCAAGAAATGCAGGAAGGATCTCCAAGAGAAACTGTGAAGGATGATGTGCACATGGAAGATAACAGCAATGGAAGCAAGTTTGGAACAACAATTGAAGGAAGTAGCTAGCGGCGATGATGATTTTATCATCATCACTTAAAGATGGAATCAAGAAAGATCATGGAAGCAGCATTCAAGCATTAGGAGGGAGAATGTGATCCTGTTTTAATGCTTTAATGTTTATGCTCTAAAGACAATTACTATTTCGTATGTTTTAATTTAGTATGGGTCATAGTGGGTCAATATAAGGCATGTAATGTTTGGGTCGATCTGTTAACCCAAACAGGCCTTGTAGAAGTTAGTTATTTGACGCTTTATAGTTTGGCGCTTATTTGACGGTTACTAGATATTGTGAAGCGACACAATGGTTCTTGTGTCAACATACATGTCGTTCACAAAGTATAAATCTTGTAATAGGAGAAGTCAAACATAAGTCTTTTATTATTGATAAACCTTCTCTGCTTTATTCATTTTGTCTCACACAAACAAAGATTAACAACATGGTTAACACCAACGATTATTATGTTGTAATTGGCTTGACCACAAACCCGTGACAAGATACCAACAATGGTATCGAGCACATGTTCGATCCTAGGAGAAGTCAATTACACAGAACATACATCATGTCCCAAACAGATCCAACTTACATGGAGAAACCTCCCAAACAAACCCAAACACTCCAAAATGGCCTAGACACAAAAATACATATCACCGTAAGGAAAACGTCTATTAAAAAGAAAATGGAAGAAGTGGTGTCCTATAATTCCTCAAACTAAAACCCCTACAGTTGCGATTACAAACAAATAGGGAACCAAGTAACCTATCCAAGAGGGACAAAAGGGCGTTGCTATATATGTAAGAAGAGGGCCACGTTTTTGGAGATGCACAAATAAAGGAAAGAAAACCAACACAGAAAGATGGAATCAAGTACAATGGATATCGCACACCAAGGCTTCACAAACTTATGAAGCATTCAAATATGAACCGAGACAGCATGTATCAACATTTTATGGTTGAAGGTTCGACATGGGAAATTGGGATGGAATATGGTATGTTAGCAAAGCATACAAAAGGCATATGAATCCCATGAAACACTTGTTCAAAAGAATGGTGGAGAGGTTCAAGGTTGAAGGGACAGAAGAAACAGAGAAAAAATTCATTGTTTCTTATGGCATAGGAGAAGTGATTGTAGAGACAAAAGAGGGAAAGTTGATGATACCAAATGTAATTTACACTCCAGAAATTACATTGAACATTCTTAGTTTGGAACAATTGGAAGAGCAAGGGTACTTGGTGAGTTATGATGGCAACAGATGCAGTGTTAAATACATGTTTGATTACATGTATGAAGGTGCAATTGAGGGCATTGAAGAAGAAAGTGAACACAGCATAATTGAGAGTCACAATAGGCATTTGGATGACTACTACGGGACATTGGACCCAGGGGATGATTGCTCATTGATCAAAGGTATGGAAGAACTAAGAATGGAGAAGGAAGAAGAGCATGATTATATGGACAGTGAATATATAAGCATGAATGGAACTCTGTATCTCATGAAGGTAAACACTTTCAAAAGGTTTATAGCATTCCTAGATTTAATTGATATAGATAAACTTGTCTATGGAAATTGGGATGTGATGATCAGATGGTTCTATCTAGAGTTTTTAGGACAACAAGTTTTAGGTGAATTGCCTCCAATCGTAGGAGCAATCAACATTGACTTGTTGGCTTTGTACTAAATTTGTTGATGCACGGGTGGTTATATGGATGTATCACTCATGGAAATTGGCACCAAGTGGCAAAATACTTGGTTTAGCATATGAGCATCAAGACACGCTAAGGAAATGTATAGAGAGTACATTGGGATGGTCAAGGTATATTATGAAGAGTCAAAAAGGGTGCAAGGAAAACCAGAAGCTATGGCAGGAAATGGCAGAGATACTACAGATGAGCCATAGATTGATATGCAGGTTGATGCACAGGTTGATGACCAAGAAATGCAGGAAGGATCTCCAAGAGAAACTGTGAAGGATGATGTGCACATGGAAGATAACAGCAATGGAAGCAAGTTTGGAACAACAATTGAAGGAAGTGCTAGCAGCAGTGATGATTTTATCATCATCACTTAAAGATGGAATCAAGAAAGATCATGGAAGCAGCATTCAAGCATTAGGAGGGAGAATGTGATCTTGTTTTAATGCTTTAATGTTTATGCTCTAAAGACAATTACTATTTCGTATGTTTTAATTTAGTATGGGTCATAGTGGGTCAATATAAGGCGTGTAATGTTTGGGTCGATCTGTTAACCCAAACAGGCCTTGTAGAAGTTAGTTATTTGACAGTTTATAGTTTGGCAGTTATTTGACGGTTACTAGATATTGTGAAACGACACAATGGTTCTTGTGTCAACATACATGTCGTTTCACAAAGTATAAATACTGTAATAGGAGAAGTCAAACATAAGTCTTTTTATTATTGATAAACCTTTACTGTTTTATTCATTTTGTCTCACACAAACAAAGATTAACAACATGGTTAACACCAAACGATTATTATGTTGTAATTGGCTTGACCACAAACCTGTGACAAGATACCAACACCATATAACAGGCCTCATCGACTTTCAACCCATTTGAGCGATTTCATTTTTAACTTGTATTTAAATAAAGTACTAGCACATTTAAAGCTGTTAAGACATAAAATGTTACAACCATGTAAGAGAGACCATTCAAATACAAGTTACTAACTGATTTTTTTCCCCAAAAGATCCCTAACCGATGCTGCACAGGCTGGAGTTTTACAAGTTTGTCAAGTAAATGAGTGAAAGAAAAAATAACATCAGAAACTACGCACGCTCTCGATTGAATGATAGACTAAATGGAATGTTATGAGTGATTGCAAACTATTATGTTACAAGGAGTAAATAATGAAATAAGATCACAACAATTAGGTAAATTTAACAAAGCTCTCGAGTACCTCCATCTGTTGGTTCTTTTTTTTGTGCCTCTTGGTACTACCTGTAGATCCGTCGATGTCACTCTCCCCTCATTACAATTACCATTGTCATTACCCATACCACGGGGAGATACAAGGCTCTCAACAAATACATGTTCATCATATTTAACATTACATTTCAAAATTGTGGATAACCAGATATGAGCCTTACCATGGGGAGAATTAACCCTTTGCACAAATACAGGAGCACTGGAATCTTCTTCTAACATCCATATATATATATGAATATGACCAGTGTTTTGGGTGGAGCATATAGACTCTGACTCTTGTAAATCGTTCGTGTGGACAATCATCACAAGGCGGTGGCGGTAACATTTGTTCCCATATCGACTCGACTCTTGTACATTGTAGTTTTCATTACCCATAACTTAAGATTACACACTGAACTACCGCAAAAGAAGCATAAACGGTCTTCGTAGTCCCAGTTTGTATGTACCAAATTCATTTAATGGTGGGGCTGGAGATTTCTTTAAAACCTCTTTGGATAAATCAAAAGAAACAATTACTAGCTTGTTTTTCGATCTAAATGCCGTGAATCGCCCCATTGCATAAGATACCGCATGTGTCCAAAAGTTTATAGTTAAATTCTCCAACGACTGATCTCCAAACGTTTAATTTCAATGTTAAGACTAGAAAACGATATTTATCAGTACAAGTTTTTCTGAACCCAATTACAACCTTGTAATCGTCTATGGATGAATCGTAGCCAAAACCCATGCAAGGAAAAGGTTCCTCGATAAGAGCTTGGGGGAGACGTTTTAGTTTTATCACCTGGTGAATTGATGGATTAACGACTAAAAGTTCAGTTTTGAAATGTAGGCATACTAGACCATTAGAAGAACCAACAATAAGACAGTTATGATCCGTCAAAACAATCCTTGTGTCTCCAATTTCATTATTTTTTGCTTTCTGTTTGAGAGTGTAGTTAAGATGAGACTTAACGAAACAATCACTTGAGATTAAGGAATTCCATGACTTGCATACGATCTTGTATTGGCTGAGATCCTTTACTTTCAATCTTACAAGTATCTCCTCGGTGATATCAAGAGGAAGCACTTCCATTTAAAACTCTAACTAGCGACTTCAAGGATAGAAAATAAAAACAAAGGAACTAATCAGTTTTCTCCTATATGAACTATTAAGTAACTAGCTCGGAAATAAAGAAAAAAACGAAGATTTACCTATAGTTTTGTTGCAGCTGTTCCTTGTGTTTTCCAACTAGGGATTTTAGGGTTTATTACTTGGTGATAGAATAATATGGCGTAATCATTATTAATCAATCTATTTAATGAGTATATATATAATGAGTAGGTTAAACCTTAAAACACTTCAACTTAATGTCTATGACATATTTAGCCCCTATAAATTAGTTACAAGAAAGTTGTATTTTCCTCTTTAATTTTAAGATGCATAACAAAGAGTAAAAATTAATTAAGAGATACAAGTATGGTAGTCTTTCCTGAGAGTTTCATAAACCGCGGGGTGTATCCGTAGCTTTGACATGACTATTACGTTCTGACCCATATGAAAAACAAGGGCTGACTTTGCGTCTTTGCATAAAGCTATGGACCCCATGATTGTATATGAAGCTTCCATCAAAGATTACCAAAGGAAGCGGTGCAACAGATAACCTCATACTAGAAAATTGGTGTTGATGAACTAAAATGTAGCTACATGGACAAATAAGCTACAGAGTCAGTGGCGGACATCAGGTTCACTTTATGAAAAGTATCGAAAATCGTAAACCAAAAATTAAGGACCGGGTTCATTTTAGAAAAATCGATATATTGACATAATTTTACACTACGCAAGAAAAATCCATGGGGTTCCCGTGTACCCACGGGAACGCCCTCCGTCCGCCTATGTACGGAGTACATTCCATCTTGGGACTAAATGAACCCAAGTTCTTCATGTGTGGTCATGGCAACCAAACATATGGAGAGGTTTCACTTATAGAAACACAACACCGTACCAATACCAAGCTTTTATGTAGAAGGAATTAAACTAGTCACCAGATATTATATGGAGAGTCTCACTTTCGTGCATGTTCAAAATTAACGAAGTCCTATTAATTAGATAAACAAGTTTCTTATCTAGTTATGGTTTGATGCTCCTGTTGTATAAACTATCTCGGAATCTCTATGAATCTTGTTTTCTAAATAGTGATCAATGAACATGCTACCTATATGGTAAGAGAAATGTCTTAAGAGCATTCTTTTCTAATTGGTGTCGCAAATTGTCATTCACGATTTTTATATCTAGGAATTGGTATTTTTTATTTATAACATGGAATATACGATTCTGCCATTCGAAGAATTTAGAACCAATTCAATGAGTATGTGACAAAATTGTGATCAAACTTACAATTTTCACATGCAATACAACAAGAGATTCTAAAGTAAAAAAATTGAAGTTTAGTATCTTGTACTTTAACTGCGATAACAAGTCCATAAAAGGCGTCTTAGCGAGTGTTGAGAGTATTGTTTAACTGGTCATAACAAGTATACTGATGCGTGCTTGACTCCAAACTGAAGCTGTGAGAACCAAATAAAACTGAATTTGTTTTAGTCTGAACAAAGATACTCTCAAAACAACATTGTATGGATATAAGGACCCATATTTTTGGAAATGTACAGAGTATAAAGATTATATTAAAAAAAAAAAAAAAAAAAAAAAAAGTCAAGAGGTTCAATCATAAATGCTCCAGGGAAAAAACATAAGGTGTGCTGAATGTTGGTTTTAAAAAGATGCATTATATAACTATACCAAACTGACCACAACCCAATTACCTATTGGTAATTTTAGTGTTATCAACTTATTTTATGTAGTTGTGTTTTACATGAGACCAACAGCCGCATACGAGTTTAGTTCAAGACGGGTTAGAAGGTGCGGAGCAGGGGCGGATCTAGCTTGAAGAGAGGGTGTGCACGTGCATACCCTATGTAAAATTATAGTAGTGTAAAAAAATTTGATTTTTTGGAACGCTGGTACAAAAATACACTGTATAATTATGAGTGCACACCCTCTGAAGTAATGGAAAAATATCAGTGCATACCACGGATTCCAAAGAAAAGGAAAAAAAAAAAAAAAGTGAACGAAGAATAAATTAAAAGCTTGACTGGTTATTGAGTATGGCGGCTGTATGTAGAAGAAGAAGATGAGGGTCAATGGTCAATGATTTTTATGTTTTTACTTGGCCCAAGTGCAATGTAAGTTAAATTCTGAGTCTATACATTTCATTCCCTAAGCCGGTAAGCCCAATCCACGCCAAACTAAAATCTACACATATTTGTTTTATCATTTTATTTGCTCTTAAATTTCAGTTACACAACTAAAATTAGAGTTATTCTAGCCCAAAAAAGTTCAAAATTCAATATTTATGGGTCATAAATTTGCTGTGAGCACTTGGCCTCACTGTAGTTTTCGTACACAATGAACGATAAGATCGGTCTATGTTATGCCAAACCTAAACCAAAAATCGAATATGTCATTAATGATATTATGTTGTTACGATAAGAACAGATTTTATTCACGCAAATTCACATATTTATAATTTATATCTTTTTTTAGCCTTTTCAAGTCAAATAAAACTACAATGAACGCGAACAAAAATGAATTGTTATCGAGGAAAAAAACCAAAAAGTGATTAGTTAATTAATGACAAGAAAAATCTCATAAAAATGTGAGTATGAAGCTCCGACCCCAAAAGAATCCGAAAAAAACCCGACCCGTAAAAACCAATCCGAACCGAAAATATTTTCGCCGAAAAAAAAATATTATTGAATACATAGTGCACACCCTATGTCAATTTTCTGGATCCATCACTGGTGCGGAGTGCACACTCATCATAGTTAGCTTGAAACGCCGGGACAAAGATGCGGGGGTCAAGGGGGCGCGCCACCTTGCGGGGTCGAGGGGCAGTTATTTAACCACATTCCTAGTCTTATTTGCATAATATAATAGCAATAATACTCTAACGTTTCTGATTGATTTCTCGTGCCTTAGATTTCAATTGCAGAATCTGTCTTATCTGATTAAGGATTTCGTGAACCCGAGGCATATAAAGTCGAAATACTTTAATCTGAAAGTGATTACACGATTCAGATTGATATCCAGATTATAAACCATTCACATGTAAAAACCAAAAACATAACAATATTCGTATTACTTAATGAATAAAAAAGGTCTGTACAAACAAGTTTAAATACACAAAACAAATAAACGATGCCCTAATACTAGACGGGCTAATGGGCTAACACAAATGGGCCGACCTTATTAACTAACACCTCCCCTCAAACTCACAATGCTGCGGCGAGGAACATTGAGAGTTTGTCAGATAAAAAACGAAAACGCGGACCACTGTGAGGCTTGGTAAATATATCGACGGAGCAAACGGCAAAGAAATGGTTCCCGCCTTAAGATGGTGATGAGTGAAATGACAATCAATCTCTATATGTTTGGTCCTTTCATGAAAAACTGTGTTGCGCGCAATCTGAATAGCACTACGGTTATCACAATATAATGGAGTAGGACCATTAATGTGAACACCCATATCTGCAAGTAACCAACGTAACCGAACAATCTCGCTAGTGGTAACAGACATGGCACGATACTCAGCTTCAGTAGAAGATCTTGAAAGAACATCTTGTTTCTTACTCTTCTACGAAATAAGAGAATCTCCAAGAAAAACACTTAACCCAGTTGTGTACTTGCGAGTAACAAAATCACCAGCCCAATCAGCATCACAATAAGCACGCAAGTCTAAAGAAGATGTGGAAGGAAATAAGAGTGTCTGAAACTGAGTACCTCGAAGGTACCGAAGAATCTATAGGACAGCAGCCCAATGAACTGTAGTGGGAGCAGCAACAAACTGACTAACAATGTGAGCAGCATTAGCAATATCTGCTCAAGTCACTGTAAGATAAACCAAACTCACAACAATAGTGCGATATAAACTAGGATCTGGTAAAGGATCACCATCCGTAGGTGTATATTTTGCTTTAGAGTCAAGAGGAATGTCAACAATCTTATTATCTCACGATCAAACAAACCAGCAATATACTTGGACTGAGATAAGACATGTGATGAGTGGCGCTCGAATCTAACATCCACTTACAGAATGAGGCGGAACATTTATTAGACGAGGTTGACATAGCATGAGGCTCAAAGGCTAAAATACTTTTTAATTGCTCTATCATGTCTAAAAATATCTCGAATTGCTCATACATGTCTACAAACATTTAAAACTGCTCAAACAATAATTTATCCGACTTTATATCACTCTTATAGGTATCCATGCTAACAAACTTAATACAACCCAATAATAAAAAGATTCGAAGAACCAACAATAAACGGACTTATCAATCAAATAAATATCAACAGCCTCTACCTAAATTCCAAACAGAATGTCTAAATAAATATACCAACGTCAACTTCGAACTTATTTTCCATAAATTCACTTTGTACCCCAAATTAAAATCTAACAGAGTGTGTCACAATTTAATTAATAACAAGTTCAACTTATATATTCAATCAGCAAATTCAAGATACCACCGTCCTTTCCAGTAACCAGTTTTTCAAAAGAAAAACAACCACCAATCAAATTAATGAAAAAAGCTTACTTGTCACGTGATGATATCAAATCGGAAGACGAAACGACAACGATGGATGACTAATACAAACGGTCACAACTCACAAGCTATTCCAACAACATATTCAATAATTCCGCAAAACAAATCTGATGAACAACCGTACTCAAATATGGGGATTCATGGCTCTTGATACCAAGTAGAAACCAAAAAACATAACAATATTCGTATTACTTAATGAATAAAAAAGCTCTGTACAAACAAGTTTAAATACACAAAACAAATAAACATGCCCTAATACTAGACGGGGCTAATGGGCCGACACAAATGGGCAATTTCCTACATTACCATCCTTATAGTCACTAACACCACCTCCAAAGTCCAAACAAAGTAGTTGTTCAGAATATTAAGCAAAGCTCTCAATTACCTACACCTGTTGCTTCTTCTTTTTTTCTTCCTCTTGCTGCTACCTCTTGCAGATCGTCTTTTTCGTTTGCATTTTTCACCCTGAGATGTCTCAATGCTATACACATCCAGTACTGGTACTTTTTTTGTTTGACTCTCCTCCCCATTGCCACTCCCGATGCAATCCCTATCGGGAGACACAATGATCTGCCTCCTTTTACTATTCACGCTCCTCCCATCACCATTGGTTGATATCATGTTATGCATTTTTCTTGTCACTGATCTCCCCTCATTACAATTACCATGGGGAGATACAAGGCTCTCAACAAATACATGACCATCATAATTATAATTACATTCCGAATTTGTGGATAAAAAGATACGAGCCTTACCATGGGGAGATTCAACGCTTTCCACATATACAGGAGCTTCGGAATCTTCTTCTAACATCCATATATGAATACGATGACTAGTGAAACTCTTGCGTGGGATGTAATCCATCAATATTTCGTGGCCAGAATCATCACAAGGCAGCGGCGATAGCATTTGTTCCCATATTGACTCTGACTCTTGTAAATAGTTATTTTTCATCACCCATAACTCAGGTTGGTCAAATGGAGTTCTTGAGCTACAATGAAAGATGCATAGACGGTCTTTCATAGTCCCTAGAATGTGTTTTCCACAATCTAGGGGCAAGGGGGTGAAGATTTCCTTAATAACCTCTTTGGATAGATCAAAAGAAACAACTATTGAGTTGTTGTTTCCATCAGTTGCTAACCTGTGAATCGCCCCATTGCATAAGACACCATTAATGAACATATAGCTGTAGTCAAATTCTCCAGAAACCGATCTCCAGACTTTTGATTTCAGTGTTGAGACTAGAAAATGATATTTATTACCAATACCTCTCTTTCTGAACCCAACTATAACCTTGAAATCGTCTATGGATGAATCATAGCCAAAACCCAAACGAACATAAGCTTGGCAAGTAAAGTCAGGAATTTGGGGGGGACATTCTATTTTTTTCACCTGACGAGTTGATGGATTGACAACTAACAATTCAGCCCCGAAACGTAGGCATACTAGACCATTAGAAGAACCAACAATATCACACTTATAATCATTACTACTTGGATCAGCTAAAACAATCCTTGTATCTCCAGTTTCAGTATTAATCATGTTCTTCTTGAGATTGTAGTTAAGATGAGACTTAACAAAACAATCACTTGAGACTAAGGAATTCCATGACTTGCATACGAGCTTGTATTTGATGAGATCCTTTACTTTCAACCTTACGAGTATCTCCTCAGCGATATCAAGAGAAAGCTCTGCCATTGCAAATAACCTTGATTGCTAGATTTTAGGGGGAAAAATAAATAAGAGTAAGCAAATAATACATATATATATATATATGCAGTTAGCCTAGAAATAAAATTAGTGAGCATCCCCTTAAAAGGATTTAAATCAACTAAAAACAATCTTATAACTGATAATGAACATGGCAGTCACAAATTGTTTAGCATAAAACAACGTTTAGTTTTTAAGATCATGTAAAAAAAAGTCATGCCAAAATAGTTGTATGGTGTCTAGCTAAGAAACTGCAATATGGACACTTCCAAACGTTGGACACCATGATCGACATCAATCAATCAATACGACGTGAAACATCTTGTTATCACTAGCTACTTCGACTACGAAACAAAACATTCATATTCAAAACAATTAACCCACGTAATATCTAGCATGGTAACAAAAATAAACACAGCAATAATTTTCAGCGATTAATTTAAAACAAACCTGATCAGCAATCGTTTTGTTGTTTGTTATATAGCTCCGAAAACCAAACATGAACTTAAACTAATCGTAGGTAACTGAATGAATAAAAGTGTTGATTTGTATATAATGATATAATGGTATATTTTCTAACCTAATATACATGGGCTGCATAGTGGATGTTTGGCCCATTAAAACCAAAATAAAAGTAATACATTTAAGATAGGGGTAATTCCCAAAAGGGGACAAAAATGTGGATAGTGATCACTTTGAGGTACAAAAATAAAGTCTGTTCCCAATTTGGTCATGTGCGAATGTGCGACTCCACTAAATGTGCGACACGTGTCTACTTTTTTAATAATAAAGTACAGTGGTATGTAGGACTTTGACTTTGAATTTTTGTTTAAATGAAAATATACCCCTCTTTAAAATATAAATACATCACACCTAACTCTTCCACTTTATCACAACCTCTCTCTCTTATCCACCACGAGATCCGGCATCTATTGACATAAGACATGTAGAATTTATTCTCTCTCTCAAACGTCTGTATGGATTTATGTTGTGGTTACGCAACTATTTCCAAGTAAGATTAAGATTAGGAAGCATGTGATGATATTTTAGTTATTCTATAATTTATATTTGTTTGCCATGGAAACTCGAATACACAAAAATTCGCTTGTGTTTCTTCGGATATGATGGATGTCCATTTAAACCCTAATCCGAATCATTAACAACCTCAAAAGGAAAAGAAAAGATGGATGATACTAACAGAGAAGGTTCGCCACCCATATTGCCATTATCCACCACGAGATCCGGCCGGCTATTTTCTAAACCGCCACCAGATCTGTTGCTCCAACCGCCACAAAAATGTCGGCCGGCTATTTTCTAAATGATGTGGAAGATCTGTCGTTGAGGATCTCTGGCCGCCGTCATAGTTGAACACCCATCTTAGTAGATCTGCTTCCGGTGGTGTCCATTTGTAATTTCTACTTTTTTTTGTTTCATACTCTTCTTTTCTTGTGATTATTGAAAGTGGGTGATGCACGGCACATTCTTGAGCTGGAAATGTCAAAAAGAAAGTAAAAACAAGAATATGATAGAACCAGTATTTGATTATGGAATGGTAGTCTGTGTAGTTTGAGTGGACCCTCCATGTATTATTTTTGTAATAAGACCAAAAAAAAAAGAAGGGTATTTTGGTCTTTGTATTATTTTTGTAATAAGACGAAAAAAGAATATATGGGAAAAGTCCCACCTCCCACTGTAGTTTATTATTAAAAAAGTGGACACGTGTCAACATTTTACATTCGCACATGACCAAATTGGGAACAGACTTTATTTTTGTACCTCAAAGTGATCACTATCCACTTTTTTGTCCTCTTTTGGGAATTACCCCTTTAAGATATCTTTCAACATAAACAAAACATCAAACAAAGCACATGCATAGTAATTTATATACAAGTTTAACTGCTAGCAATATAAATAAGGTATCATTACACACATAAACGATAAAGGTACTTCATTGGATCAGAAAACTGGAAGTTTTGGAATGACATGTGTTTCGCCCAAAATTAGGAATGATATACTCTTCGGGATGATGTTTCCTTTTCTTGGATAGTGAACAGAAGTAAAGGGTTGCTGTCCGCGGTGGACCAAGTGAATCAAGAACCCGAAATTAGCATGTAATGTTACTGTGTAATTATTTTGCTTGCTTCTAGTTTCTTTTAGTTCCTTTAGTAAAATTCTGCCCTTAAAAATAAAAGTAGTTCACTGAACAAAATTTAAATTGTCTACATGTATTGATCACTAGATAGCAAAATAATGCATTATACAAAATCAACGTGCTTTGAGACTACGATGAGCCATCCCACAAGATCATCTAAGACATGCCAGGGATAGAGGTAGTAAGATGGCAACTCAAGACATACACTTGTAACGGGTTGGAGCACATTCCAATCCACCTTTAAGAAAACCAAATAAGAACAAGCAAACTATAACCTACATGACTCGACACCCTATCAAGTAAGATCATCAATCTTCACTTCTTTCACCGATCTTCACATTTTATTTATATATATGTATATGTAAGCTTTCTTCAGCTGCAGTGAGTACTTAAAAAATGTTCTTGGCGAAGAGAAAACAAAAACTCAAACTAGAAAACCATTGAAAAACCACAATAGAATCATCTTGAGAACACACTGTAATAAAGGAAAAGGAAATTAACCTCTGCAGAAATGAGAGAATGATGGTTTTATTGAGCTATGTTCTGGCAAAAGGAAAAATCAGTTGGTTAAGATCATCAAACACAAGTTATTAAAATCCATGAAATGCAAGATACTGTAAACAAGTACAAGAAAGATCCTTAACATAAATTTTTATTGGATTCTTAATACGAGATCATAAAGCAAAGTGCATCTGGACTCGTTCCAGATGATAAAAAAGTGTCACTAAATCAAGGAACCCAAGGATCTCACTAAATTAACTGATAATACAAATGGAAGTTAGCTATAATGAATTCTAAACTGTAAATTATGTATATTGGAAATCAGGGCTCTTGATTCCCGTAAAAGTCTCATTTCTATTCCTTTTTCATTTGAGTCTCCCCCCACCGCGAGTCACAACGATCTGGCTCCTTTTACTCTTCACTCTCCTCTTATCACCACCGGCATAGGGAGATACAAGGCTTTGCCTTTTTCTCTTCACTCTCCCTCATCGTATATTTGAGTTCCAGTGTTCTCCCTTTTACGCTTCACACTCCTCCCATCACCATCGGGAAATATCACGTTATGCATTTTTCTTTTCACTCTCCCCTCATTACAATTACCATTGTCATTACCGATACCACGGGGAGATACAAGGCTCTCAACAAATGCATGGTCATTATATTTATGATTACAATCCGAAATTGTGGATAACCAGATATGATCAGTGTTACCATTGAGAAATTTAACCCTTTGCACAAGTACAGGAGCACTTGAATCTTCTTCTGACATCCATATACGAATATGACCAGGGAAACTCGTATCTGGAATGCAATTCATCATTGCTTGGTGTGGAGATTCATCACAAGGTGGCGGCGATAGCATTTGTTCCCATATTGACTCTGACTCTTGTACATTGTAGGTTTTCAGAAGCCATAACTCACGTTGGTCAAAAAAGGGAGTTCTTGAGCTAACACGAAAGATGCATAGACGGTCTGTCATAGTCCCTAGATTGTGACTTCCACAGTGGAAGTCAGGTGCTCGTAGGGGCATGGGGGTGGGGATTTCCTTAAAGACCTCTTTGGATAGATCAAAAGAAACAACTATTGGGTTGTTGTTTCGGTCAGTTGCTAACATGTGAATTGCCCCATTGCATAAGACACTACTAATGAACATAAAATTATAGTCCAATTCTCTAGCAACTGGTCTCCAAATGTTTGATCTCAAAGTTAAGACTAGAAAACGATATTTATCGGTACATGTATTTCTGAACCCAATTACAACCTTGTAATCGTCTAAGGATGAATCATAGCCAAAACCCATGCGAATAAAATATTCTTTAACTAGGTCAGAAATTTGGGGGAGACTTTCTAGTTTTATCACCTGAAGAGTTGATGGATTAACTACTAACAATTCAGTATCAAAACATACGCATACTAGACCATTGGAAGAACCAACAATATCACACTTATAATCATTAATACTCGGACCAGCTAAAACAATCCTTGTATCTCCAGTTTCGTTATTTTGTGCTTTCTGTTTGACAGTGTAATTAAGATGAGATTTAACAAAACGACCACTTGAGATTAAGGAATTCCATGACTTGCATACGATCATGTACCGGATGAGATCCTTTGTTTTCAATCTTGCGAGTATCTCCTCGTGAATATCAAGACCAAGCTCTCCCATTAATAATAACTTGATTGCTGGAGAGAAAGAAAGAAAGAAAAATCAGTGATGCAGGTAATAAATATACATTTAGCATATTAACAAAATCAGCATCACTAAGATAGGGCAATAAAGAAACATATAATTAACATTTACTAGCATAAACTACTTTACCAATAAGAAAGAATCATAACCATTGCAAAGTTAGGGCAATAAAAACGACATAATCATAAAAATAGAGAAGTCGTATTCTCAGGGGCGTAGGCAAGAATTTGTTTTTGGGTGGGCCAAAAAAAATTAAAGGACATTAGCAAGTGCTAAAAAAAATCATAATATATAACTATGTAAAAATGTTGCAACAAATTTGTTTATTTAGTGCTTTAGTTGCACCCGTACGTCACTCATCCGCATCATTAAAATAATTTAAAAGTGAATTTAAACTAAAATCCTTAGCTATATATTTCTCAATGTAAAGAACTAAACTATCAGAATTAATAAGGGGAGATGGATTAGTTGTACAATAGTTAGTATTCCTACATAAATTTTACCGGTAGATAAGGTGGGCCAAAAAAACAATATTAGTTACACTTTACAACATCAAGCTTTTTACATAATACCTATGTACAATTTTTAGGACTTTGTGGGTGGGCCATGGCCCACCTTACCCCCCACATAGCTCCATCACTGCATATTCTTGCAGTGACAATATGGAATGGCGTAATCACAAGGTTTTGGATGATCTCCCAAAACTTGTTTCTAAACGTATAACTTAACTTCGTGTAATATTATTGATGCTTAAAGGGAAATTAGACTCCAGATATGAACAACTTGACTTTTGTTAAGCATATAGTGTCGTAGTCGCAAATTGTTTAGCATCCAACAACCGGACGTTTGTGACAATTACAATGCGTCCTTCTAGATCATAGAACCTCATTTTTTCCAAGTAAAGTTGTTCTCTGTAGACGTGAATGAACAAAGCTGGCAATAATATAGTCTGTTAGAAACTTTGAGATGGACACAAGATCCTTCCAAACTTTTTTCGCCACGACATCAGTCAATCAAACTATGACATTGTATGAACAAACATCTTCTAAACCAACACTAACGTTAACTCCTAAGTCGTTCTTGACTAAATCAATTCAAATATCATTCAAATTTTAATGGTTATATGAACTACACATGTATTATATTAAGGGGTAATTCCCAAAAAGGGACAAAAAGTTAGGCATTAGTCACTTTGAGGTACAAAAAAAAAGCCTCTTCTCAATTTGGTCATGTGCGAATGTGCGAATGTGCGACTCCACCCAAATAGTGACACGTGTCCAGACAGCATGTACCTTTTAATTCCCAAAAGGGGGACAACAAGTACAGTGACAACCAATGCCTCGTTTGACTTTCTTATACAAATGTGCGAACGGTGGATGTGCGAATGTGCGAATGTAACATAACTTTATGGGGAATGCACACATGTAAGGAATCAAATCTGTACCTTTTTTATACCAAATCTACCTTTTGATTTATCGGGAATGATCAAATATTTGGCACGTTTTAAATTTACACTTACACTTAAACACACACATAAAACACTGCTTAAACACATAAAACACTTAAACACACACATTAAACTGCTTAAACACACATATCAAAAGTCTTGAAACACACACCGATAAACACACACAGCTAAACACACCGATCATCTTCAAACCCTGATCATCACCAAAATCCGTGCATACACTAACAATGCCTTCTAATCCATCGTCATCTAATCCAACACGACCATTTGATGTAAGTTTTTTTTTTCATTTTCAATTTAGTGTAAATTATTTGGGGGTTTTACTGCATTAGTTTAATTTTTGTTACTATTTTGATTTTCAATTAGGTGGTAAATGCTCGTGTCACGATACGAACTAGGTTATCCATTCTGACAAAGATACGTGATAGGTTGGTTTTTAGGGCGGATAATTCATTTAACCTCTTTAGGAGTACTGTGTTCGGACCCTGGTTAAATATTAGAACAGTTGAGCATGATAATCATGTTCTTAATTTCCTGCTCCAACACCAAAGGAATGTTGATAATCCAAGATTTGATACACCCTTTATTTTTGATGTGGGTGGACACACTTTAGAGATGGGTATGAAGGAATTTTGCCTTATCACTGGATTTCGATTCGGTAAAATATCTTTAGACCATTTGCATGATGCCGAATCGAGTTTTTGAAGCGTGTGTTCCCGGTTATGGGTATTTGAAGGGTGAGGAGCTATTGAGGATGCTTTGGAGAGTCAAGATTTCGCTCACCTAACCGCTGAGGATGTCAGACGTGTTTGCCTTCTCTTAGCAATGGACTATGTTTTCATGGGTCAAGAGCTAAGGCATGTGATGACCTCGAAATAGTTGTTTTAGTGACAATTTTGATGCATGGAACTCCTTTCCTTGGGGCAAGATATGTGGTTCGAATTCCATGAGCGGATCTATAATCTTGTTTGTAAGAACGAACCAAGTACATGGAAGGAGTTGCAAGAGAGGAGCGTATCAAGCAAAGGTATAACTTGTATGGATTTGCTTTTGCTCAAGGTTAGTACACTTTGGGTTCAAATTATATTTAATTCAACAATGTTTATACATAAGTGAATGCGTTTGTTAGTATACTTTTTTTATATGTAAACTGTTAGTAGTATGACCCACTATACAGCCCATTGTTAATTGAAGTTATTTAGATTTAGCAATACAACTTAAGCTTTTTTTATATGTAAGCGTAGAGTTGGTGATTATGTAAACAAGCGTTAGTACATTGCGCGCTTTTTTTATATGTAAACGGTTGGAAGTATGATTAGGTATTTTAAAGCCGATTACAACAGGTTGTTTTTTAAGGTGTTGTTAATTGAAGTTATTACATTGCGCGCCAACAGGTTGTTTTTAAAGGCGTTGTTAATTGAAGTAGTTTTAAGATCGGTTGGAAGTATGATCACGTATCATGTGTGCGATAATCTAGTTTTAAGCTTTATTGTTTAAGTGTTTACAATCATTTAGAGTTAGATGTCATGATTTGGGAAATTGAAGTTATTTTATATTGGGGCTTCTGAGATAGGTCTTTAACGATCGCAAAACTTTAGTCGGAGTAGGAGTTCCCTACATCGAGGCCTCGTTTTACCTGCCCTTGGGATTATTTATGTCAATTTGATCATTTAAATTCACAAGTTTAAGAACTAATCGCAAAATTCCTTTCATCGCTGGCTAAGTGGTTACTTTTGTATTTTTAAATTCCTCATTATTAGTCGAACTCAAAGATACGTAGTGATGGACCACAAATAAGTTCTTGGTAGTGTATTTCTTGGTAGTGTATTTCACAAGCTCTTTACAAGTTAATGCAAGTGATAATGGCGTGGTAGTAGTTTTTCTAGTTACCTTTTATATGTGTTGCTTGTTTCAAAGACCATTGGTACTTTTTTTTTGCTCAAGATTAAAGTGGATTTAAGATAGATTTAGGACTATTTTATGATGCAATTAGTGTGTTAGATGTTAGATTAGTAACTACCCTATTTTATGATGCATTTTGCAGCCTTGAGGGGCCTCTTTGGTTAGTTTTTTTTAGCTTCTTAGACATAAGCTTCATTTGTTGGCTTTTATAGTGTTAGCTTATTTCTCCTTTTCAGGGTTTAGGATTATTTCATTATAAAACCTTGTTTCTAGTTAGTTGATTTTGGTTGAGTACATTGTGTAGTAGCAACAGCCACCTGAATTTATCTACGCAAAATTACCTGTTATCATTCCATGGATTTTTTGGAGTTATTATCAAATTTCCTAAGTCAAATGTGGTGCCATCTAACATAATGTTTGTTTTTATTACAGATTTTTGTTCTTGAAAGCTTTCCCAAGTCAAAGCTGTGGTGGGACAAAGATGATACTGCTGTTCCCCGGGGGGTTGCTTGGGGTAATGAAACAGCTTTTCACAAAAGTGATTATGTCAAGCTTTTTGTTACCAAACCACCACCACAAAAAATGGTTCCAATCACTGCGAACAAAGTTCACTTGGTGGATGAGCAACTTAGAGTATTTCAACAATCCACACGCCTCCGTAAGACCCTATAATCCCGTTAAACGGGATAAGATCAAGTCAAGGGTTTCCGAAAATTTATTCGAGAAGAGGTTCGCACGGAGGTTCATGTCCGCACCGAGGTTCGTACTCATGTCCGCACCGTTGAAGAAAGCGATAGTGATGATTGCCTCAAACACGCTACCAAAAGACAACTTTACGAGAGGATGATTGCTATGGAAACCCGTATAGTCGCTTTAGAGCAAAATAAGCATCCGCTAATGAAGGAGTTGGTGTTGTTGATGAAGGTGTTGGTGTTGTTGATGAAGGAGTTGAAGTTAACCTTCCAGCTAATGAAGGAGTTGACCGTCCAGCCAATGTTGTTGATGATGCACATGTTAACCTTCCAGCTAATGAAGGAGTTGACCGTCCAGTCAAAGACGCAGTTGAGCAGGAAGCCAATATTGTCATTGAACTATTTGGTGATCTCCCTGAGCCAAACAAAGTGGCGGAAAATGTTCAACATTCAAAGGTGTGTGATGAGCAGGAAACAAAGCAGCCTATGGAAGAGGTTTCCGAAGATAACAACAAAGTCGATGTGGAGCAGAAGCAAAGGTGTGTGATGAGCAGAAACAAAGCACCTATGGAAGAGGTTTCAAGATAACAATAAAGTTGATGTTGAGGAGGAAGCAAAGCGTAAGGAAGATTTGGTATTTAAAGACATATATGTTACGACCATCAAGGTGTAACTATTGAATCATTTTGTACCCATTTGCATAAGTTTAGACCATCATATATATAATTAAACTTATTTATTGTTTCGTGACTAAACAAAGGATTTGGAAGATTTGATTGATTTTTCTTCTCTTCCGGATAATATTGTATGCACATTTCTCTTCCGATAATATTATTTAAATATCATTATAACTAGTTAATAGTGTATCTTGATATGTATAATTTTGTATTTAAGTTTCGGGATGTAAATGGGTTAGATGCGGAACAAAATTTGGTATGGAAATGTTATGAATTATGTCTTAAGTTTGATTATTAATTGTATAACACCGACCATGTAAATGGTTTTCGTGATTTGAGTGGTTTCATGAGCGGTCAATGATGGATGTTGGTGGCACATCTAACTCGGGAATTAATTTGGTATGCAATTTCTATTTATTAAGTTTCATGATTAACTGGATAAAACTTTTTTATATCATTTTCGTGATTTGAATGGTTTGATTGATGAGCGGATGGAT
Source organism: Chrysanthemum lavandulifolium (assembly GCA_022545495.1). Taxonomy (NCBI): domain Eukaryota; kingdom Viridiplantae; phylum Streptophyta; class Magnoliopsida; order Asterales; family Asteraceae; genus Chrysanthemum; species Chrysanthemum lavandulifolium. Next base: position 27,111,887 of record CM040241.1, on the reverse strand, counting down.
GGTGATTTCACGGATAACTCGTGAGTTGTGGTATGCAAGTTTTACTACCTAGTTCATAACTATATTTCTTAATTTTCATCATTAACCGGATTAACAGCTTTTGCTTCTCATTTTCAGGATTTGAACTCTTTGTTTGATGAGGCTATGGATGATGATGTTGTAACTGTAAGGGTTCCGTTTGAACGACAGAGAAAGAAGAGCCGCCACGTGTCTTCTCCATACACACTTCCACCACCTACCACACCAAGAAGGGCCGGAAAGTGTCGAACTAGATCTAGGATCTATAAATCTAAGATACAGTCCCTTGTTGGTCCTGATGGAAGTGAGATAAAAGTTGAACCATGGAAAGAGGTACTTATACTTAATTAGTATTCAATTCATTTTTATTTAAGCTTATTGTAGTTATTAGAAGTCATATACTTAATATGTAGAATTTCGGCGGTAGCCTTTAGTATAGAATTTTCAAGGGCCACTTTACAATCGTGACAAAACAATTTATGTAACGGTCAAAATTGACAAAGAAGGCTTTAGTATAGAATTTTCAAGGGCCACTTTACAATCGGACAAAACTTAGAACATGAAACCACAACTTTAACAAGATTAATCTTCCGAGTGGATGTAACATAGGAGTTTTTCATCATTTCGCAAAGAATCGAATCGTCCAAGGTTCCCACCCACCGTAATCAATTGTCATTCGACATTAACATGTTATTACGCTCACGGAAGGACATGAAATTTTGTTTACCTTGGTCAAATGCGGAGCTATGCAATACATTTTGGGCTGGTTTAGTGTGCAAGGACGGCAACAGGAAAGGCTGGTTGTCTGATTTGGTATGTAATTATTACCTACTAATTATCCCTACAACTGTTTAAATTTCATCTCTCATTTCGCTAATGTAGTTTTCTTCTCTATACTTGTGATATTGCAGCACATTGATGTCTGGGTATTGTATATGTGGAGTTTTAGACCTGAAGATGCTGATTGGGTGATGGTCGGACCATATTTCAACACACAGCTTCTACGTAGAGATATACCAATGTATTATGCAAACGGTATTACCTATGGTGTGCCTTGGGTAGCCCCAAATGTTGAAAAGGTACGAAGTAGTCTTTTGGTTTTCAGTTATCAACTTATTCATTACGGTCAATTAGCATGTTGTAACAGCTTGTCTTTTGGTAGTTAGATGGGCATGAAGATTAACTGAATACCATAGGATTAAATGTTGATTAAGGGTTCTGATACTAGTTGAGTTAGTATAAGTTTGTATTATTTTTGAGATATGTCGCAAGGAATAAGTGTCATTGAGTCATTGTTTAAGATATGTGTTGGAGTCGTAATAGGATAAGTGTTTGAGTCAATATGAGAGTATCCCATTACTAGAATTTATATTCGATTGTCAATGAAGATAACACCCTACCTGGGAGTGTTGTGCATTGGATTGGGCCTAACTCTGATAATGGACCTTATGTATATTTAGTGGTTCGGGCCTATCTCTGAGATGTCTGTACACTATCACTTAGATCATCAAAACGGATTGGGTTTTAGCGAACATTTTAATTTGTGTTCTCAAATGTTACTAAAGACCTATCGGTTTTAGGAGACATAAAGTAGCATATGATGGTTAATCTTAGGCTCGCTCTAGCGCTTTCATTTACCGTAGTTTTGTTCCCGACTTCTGTTACTAAAGACCTATCTCGGTTTTAGGAGACGAAAGAGATGTTTGTTTAATTATTGCTCAAGAAATGTCTGCTTTACCCGTAAATTGTTGTCACACAGAGGTTAACGGTCAAACACCCCTTTAAGTGGTCAATGAAACTTGCAAATAAATCTTGGCTTTTGTTTTGGTGAAGTTGTTTTACATGTAGAATATGGGTAAACACCCATCGCGACAATCATATATATCCGCATTGTTCATAAATAATTTAAGTGCTTTATTTTGATAGCTTCCTTTCAAACCGCATAATACATTGGTAACTTATACTTCTTGATAGCGTAAGTATGTTACGAGATAAGCACTTGAATAATGATCCCAAGCACAAATTGTCTTTAATATTTATGATACAGTAAATAACAAGATGGTACCATACATGACAACTTGTTTGATTGACACCTTTCATATTGTAGGTTTACATTCCGTCCAATGAGCCAAATATTCACTGGGCTTTGGCGGTGCTGACATACGATCCGGTGTTGTTACGATATATGACACCCTTGGTGGTCCGGATGAAGAAGGCCGTGCATGGTGGGAGACTTGGAGGCAGACTTTTTCAAGTGATATTCCCGTTTATCTTGAAGATAGTCAGGTCATGGCAAGTAAAAACATTGATCCACGTCCTTATTCAATAACCTTTCGGCATGCAAAAGATGTTCCATTACAAGGTGGCTATTATGGAGATTGTGGAATTTGGCTATGCATTTTTTTGTACCGTTTGACAAACGGTCTTCCATTGATGGTCGATGATCCTGTTGAATTTGCTCTAGCTTATCGTGAGCAATTGATATCTTTCTATTGGAAGTACAAGAAGGTAGAATCAATAGAACCACCAAACCAATGATGGTTTACATCTAATTTAGGTGTTGTATGTGAAAAACAATTAGGTGCTGTAACAGTTTTAGGTGTTGTAGTAGTTTAGATCTTTTGTGGTTGGTATGTCTACTTTTGTAAACATTTAGGTGCTGTAACATTTAGGTGGTTTAACATAACCCAAATTGACCCATTTCTATGTAACTGGCTTGGCTTGAAATTGCCAACTCTAAACTACTATGCTGGTTGCTTGTAAATTCTATGTTATCTATGTTATATATGTTTAGGAGTTTTTAATGGTTTAACATAACCCAAGTTGACCCATTTAGGAGTTGCTTGTAAATCCATTTACGGTAGGATGTTTTTGCTTTGTGCCCGGAAGATTAATATGCAAATAGTAAGAAATTAATCGCTGAAACTTCTCATGAAATACAACATGCATGATCAAGAGGGGACAACGGTTAAAGAACCAAGTAATGCTTTTGGTTGCTCTCTCAAAATGCCATGTTGTATGGAATGCCATGAACTCTCTCGACAAAGGTTATTGTAGTCTGCCGTACGATGTAATTAGAGGAGTGCCTTTGTGAAGTCAGCTAACTTACCATTGTTGAAGTATGCAGATTTGTAGGTGTACGAGAAGAAATAGCAAGAAGGTTTTTATACTAACTTATTACCATAGTTTACAAATGCTTGCACCTTATCTTCTCAAACTGCATCATGACATTAAGAACTATAAAATGTTCCAATTTTCATTGAAAGCACTGCTAGGAATGTGATTTTATAACATCTCTTCCTTAACAATTTTTATCTACCGGTCAATGTGCAACAATTTTGCTCTTTCTTTTTACCTTTTTTGGTCAAGGCACACTTCTATAAGTGCATCAACAAAGTATAACCATATATGACATAATGATGTTGGCGAAAAATGACATAAGGTCCTTCTTTACATCTCAATCTTTGCAAGAATGTAGGTCAAAGTGCCAATAAGCTAAAAAGCGCTTTTCATTAGCAATTTAGTTAAGATTTTTAGTGATAAAATTTTTAAAAATAAAATGATCGCTTAGCTAGCTTGTTTAATCACCATCAAGAGGAAAAAATTCAAAAAATGGTTTACCATGTCTCATTGATGGGTTAAAATGGGTATATTGGGTGAATTTGCTTTTGTGCATACTCTGTCTCAATGACCCTATTTGCGCCTTATTTATAAGTCGAGATAGCCTATTTTTTGGGGCAAAAGTTAGCGGGGTTGTTGTACACTAATTATCCAAAAGCCCATGTTCTAAATCCCGCAATCACCTTATCTCAAGTAAGGTCCCAAGTAAGCCCCTTGTACCTGTTTTGCTGAACTTCATCAGCATCTAAGTGTTTTTTTGTTTCATGTGCTTATTTAGGTTTAATCTAGCTTATTCAGAATCCTTTAGATGCTTTTAGTGTTTCCTATTTACGTTTACATTGGCACCCGGATACCGAACCACTTTTCGCTGCTATACCTAAACTAATAGTATATCAGCAAAAGAATAAATGCAAAACAGAAATATGACAGACTAACGAAAATAACATCGAGCTACAACAAGATATGATAAACTAAGCACCACATTTTTTCATAGATTAATTGACCATTACATGAACGCCGCCACTATATATTAGCAGCATCTGAGTACACAAAATTGTAACCCGACAATTATAAATCCACAAAACAGGTACAACTTACCCTGTTGCATAAACAAATAGTGAATAAAGAGGAATGCGATTGTTCATAAACCCTAATCCACCTTACCATATACATAAACCCTAATCCACCATACCATATACATAAACCCTAATCCAACTTACCAAAACACAAAACACATCTACCCAAAGAAACTAACCGTCTGACAGATCTTCATTGATCTCCATCAAGGTAACATGTTGTTCCTGTTGTTCAATCCCATCACGTATCAAGCCCAATGTTCCTTCCAGAGATTGCAAGATATCACGCTCCACGATTAGCATCTTGCCAAGACAACCTAGTGCATCCACCCTGTTCATGAAACGGTCCCAAATGGACCACCTCGATGCATGTACGATCAAACTTCGGATTTTCTCCTAATCGACCAACCAAAGCCTCCAACCTCATCGAAGATTGCGCTGCCCACCAACTCGTCGAAAAGTAGCTTGAAACATGTCGCAATGTTTTCGCACCCAATTCGCCTTGAGTTCATCTAGATTGGGAGTGGCCATTGTTGTTGAAAACGCAGATCTAGATCTAGATGAGATTAATTTGGTGGATTTGGGCGAATATAATTAAGTGGGTAGGTAATTGTACCATTATATAGATCCAAAAATCATTTAAATGGTAAAACCCAGATCGAAAAGAATGATTACAAAACATAACTGAAAACGTATGTATGAAAAAAAATGTAAAGGAAACACAATAGAGAGTTCTAACACTATGAACTGAAAAAACAATACAAATTTAATTCACAGGCCCATATACTGTGATAATGAACCCCCTACACATCTTTGAATATTACAATCGGAAACGTTTTAGACAGTAAACAGCCACGCAAAGAAAATAAACGACTACGATCCGAAGATAAACTTTACAAAACACAAAACTAACAACAGCATTAAAAAGAAACTTTCTCACAAAGCGGAGTTGAAGTTAAACTTAAAAAACATAAAATACGTATTTCGTTTAATAAGTGTTCGCAACGTAAACAAACAGTTACAAAAAAAAACTAGGTAAAAAAATGTTCAAAAAAAATAATAAATAAAATAAATAAATAAAATAAAATAATAATTGTTTGAGTAAATCCATGAAACAACACAAAGAAATTAATTAATACAAACTACAAACGAAACAAACATAAAGAGAGAATACAATAAAGAGACAATACAATACAAACAACAAACGAAACAACATAAAGAGTCAATACACAACTACCACCATGAAAGAAACGAAACAAACAAATGATAACCAAACTTGACACAACTACATATAGTCTGGTGATCCTGTGTTTGAGAGTTGTTAGAGTCGTAACCATCGTCGTAAAGATAGTCACGACAACCTTCAAACCCGCTCTCATCCCACTCTTTGTACAAAGCATCGAACTCTATCCCGACGTTCTTCTTCCTCCCTTTCGCCTTGCTCCTTCGAGCGACTTCCTCCATCTCTAACAACACTTCTTCATCTTGGAGCATAAGTCGCCCTTTCGCTTTCTCCTTAAGAGCGATTCTGTTGTTGCCATCTCCTTTCTCTTCCTCCTTGAGAGCACCTTCTCTTCATCGCTCCATTTCTCTTAAAATTTCATCTTCATCAACTTGTTGGCCGAAGTCTTTTTTAGACATTTTTGAGAAAATTTTATGTTTTTGTTTGTTAGTGTTTGTTTGTGTGTTACTTGTTAGTGAGCATTCAATATTTATAGGTGATTTCGAAACATGTGTACCCGGTACCATTTCAAACCTCTTGTATATTTTTCTACATGGGTTAAGTAAAAGAATGTGCGAATGTGCGATTTGAACAAGTATGCGAACTAAATAATTATATTTGGGTAGGTTTTGAAAATAATTGCCCTGACATATATTTGACCATGTAAATTAAATTTGGTGCAGGTGAGAGTACAATGGGCATTTAAGTATAAAAACGTGCGAATGTGCGATGTGAACAAACGTGCGAACCAAATAAATTTATTACACCCATTCTAATATGCATAGAAATTGGACATATACAATCACATCCACGTAGAAAAAAATGCTTTAGACTAAAAAAAAAATTCGTGTAAACTAAGTGTATTTTTTGGTTTGCCAAGATTTAAGTATATTTTCGGTAGGTTTTGAAACTTATTATAAAATTTGGACATTCTAATATTTATTATACCCGTTCTAATATATGCATAAAATTTAGACAGTAACCTTATGTTTGGACCTAACGATAAACCACTTCAATTAAAACACTTGTACCCGTACCATTTCAATTAAACCTCTTGTATATTTTTTAACTAAAATACACAAATAAAGTGGAGTGGGTAGTTTTGAAATTTATTGCCCCGAGCTTGGATTTTAATGTGGTTCGATGTAAATTAAATTTGGTGCGGTGAGAGTACAATGGGCATTTAAGTATAAAAACGTGCGAATGTGCGATGTGAACAAACGTGCGAACCAAATAAATTTATTACACCCATTCTAATATGCATAGAAATTGTACATATACAATCACATCCACGTAGAAAAAAACTCGTTTTAGACTAAAAAAAAATTCGTGTAAACTAAGTGTATTTTTTGGTTTGCCAAGATTTAAGTATATTTTCGGTAGGTTTTGAAACTTATTATAAAATTTGGACATTCTAATATTTATTATACCCGTTCTAATATATGCATAAAATTTAGACAGTAACCTTATGTTTGGACCTAACGATAAACCACTTCAATTAAAACACTTGTACCCGGTACCATTTCAATTAAACCTCTTGTATATTTTTTTTAACTAAAATACACAAATAAAGTGGAGTGGGTAGTTTTGAAATTTATTGCCCCTGAGCTTGGATTTTAATGTGGTTCAGATGTAAATTAAATTTGGTGCAGGTGAGAGTACAATGGGCATTTAAGTATAAAAACGTGCGAATGTGCGATGTGAACAAACGTGCGAACCAAATAAATTTATTACACCCATTCTAATATGCATAGAAATTGGACATATACAATCACATCCACGTAGAAAAAAATTCGTTTTAGACTAAAAAAAAAAATTCGTGTAAACTAAGTGTATTTTTTGGTTTGCCAAGATTTAAGTATATTTTCGGTAGGTTTTGAAACTTATTATAAAATTTGGACATTCTAATATTTATTATACCCGTTCTAATATATGCATAAAATTTAGACAGTAACCTTATGTTTGGACCTAACGATAAACCACTTCAATTAAAACACTTGTACCCGGTACCATTTCAATTAAACCTCTTGTATATTTTTTTAACTAAAATACACAAATAAAGTGGAGTGGGTAGTTTTGAAATTTATTGCCCCTGAGCTTGGATTTTAATTTGGTTCAGATGTAAATTAAATTTGGTGCAGGTGAGAGTACAATGGGCATTTAAGTATAAAAACGTGCATTTGTGCGATGTGAACAAACGTGCGAACCAAATAAATTTATTACACCCATTCTAATATGCATAGAAATTGGACATATACAATCACATCCACGTAGAAAAAAATTCGTTTTAGACTAAAAAAAAAATTCGTGTAAACTAAGTGTATTTTTTGGTTTGCCAAGATTTAAGTATATTTTCGGTAGGTTTTGAAACTTATTATAAAATTTGGACATTCTAATATTTATTATACCCGTTCTAATATATGCATAAAATTTAGACAAGAACCTTATGTTTGGACCTAACGATAAACCACTTCAATTAAAACACTTGTACCGGTACCATTTCAATTAAACCTCTTGTATATTTTTTAACTAAAATACACAAATAAAGTGGAGTGGGTAGTTTTGAAATTTATTGCCCCTGAGCTTGGATTTTAATGTGGTTCAGATGTAAATTAAATTTGGTGCAGGTGAGAGTACAATGGGCATTTAAGTATAAAAGCGTGCGAATGTGCGATGTGAACAAACGTGCGAACCAAATAAATTTATTACACCCATTCTAATATGCATAGAAATTGGACATATACAATCACATCCACGTATAAAAAAAATCGTTTTAGACTAAAAAAAAAAATTCGTGTAAACTAAGTGTATTTTTTGGTTTGCCAAGATTTAAGTATATTTTCGGTAGGTTTTGAAACTTATTATAAAATTTGGACATTCTAATATTTATTATACCCGTTCTAATATATGCATAAAATTTAGACAAGAACCTTATGTTTGGACCTAACGATAAACCACTTCAATTAAAACACTTGTACCGGTTCCATTTCAATTAAACCTCTTGTATATTTTTTAACTAAAATACACAAATAAAGTGGAGTGGGTAGTTTTGAAATTTATTGCCCCGAGCTTGGATTTTAATGTGGTTCGGATGTAAATTAAATTTGGTGCAGGTGAGAGTACAATGGGCATTTAAGTATAAAAACGTGCGAATGTGCGATGTGAACAAACGTGCGAACCAAATAAATTTATTACACCCATTCTAATATGCATAGAAATTGGACATATACAATCACATCCACGTAGAAAAAAATTCGTTTTAGACTATAATATTGACTTATAAAAGAAAAAATTAGTATATCACCATAAGATATACATGAGTACCACGCAATCATAGGTCCCCCGCATCTAATAATCTTGCTTCCTTATGTTACCAAGTTCCCTCATGTTCAAAACCCCGGTCCCCTCTTTCACCTGTAGCCAAAACCATACAAACTCATCAACTAGTTTCATTACCATAATTGTTCCCATCATCAAATTTTTGTTTGTCTTGCCTTACATTAAGAGTACTACTAACACTTCATTACTTGTGGCAGGTTATTACCTAACATGTTCAACATTAGCGAGTTAAATTTTGAATCACACATAAACTCACAATCGGAACAAAATGAATTCAACATCTTCTCTACGCACACGGTCCAACTTTGAGATAAAGGAAAACAATATATATATAAAGAGTTTTCGTCTAACATTTGATCTCTAAATAAATTTCAGTATACTAAAACTAATAACAACTTAAATAGGTAAGTAACACACTAACACATAGTAAGAAAACCCATGCATACACCTTTTGAAATATGATTGCAAGATGTAGACACATTCTCATTATAAATGGACATCACTTGCTTACCCATACTTAGAATTGGGTACAAATTGGCATAATAAACTGGTAAAGATGTGTTCTCTCAACCCATTTAATTTTCTTTCATACCCATTTTGATTTTTTTCACTAAAAGTAATTCGTAATATTAACATGATGACCATTATACACTTAGTCTAGAGGTAGGCTCACTATTACAACATTACAAAAGGTGATTAAGATTATATTTCTTAAGAATACACTGAAGATAAAAAATTTATATCTATCATTAAATTCTTACATTTAAAAAAAGCTCATTTTATTAAGAGTTAATTACATAAATGGTCCTTAAGGTTTACCGAATCTTGCATATAATGTCCCTGTGTTTTTTTTTACGGGCATGCATGTCCTCGTGGTTTTGACCCATTACGGGTTTGGTCCTTTGACCAATAATTCTGTTAGTTGACCGTTAACTTGAAGGGTATTTTTGACTTTCCACATGTTTTGGAAAACCACAAGGACGATTTTAAATATTAAAACCAATTGCTGGATTATCATCGTTCGTAACACTCGGATTATAAAGAAGGTATAAAGAATATGATTCTTTTATGTCTGAATGGTCAAAATTGTGTTTGTGCTGTTAGCCCTCGTAATGTTGTTAGATCAAATATTAGTTAAAGTTTTATTGTGTTAAGACTTTAGTTTATATGTATTTATGTATTAAGTATGTTCTGTATTTGGTATGGGTCGAATTAAAAGAATTGTCATGGGTCAAGAACATTTAACCCAAACAGGCCCATACATATGACAGTTATAGGAAAACGGTTATCTTCTCAAGCATCACAACGTTTGGGAGAAAACCTTAGGTGTCGTTTAGGTTACTATATATTGTGAATTTCCAACCTATGGAAATTACAACAACAATCATTATCTATAAAGTCAACCTCTTTAGTATTATTGCATATTTTACCCGTTTACTGTTACATCGCCAAACACTAGTATTGCACAATCAAAAACCAATCATGAAACACTTATTAAAACAACGAATTGTTAGCAAATCTCCCGTGAATAATTGGTATCAGAGTGAAGGCTCTAATCCGTGGGAAACGCCAACATTCAAACACTCATCAGGCTTCCAAAGTGGACGTTACTTGTTAAGAGAAACACCCAAACGTATGTACCAGTGGAATACGAGGAAGAAGAAGAGTATATCACCAAAAGGGAAACAACTATTGGTACAAACGGTATTGGAGAATGAAGCTTTTTACGCCACGAACAAAACAGAGTATGTGAAAGAACAAAAGAAGAAGCCCGTTGCAAAAAAGAAAGAGAAGAAATCAAAGTGTTACATATGTAGAGAGAAGGGACACCCCTTTTGGGCGTGTGAAAGAAGGAAGAGATTGGCAGGAATCGAATTACAACAAGAAGTGGACATCACAAACCAAATAATCGATCAAGAAAGAATGTACCCAGAAAAGGTGTACATCTATGGTGACTACACAGTGCAAGGCACTGATGAAGAGGGCTGGAACGATATCTGGTATGTAAGTAAACATTACAAAGTTCATATGTGCCCTAGAAGAATCATGTTTGATGATGTCAATTACAAATTCAAGTTAATAGGCAAAGATGAGCATGAGTGCAAATTTATATTTTCATATGGAATTAGCACTACCACTATCAAAACAGAACTTGGTGAATTAGTTGTGAGACAAGTACAATATACCCCTGATGTTTCTCACAACATACTTAGTCTAGAATTGTTAGAAAAACAAGGGTTTTCTGTGAAAATTAAGGATACTAGATGCAGCATTTATCATATGTATTATGATGAGGAAACAAGTTTGGAGATGCCACTTGATGATGAGAAAGAAAGAGTTGGGCCAAGAGAAGTGGTAAACGAACACAACCAGTATTTGCAGAAATATTTTGAAGCAATTGACCCAAGGGATGAGTGTTCATTGGTTAGAGGACACTACACCAATTGGAGGGTTTGGGGACGCCCATATTTTTTGGGTCGAGAATGTCGTCCCAAATTGACGACTTGGTCCCACATATATTCAACAAAAAGAACAGTCAACAACAAACTTTTGGCCCACTCATTTTGGGACGACAATGTCGTCCCTAATTGTAATTATTTGATTTTTAATATTTAAAATCTTTTTAAATAACTTTTCACGAAAATAAATACATCCCGCCAGTGTTTTTAGTATCCGCCAAACACTTAGAGACGACATTGTCGTCCCAAACTGTAAGTATATGTTTTTTTAATATTTAAAACTTTATAAATCAGTTTTTATTTTTCAAATCAATTTTAAAACTTTTTTAAAAACCTTAGGGACGACAATGTCGTCCCATATTTTTAAAATTATTTTAAATAACATCTCATGTATAACCATATCGATCATCTCGACTCATTCGTTTAACATCTCATGTATAATCATATCGATCATCTTGACTCATTCCTTTAATATCTCATGTATAACCGTATCGATCATCTCGACTCGTTCGTTTAACATCTCATGTATAATCATATCGATCATCTCGACTCATTCTTTTAACATCTCATGTATAACCATATCGATCATCTCGACTCATTCGTTTAACATCTCATGTATAACCATATCGATCATCTGACTCATTCGTTTAACATCTCATGTATAATCATATCATCTCAACGATCATTCATTTAACATCTCATGTATAACCATATCGATCATCTCGACTCATTCGTTTAACATCTCATGTATAACTATATTGATCATCTCGACAATCATTCGTTCAACATCTCATGTATAACCATATCATCTCAACGATCATTCGTTTAACATCTCATGTATAACCATATCGATCATCTCGACTCATTCGTTTAACATCTCATGTATAACCATATCGATCATCTCGACTCATTCGTTTAACATCTCATTTCTAACCATATCGATCATCTCGACTCATTATTTAAATAATTTAAATCTTTTTTAATTTATTTAAATAATTTATAACTAAATTATATCATTTTTAATTTATTTAAATAATTTATAACTAATTTAAATTATTTTTAGTTTATTTAAATAATTTAAGTTATTTTAAATTTATTTAAATAATTTATAAATAATTTAAATAATTTTTAACTAATTTAAATCATTTTTAATTTATTTAATATTAATTAAATAATTTAAATCATTTTTAATACACATAAGATAAAGGGAAAAAGAATATAAAATCGTTTGGGACGACAATGTCGTCCCTAAATTTCCACCAAAATTAAATCCCCCGCCAATAATTTTGTTTACCCATCATGATTAGGGACGAGAATCTCGTCCCTAATTTTCAAACATGCAGTCGTCCCTAAACTAAGTTTAACCAACACTCTTTGGATTACTTCACAAGGATTGCCAACATGGCACTTTTAATGGGCAAGATGAGAGAAAAAAAAATACATATCCTCCTCTTTTTATTGTACCATATTATCCACCCATTCTCACACACTATCTAAAAAAACACATCTCTTTTCTTCATCTTTGATTCCCCCAGCCACCACCGGACCTCCTACTTCGACTTCCGGACCACCTACTTCGACCACCGTAGACCATGTAAAAACACATATCTCCTGTTGAAAAGCCAATGACCACAATTTATGTTGGCAAGATAGCATCAACGGTAGACAATGATTTCATGCTCTCCTTTTTGTAGGTAAGTTTGTTGCCGCCTGTTCTATTTGTTGTTTTGGAGAATAAAATATAAGCTATCCTTTGTGGTCCTTACCTTCTAGTATAGCATCAGTGTTACTGGAATGTTTATAAGAGTTACTCCGTATTAATTTTTTTATCTAAAAAGATTTAATGTTTTTATTTGTTGGATTTTAACTTTGCGTTTATTCACTGATTTGGTTTTGGTGTTGTATTTGTTATACACAGGTTTTTAGAAGGTGCTCACATGTAAGGTGGAATGTATTATAAAGACAATGAATGGATTATAGAGACTAAAGAAAAGATTATAAGTTTACTAAAGAAAAGATTATAAGTTTTGTAATCTTAGGAAACAAAAATATAATGTAATGTTAGTTGTAATGGGTTGATTGAGTATATTTGTAAGTTATATGTCTTTTAATGATATATAGCGGTTTTGAATAACGACTATGTGTTTCGCACAAATATTTGTTTACGGATTCATTACGGGTTTTGTTCTAGTAGTTTTTTCTTGGAAAAATGCAGGTTTGCTGCAATTTTGTTTTGCTCCTTGGAAACATAGGGACGATAATCTCGTCCCTAATATTATTTTTTTGTCGTCCCTTTTTTATTTTTAAAAACATTTTCTTATTGACTTAAAAATATTAAAGAAAGTTAAAAAAAATTAAAAATAAAATTAGGTACTATAATCTCGTCCCTATTTTCAAAAGTGATGTTGTCCCATTTTGTATTTTGATGGGTTGAATTGTTGGTGGGCCCAGGAAATTGTCGTCCCAAAGATACAAAGGGATGTCGTACCAATTTTTTTTGGGTCAACCAAAAAGGCACTACCAGTTTGGCACGAAATGTCATGCCATATTTACTTTGGGTCGACATGCATTGTAATTTTGGGACGAGATTGTAGTCCCAAAGTGTAGATTTTTTTGTAGGTGGATTAGAATATTTGGATTGGAATAAAGATGTGACTCAAGATTACATTGATAACGAGTACCTCAGTTTCAGTGGAACATTATACGCCCTCAAGGTCAATTCATTTTCAAGGTTTATCTCATTCATGAACTTGTTGAAAAAGGATAACTTGTTATATCAAAACTGGGAAGTGTTCAACAAAAGGTTTGTAGATATGTTAAGATGGTTTTACTTGGTGCATTTAAATTATGATGCAATACCACCCGTTGTCAAAGATGTAGAAGTGAATCTGTTATGCTTATTGAAAGTTGTTGAAAATTTGGGAGGCTATTTTTCACTCACCATGGGTGACAAATGGGAACCAGAGTACGCTTACAAGGCTTGGACATTGAAGATGGAGAGGCGTTCGAAACCTCTATGAAAGTTTGCTGATCTAGTTGTAGTCTACCATGAAACTGCTGTTGTGCCTTGGGGTGAAAAGTCAAAAGATGTAGGAGAAGCAAGCAATGATGGCTTGGTCATGGACCTGCAAGACCAGAAGGGCAAAAGAGTGAAGGATGGAGCAATAGAGACAAGCAAAGAACATTTCGGTGTCAGGCTAGAAAACAATGATGAAGATCAAGATGATAGCAGCCAAGGAAGTAATGACTTTGAAGTCATTACTTGAAGATAAAGCAAGCAGGATTCAAGAAGTTTGATACTAAAACATTAGGGGGGAAATTGTTAGCCCTCGTAATGTTGTTAGATCAAATATTAGTTAAAGTTTTATTGTGTTAAGACTTTAGTTTATATGTATTTATGTATTAAGTATGTTCTGTATTTGGTATGGGTCGAATTAGAAGAATTGTCATGGGTCAAGAACCTTTAACCCAAACAGGCCCATACATATGACAGTTATAGGAAAACGGTTATCTTCTCAAGCATCACAACGTTTGGGAGAAAACCTTAGGTGTCGTTTAGGTTACTATATATTGTGAATTTCCAACCTGTGGAAATTACAACAACAATCATTATCTACAAAGTCAACCTCTTTAGTATTATTGCATATTTTACCCGTTTACTGTTACATCGCCAAACACTAGTATTGCACAATCAAAAACCAATCATGAAACACTTATTGAAACAATGAATTGTTGGCAAATCTCCTATGAATTTTATTTAGTCATGAGCTGCTCCATTTTTTGTAAATTGATTTTACAGGTAACTAGTGTATTAGATAACTGCAGAAACTAAATTATGAGAATAATATCAGAATTTTTATGAGTTGACTGATTTAGAAGGTTAAAAACATCCATATAACAGGCCTCAGCGACTTTCAACCCATTTGAGCGATTTCATTTTTAACTTGTATTTAAATAAAGTACTAGCACATTTAAAGCTGTTAAGACATAAAATGTTACAACCATGTAAGAGAGACCATTCAAATACAAGTTACTAACTGATTTATTTCCCCAAAAGATCCCTAACCGAAGCTGCACAGGCTGGAGTTTTACAAGTTTGTCAAGTAAATGAGTGAAAGAAAAAATAACATCAGAAACTACGCACGCTCTCGATTGAATGATAGACTAAATGGAATGTTATGAGTGATTGCAAAATATTATGTTACAAGGAGTAAATAATGAAATAAGATCACAACAATTAGGTAAATTTAACAAAGCTCTCGAGTACCTCCATCTGTTGGTTCTTTTTTTTGTGCCTCTTGGTACTACCTGTAGATCCGTCTTTGGCGTCTGCATTTTCCACCCTTAGATGTCACTCTCCCCTCATTACAATTACCATTGTCATTACCCATACCACGGGCAGATACAAGGCTCTCAACAAATACATGTTCATCATATTTAACATTACATTTCAAAATTGTGGATTACCAGATATGAGCCTTACCATGGGGAGAATTAACCCTTTGCACAAATACAGGAGCACTGGAATCTTCTTCTAACATCCATATATATATATGAATATGACCAGTGTTTTTGGGTGGAGCATATATAGACTCTGACTCTTGTAAATCGTTCGGTGTGGACAATCATCACAAGGCGGTGGCGGTAACATTTGTTCCCATATCGACTCTGACTCTTGTACATTGTAGTTTTTCATTACCCATAACTTAAGATTACACACTGAACTACCGCAAAAGAAGCATAAACGGTCTTTCGTAGTCCCCAGTTTGTATGTACCAAATTCTTTTAATGGTGGGGGCTGGAGATTTCTTTAAAAACCTCTTTGGATAAATCAAAAGAAACAATTACTAGCTTGTTTTTTCGATCTAAATGCCAGTGAATCGCCCCATTGCATAAGATACCGCATGTGTCCAAAAGTTTATAGTTAAATTCTCCAACGACTGATCTCCAAACGTTTAATTTCAATGTTAAGACTAGAAAACGATATTTATCAGTACAAGTTTTTCTGAACCCAATTACAACCTTGTAATCGTCTATGGATGAATCGTAGCCAAAACCCATGCAAGGAAAAGGTTCCTCGATAAGAGCTTGGGGGAGACGTTTTAGTTTTATCACCTGGTGAATTGATGGATTAACGACTAAAAGTTCAGTTTTGAAACGTAGGCATACTAGACCATTAGAAGAACCAACAATAAGACAGTTATGATCCGTCAAAACAATCCTTGTGTCTCCAATTTCATTATTTTTCGCTTTCTGTTTGAGAGTGTAGTTAAGATGAGACTTAACAAAACAATCACTTGAGATTAAGGAATTCCATGACTTGCATACGATCTTGTATTGGCTGAGATCCTTTACTTTCAATCTTACGAGTATCTCCTCGGTGATATCAAGAGGAAGCACTTCCATTTAAAACTCTAACTAATCAGTTTTCTCCTATATGAACTATTAAGTAACTCGGAAATAAAGAAAAAAACGAAGATTTACCTATAGTTTTGTTGCAGCTGTTCCTTGTGTTTTCCAACTAGGGATTTTAGGGTTTATTACTTGGTGAGCGAATAATATGGCGTAATCATTAATCAATCTATTTAATGAGTATATATATAATGAGCTGGTTAAACCTTAAAACACTTCAACTTAATGTCTATGACATATTTAGCCCCTATAAATTAGTTACAAGAAAGTTGTATTTTCCTCTTTAATTTTAAGATGCATAACAAAGAGTAAAAACTAATTAAGAGATACAAGTATGGTAGTCTTTCCTGAGAGTTTCATAAACCGCGGGGTGTATCCGTAGCTTTGACATGACTATTACGTTCTGACCCATACGAAAAACAAGGGCTGACTTTGCGTCTTTGCATACGGGTCAGGACATATTGATCATGTGAAAGCTATGGACCCCATGATTGTATATGAAGCTTCCATCAAAGATTACCAAAGGAAGCGGTGCAACAGATAACCTCATACTAGAAAATTGGTGTTGATGAACTAAAATGTAGCTACATGGACAAATAAGCTACAGAGTCAGTGACGGACCCAGGACCAAGAGTCATCAGGTTCACTTTATGAAAAGTACCGAAATTCGTAAACCAAATATTAAGGACCGGGTTCATTTTAGAAAATTCGATATATTGACATAATTTTACACAACGCAAGAAAAATCCATGGGGTTCCCGTGTACCCACGGGAACGTCCTCCGTCCGCCTATGTACGGAGTACATTCCATCTTGGGACTAAATGAACCCAAGTTCTTCATGTGTGGTCATGGCAACCAAACATATGGAGAGGTTTCACTTATAGAAACACAACACCAATACCAAGCTTTTATGTAGAAGGAATTAAGCTGGTCACCAGATATTATATGGAGAGTCTCACTTTCGTGCATGTTCAAAATTAACGAAGTCCTATTAATTAGATAAACAAGTTTCTTATCTAGTTATGGTTTGATGCTCCTGTTGTATAAACTATCTCGGAATCTCTATGAATCTTGTTTTCTAAATAGTGATCAATGAACATGCTACCTATATGGTAAGAGAAATGTCTTAAGAGCATTCTTTTTTAATTGGTGTCGCAAATTGTCATTCATGATTTTTATATCTAGGAATTGGTATTTTTTATTTATAACATGGAATATACGATTCTGCCATTTGAAGAATCAAGAACCAATTCAGTGAGCATGTGACAAAATTGTGATCAAACTTACAATTTTCACATGCAATACAACAAGAGATTCTAAAGTAAACAAATTGAAGTTTAGTAACGTGTACTTTAACTGCGATAAAAAGTCCATAAAAGGCGTCTTAGCGAGTGTTGAGAGTATTGTTTAACTGGTCATAACAAGTATAGATGCGTGCTTGACGAGTTGACTCCAAACTGAAGCTGTGAGAACCAAATAAAACTGAATTTGTTTTAGTCTGAACAAATATACTCTCAAAACAACATTGTATGGATATAAGGACCCATATTTTTAGAAATGTACAGAGTATAAAGATTATATTATAAATAATAAAATAAAATAAAATAAAATAAAAAGGGCCAAGAGGTTCAATCATAAATGCTACCAGTTACGGTTTGTCGTTGGTTTCTTAATTAGGTAATGGAACATTCTTGCCGACATGTTTATTCAGAGGGTTAAATCTACAAACTACTAGAACTCATGGGTTTAAATCTTCATGAGATACCAAGTGCATATATTTTTCTGGTTGATCATTCGGATAAAGCACTTGCACTTTTTGCTGCTCTTAATGAAATGCGGCTTACTATCCTTGCAACAATGATGACTTAGTTGAATGAACAAGGTTTATCACATGTGAACTTTTTGGTGCTCCTAATGAAATGCGTCTTACTATCCTTTTCATGGTACATACTTATGGTTATTTTGGGTGCGTACATCTCAGAAGACTTGTTTTCTTTTTGTGCTAGTAGTTTGGTTTGAAGTACTTTGTAGCTTCCATTAACAATTTCATATATGTTGGCTTATTTCCCTTTTGTGTTGGTAGTGTGTTTGAAGTAGTTAGTAGCTTCCATGGACACTTCAGTTGTTGAAGTAGTTTAATCTTTTGCAAGTGTCTCAATATTATTTTGATCATGAAAACATGAATGCATTTTGCCAGTGTTGCTTCTCACACATTTTTTTATATCCATAAGTTGATTATATATATATGAGTATATTACAGGTTATACATTGGAATGTATCATCAGGTGAATAATTTAGAAGTTAAACTTTGAAAGATTATGATTTTATTGTGTAACAAAAGGCTAATACACAAGAAGCGCATTATAGTAAATTATTATATCTTTATTACTTTCCTTCTAACTTGAGAACATGAATCATACACACTTTCCTTGCAATTCCTTTCCGTTTTGTCTGACTTGAGAACACAAACAAGATTGTCTGGTATTCTTTCTTTTCTTTCTTTGCCTTGCCCCTTCTTTTCTTTTCCTACCATGCATCCTAAATTCGAGAACGCAACGTCAATCCACAACCTGCAATTTACGTTCGTGGCCATAAACTTTTCCTTCCCTGTTGCTACATTTTCCCAATCTTGGGTCTGAATCTCACCATTGTTGCCTCAAAATTTGGTGTTCATGATTATCATAAATGATATGAGTATCCAGTTGCTCATTCAACCATTATTAAAGCAAAACCCTTTTTTTCTAATGAAATTGTTCATCATTTCAACCCAATTTACCTATTAATCACTTTATTATTGAATCTTATTTTAACTATAGTCTCTTTCTCGAATATTTCTTATTAATTTGTCAACAAGAATTGCAAATTAATACTACGATTATTATTCCACTTACAAGTCAATTCAATATACGTATATATACAATATAGATGTCAGATGTTGATAAACAATATATCTAGGTAGTTAAAATAAATTTTCATTCCACCGTTGAAATACAACCAAACAAGAGAATCAATTTATCACCATATTTCTTGTATTCATTTTTTTTCTACCAAACAAGGGAATTATTAATTTTTGTTATGCTTATTCTCTTTCTCTGCATTCTCATTCTTCATAGCTATTTCATTCTTAACCTTAAGAGTAGTTCTATTTAGACCTAAAACACATGTCTAAATACACATCTAATGTATAAATTACTTGTACAATTGTATCATGTATTTTCTCTCTCTAAATCCTCACCAATTTTTTTTTTTTTTTCAAATCAACCAATCAAATCATTAGGTGCATAGATAAACATGGTTATTAGGCACAACAATCATTTTTTTATATTTAAATTTGAAATAACCTAAATATAAATTAGCTGCTGAAAATAGTTCAACACAACTTCTTTCGAATTTTGAAGACATAGAGTCATCGCTTCAGTGCATATGAGGTTCAGCTAGTTCAGTTCAGTGAGGATGGCGATGCCTTACTGAACGATGTCTGGTCTCCTCATTCACCAAAATACTGAGCAAAGAATCTCAAGTATCTAGAAGGTCAAAGGCAGAAAAATCTACTAAAGCAAAGTCCTCATAGGAATCAACATGTTTTCGAAAGTTGGTATAAAGGTGCAATAGTTGTCAACAGTGTTTCCAAAGAAGAGTTTATCCCTTTTCTAAAGAAGCATCTAATGCATATCTCACCAATGTATTAAATGCTTAACATATGTAAAGTAGATACCTTTGTTAACCTTATTTCTCTGCTATAAAAGAGAATGTTTGTATAGTAGTAAATACATCTCTTGTATTTAATGTGAAACACTTTCTAGATAATTTACTCATCAAATAGAACTTAGGCCATTGAACAATTCATCGAGTAAGTATAAGCTCTTACTAAACCATAACTTAGGTTTGTTTTTAAGTTAGAGGGGAGATCACAACACTTATCATTCAACTAGGATTGTAATTCTGCAAATAATCATTGTCAAATTCTTTGATAATTTCTAGTTAGAATTTTAAATGTTGAAAAACTGCTTTACGTATTATTGATATAAACTATTTAAACAACACATCATATTACATGGAAAGTGAATTAACTTGGTTAACTTAAGTTGTAATCACTCTAAAGGGAACAACAAGTGGTATAAGAGGAGTTAGATTTATAAAACTTCTTTAAAACTGCTCAAAAAGTTCTTAAAATCAAGATCCTACCATGTCAATATCTGACGTTCAAGACGGGTTAGAAGGTGCGGAGTGCACACTCGTCATAGTTAGCTTGATACGCCGGGACAAAGATACGGGGTCAAGGGGGCCGCGCCCCCTTGCAGGGTCAAGGGGCAGTTATTTAACCACATTCCTAGTATCAATTGCAGAATATAACAGCAATAATACTCTAATGTTTCTAATTGATTTCTCGTGCTTTAGATTTCAATTGCACAATTTGTCTTATCCGATTAAGGATTTCGTGAACCCGAGGCATATAGGGTCGAAATACTTTAATCTGAAAGTGATTACACGATTCAGATTGATATTCAGATTATAAACCATTCACACACCATTAAATTTCCTACATTACCATCATTATATAGTCACTAACAACACCTCCAAAGTCCAAACAAAGTAGTAAGAAAACCTAAAAATATGAAAGAAAAAATATGGGTCCTTTGCACGCTCGAGGAACCCAAGGAACTCTCTTAGTTAACTGATAAATCAAATGGGATGTTATGAGTGATTGCCAAATAATGTTACAAGTAAAGAGTGTATATAATTCTTGAGTATATTTAGCAAAGCTCTCAATTACCTACATCTGTTGCTTCTTTTTTTCTTCCTCTTGCTGCTACCTCTTGCAGATCCGTCTTTGTCGTTTGCATTTTTCACCCTTAGAGATGTCTCAATGCTATACACATCCAGTACTCGTACTTTTTTTGTTTGACTCTCCTCCCCATTGCCACTCCCGATGCAATCCCTATCGGGAGACACAATGATCTGCCTCCTTTTACTATTCACGCTCCTTCCATCGCCATTGGTTGATATCATGTTATGCACTTTTCTTGTCACTCTCCCCTCATTACAAATACCATGGGGAGATACAAGGCTCTCAACAAATACATGACCATCATAATTATAATTACATTCCGAATTTGTGGATAAAAAGATATGAGCCTTACCATGGGGAGATTCAACGCTTTCCACATATACAGGAGCTTCTGAATCTTCTTCTAACATCCATATATGAATACGATGACTAGTGAAACTCTTGCGTGGGATGTAATCCATTAATATTTCGTGGCCAGAATCATCACAAGGCAGCAGCGAAAGCATTTGTTCCCATATTGACTCTGACTCTTGTAAATAGTTATTTTTCATCACCCATAACTCAGGTTGGTCAAATGGAGTTCTTGAGCTACAACGAAAGATGCATAGACGGTCTTTCATAGTCCCTAGATTGTGTTTCCCACAATCTAGGGCCATGGGGGTGAAGATTTCCTTAATAACCTCTTTGGATATATCAAAAGAAACAACTATTGAGTTGTTGTTTCCATCAGTTGCTAACCAGTGAATCGCCCCATTGCATAAGACACCATTAATGAACATATAGCTGTAGTCAAATTCTCCAGAAACCGATCTCCAGACTTTTGATTTCAGTGTTGAGGCTAGAAAATGATATTTATTACCAATACCTCTCTTTCTGAACCCAACTATAACCTTGAAATCGTCTATGGATGAATCATAGCCAAAACCCAAACGAACATAAGCTTGGCAAGTAAAGTCAGGAATTTGGGGGGGACATTCTATTTTTTTCACCTGACGAGTTGATGGATTGACAACTAACAATTCAGCCCCGAAACGTAGGCATACTAGACCATTAGAAGAACCAACAATATCACACTTATAATCATTACTACTTGGATCAGCTAAAACAATCCTTGTATCTCCAGTTTCAGTATTATCTGCGTTCTTCTTGAGATTGTAGTTAAGATGAGACTTAACAAAACAATCACTTGAGACTAAGGAATTCCATGACTTGCATACGAGCTTGTATTTGATGAGATCCTTTACTTTCAACCTTACGAGTATCTCCTCAGCGATATCAAGAGAAAGCTCTGCCATTGCAAATAACCTTGATTGCTAGATTTTAGGGGGAAAAATAAATAAGATTAAGCAAATAATACATATATATATATATATGCAGTTAGCCTAGAAATAAAATTAGTGAGCATCCCCTTAAAAGGATTTAAATCAACTAAAAACAATCTTATAACTGATAATGAACATGGCAGTCACAAATTGTTTAGCATAAAACAACGTTTAGTTTTTAAGATCATGTAAAAAAGAAGTCATGCCAAAATAGTTGTATGGTGTGAAAAACTGCAATATGGA
Source organism: Chrysanthemum lavandulifolium (assembly GCA_022545495.1). Lineage (NCBI taxonomy): Eukaryota > Viridiplantae > Streptophyta > Magnoliopsida > Asterales > Asteraceae > Chrysanthemum > Chrysanthemum lavandulifolium. Next base: position 27,088,886 of record CM040241.1, on the reverse strand, counting down.
CACGAGATCCTTCTTCCAAACGTTGGACACCATGATCGACATCAATCAATCAATACGGCGTGAAAAAACATCTTGTTATCACTAGCTACTTCGACTACGAAACAAAACATTCATATTCAAAACAATTAACCCACATAATATCTAGCATGGTAACAAAAATAAATACAGCAATAATTTTCAGGATTAATTAAAAACAAACCTGATCAGCAATCGTTTTTGTTGTTTGTTATATAGCTCCGAAAACCAAACATGAACTTAAACTAATCGTAGGTAACTCAATGAATAAAAACTGTTTAGATTTGTAAAGATATAATCGTATACGGAGTATTTTCTAACCTTACATTGTAACCTATCTTGTGCGTCAGCCACCAAAATACATGGGCTGCATTACAGATGTTTGGCCCATTAAAACCAAAATAAAAGTAATACATTTAAGATATCATTCAACATAAACAAAATATTAAACAAAGCACATGCATATTTATATACGAGTTTAATTACTAGCAATATAAATAAGGTATCATTACACATACAAAGGATAAAAGTATTTCATTGGATCCGAAAACTGGAAGTTTTGGAATGACATGTGTTTCGCCCAAAATTAGGAATGATATACTCTTCGGGATGATGTTTCTTTTTCTTGGATAGTGAACAGAAGTAAAGGGTGTTGTCCGTGGTGGACCGAGTGGATCAAGAATCCGAAATTAGAATGTAATGTTACCGTGTAATTATTTTGCTTGTTTCTAGTTTCTTGTTAGTTCCTTTAGTAAAATTCCGCCGTTAAAAATAAAAGTAGTTCACTGAACAAAATTTAAATTGTCTACATGTATTGATCACTAGATAGCAAAATAATGCATTATACAAAATCAACGTGCTTTGAGACTACGATGAGCCATCCCACAAGATCATCTAAGACATGCCAGGGATAGAGGTAGTAAGATGGCAACTCAAGACATACAATATTGTAACGGGTTGGAGCACATTCCAATCCACCTTTAAGAAAACCAAATAAGAACATGCAAACTATAACCTACATGACTCGACGCCCTATCAAGTAAGATCATCGATCTTCACTTCTTTCACCGATCTTCACTTTTTATTTATATATATGTATATGTAAGCTTTCTTCAGCTGCAGTGAGTACTTAAAAAATGTTCTTGGCGAAGAGAAAACAAAAACTCAAACTAAAAAACCATTGAAAAAACACAATAGAATCATTTTGAGAACAAACTGTAATAAAGGAAAAGGAAATTAACCTCTGCAGAAATGAGAGAATGATGGTTTTATTGAGCTATGTTCTGGCAAAAGGAAAAATCAGTTGGTTAAGATCATCAAACACAAGTTATTAGAATCCATGAAATGCAAGATACTGTAAACAAGTACAAGAAAGATCCTTAACAGAAAGTTTTATTGGATTCTTAATACGAGATCATAAAGCAAAGTGCATCTGGACTCGTTCCAGATGATAAAAAAATGTCACTAAATCAAGGAACCCAAGGATCTCACTAAATTAACTGATAATACAAATGGAAGTTAGCTATAATGAATGCTAAACTGTAAATTATGTATATTGGAAATCAGGGCTCTTGATTCCCGTAAAAGTCTCATTTCTATTCCTTTTTCATTTGAGTCTCCCCCCACCGCGAGTCACAACGATTTGGCTCCTTTTACTCTTCACTCTCCTCTTATCACCACCGGCATAGGGAGATACAAGGCTTTGCCTTTTCTCTTCACTCTCCTCATCGTATATTTGAGTCCCAATGTTCTCCTTTTACGCTTCACACTCCTCCCATCACCATCGGAGATATCACGTTATGCATTTTTCTTTTCACTCTCCCCTCATTACAATTACCATTGTCGTTACCGATACCACGGGGAGATACAAGGCTCTCAACAAATGCATGGTCATTATATTTATGATTATAATCCGAAATTGTGGATAACCAGATATGATCAGTGTTACCATTGAGAAATTTAACCCTTTGCACAAGTACAGGAGCACTTGAATCTTCTTCTGACATCCATATACGAATATGACCAGGGAAACTCTTATCTGGAATGCAATTCATCATTGCTTGGTGTGGAGATTCATCACAAGGTGGCGGCGATAGCATTTGTTCCCATATTGACTCTGACTCTTGTGCATTGTAGGTTTTCAGAAGCCATAACTCACATTGGTCAAAAAAGGGAGTTCTTGAGCTAACACCAAAGATGCATAGACGGTCTTTCATAGTCCCTAGATTGTGACTTCCAGAGTGGAAGTCATGTGCTCGTAGGGGCATGGGGGTGGGGATTTCCTTAAAAACCTCTTTGGATAGATCAAAAGAAACAACTATTGGGTTGTTGTTTCGGTCAGTCGCTAACCTGTGAATTGCCCCATTGCATAAGACACCACTAATGAACATATAGTTATAGTCCAATTCTCTAGCAACTGGTCTCCAAATGTTTGATCTCAAAGTTAAGACTAGAAAACGATATTTATTGGTACAAGTATTTTTGAACCCAATTACAACCTTGTAATCGTCTATGGATGAATCATAGCCAAAACCCATGCGAATAAAATATTCTTTAACTAGGTCAGGAATTTGGGGGAGACTTTCTAGTTTTATCACCTGAAGAGTTGATGGATTAACAACTAACAATTCAGTATCAAAACGTACGCATACTAGACCATTGGAAGAACCAACAATATCACACTTATAATCATCAATACTCGGACCAGCTAAAACAATCCTTGTATCTCCAGTTTCATTATTTTGTGCTTTCTGTTTGAGAGTGTAATTAAGATGAGATTTAACAAAACGACCACTTGAGATTAAGGAATTCCATGACTTGCATACGATCATGTACCGGATGAGATCCTTTGTTTTCAATCTTGCGAGTATCTCCTCGTGAATATCAAGACCAAGCACTTCCATTAATAATAACCTTGATTGCTGGAGAGAAAGAAAGAAAGAATAAAAAACAGTGATGCAGGTAATAAATATACATTTAGCATATTAACAAAATCAGCATCACTAAAATAGGGCAATAAAGAAACATATAATTAACATTTTCTAACATAAACTACTTTACCAATAAGAAAGAATCATAACCATTGCAAAGTTAGGGCAATAAAAACGACATAATCATAAAAATAGAGAAGTCGTATTCGGTATTCTTGCAGCGACAATAAGGAAAGGCGTAATCACAAGGATTTGGATAATCTCCCAAAACTTGTTTCTAAACGTATAACTTAACTTCGTGTAATATTATAGATTCTTAAAGGGAAATTAGACTCCAAATACGAACAACTTGACTTTTGTTAAGCATATAGTGTCGTAGTCGCAACTTGTTTAGCATACAACAACTTAACCGGACGTTTGTGATAATTACAATGCGTCCTTCTAGATCATAGAACCTCATTTTTTCCAAGTAAAGTTGTTCTCTGTAGACGTTAATGAACAAAGCTAGGCAATAATATATTCTGTTAGAAACTTTGAGATGGACACGAGATCCTTGCAAACTTTTTTCGACACGACATCAGTCAATCAAAATATGACATTGTATGAACAAACATCTTCTAAACCAACACTAACGTTAACTCCTAAGTCGTTCTTGACTAAATCAATTCAAATATCATTCAAATTTTAATGGTTACATGAACTACACATGTATTATATTAACCACTACTACAACAATACCTAATCTCGCTGGTTCTGGTTTGTGAAATACGAGAGATGTATAATGTAAATAGCCGTACCCCAACCCAAAAGTAGAGAAAAAGCATACAAACAAAAATATATACATAGAAGTTCAAAACAATTAACAGGCGTAATATCTAGCATAGTAACATAATTAAACATAGCAATAATATCATTGAAGTTCAATATATATTATAGATAATATTAAAAAACAAACCTGATGATCGATCAACAAATGTTATTGTCGTGTTAGTCCCGAAACTCTAACTAAATGCAGTATAACATAAACTAAATCGTACGTGTGGAATTTAATAAATAAGAAAAAGTATATATGTCGGTTGACATATTCTTCTCTAAGTATAGTAATAATTTTTTACCATTATATTGTAGCATGCCCCATGTGATTACGGAGAAAATGACCAATAAGGTAAAGATCCCTTTGGTTGTCCACAAAAAAGTTCAAAGAAAAATGACTTATAAAAATGGTCAACTTATACTATAAACTAGGAGCTTAAGTTAGTGTACTGTAGAGGTTATCTTAGCTCTAATATTGGTTATTTGTTATATTAGATCGTCGTCGCGTGTAGGAGACTTTATAGCGTTAGCATTGTTTAGCTATGGATGTCTTTTCTAAACGAGTACCTTTCATTGTGCGTAATTTTGTGCGATTACTCGTATTCTCTTCGAGTGTTACTTTATTTCCTTATATTTAGATCCTTGCAATACTTTCGAATTCGTTTTGACATCTTATCCTTATGCTATGATCCCTTTCATCTTTAAGAGATACATACTTTGAAAATTGCTGGTTCTAAAAATATATATCTTGTGAATAACTTTGGAGGAGATATGATTCTTGAGAAAAAAAAATCGAAATACTCTTCCGCGAGCATTTTTTAGTTCTTTGACTTTGGACTCATATGCACAGTGAACGTACTCTGGTGTCGGGTTGATTTATATGTTTTCTCGTGCAACCTTAGAACCCTTTTAATAGAATTAGATTTGAGAATAGGTATACTGAGTTAACTACCCGTGTGAGTTAACTACCCGTGTAGGTACCACGGGCATCTCATTGTGGCACAGATGACATGACACTACCTATTGGATCAACCAAAACATCGAACAAAGCACTTGCATAGTAATTTAATGACAAGTTTAACTACTAGCAATATAATTTGAGGTATCATTCAACATACCAACGATAGAGGTATTTCATTGGATCCCAAAAACGGAAGTTTAGGAATGACATGTGTTTCGCCCAAAATTAGGAATGATCTACTCTTAGGGATGATGTTTCTTTTTCCAAATATTATGCAACAAGTAAAATAACATCACAAGTGTTCGGTATTTTTGGCAAAGCTCTCGATTACTGTCGGAAAATAAACTCAGATCTGATGCTAACTAGTGAAGCACACTTTGCTGGAATATGGATGGTAGTTAGAAAAGCAGTTACGTAGTATATTAGAAGTCACAATGGTTAGTATTAGACACAATGGTTAATAACAAGCACAATGGTTGACATGTTCAAATATGTAATGTTGCTGTAACAATTGGAATCATCAAATGAATAAAACAAGGTATTTAGTATCCTCTGTATCCTTCTTTTTTGTTAACATTTAGATTGTTTAAAGCTTTATTTCCATCCCATCTTCAATTACCTCGGTCTAGCTGTTGGTTCTTTTTTTGTTCCTCTTGGTGCTACCGGCCTGTAGATCCATCTTTGGCGTCTGCTTTTGTCACCCTTAGATGTCTTGTTACTATTAGTTTCATGAGTTCCTTCTTTTTCTCTTGAGTCTCCCCCCATTTCCATCGTCACTCTCCCCTCATTACAATAATTACCATTGCCGTTACCCATACCACAGGGAGATACAAGGCTCTCAACAAATACATGTTCATCATACTTACATTCCGAACTTGCGGATAACCAGATATGAGCCTTACCATGGGGAGATTCAATGCTTTGCACAAACACTGGAGCTCTTGAATCTTCTAACATCCATATATGAATATGTTGAGAATAACTCTTCCGTGGAATATGATTCGTATTGGTTTGGTGTGGAGAATCATCATAAGGCGAAGGCAGTAACATTCGTTCCCATATTGACTCTGACTCTTGTACATTGTAGTTTTTCTTTACCCATAACTCATGATTATAACCTGGTCTACCAAAAAAGAAGCATAAACGGTCTTTCAGAGTCCCCAGGCTAAAAGTAGCAGCTTTAATTAACACTGGGGGTTTGGGGAAATCTTCAAAAACCTCTTTGGATAAATCAAAAGAAGCAATTTTTTCTTTTAAGTGCCAGTGAATCACCCCATTGCATAAGATACCGCCCGGGCCCAAAAAGTCATAGTTGGATTCTCCAACGACTGGTCTCCAAACGTTTAATTTCAATGTTAAGACTAGAAAGTGATATTTACGAGTAGAAGTGTTTTTTAACCCAATTACAACCTTGTAATCGTCTATGGATGAATCATAGCCAAAACCCATGGGAGCAGAAGGTTCTGTAATATGGTCAGAAATATTTGGGATACTTTTTAGTTTTATCAGCTGGTGAGTTGATGGATTAATGACTAAAAGTTCGGGATCAAAACGTACGCATACTAGACCGTTAGAAGAGCCAACAATATTACACCTATAATCATCAAGAAGACTAGGACCAGTCAAAAAGATCCTTGTATCTCCAATTTCATTATTATCTAACATCTTTTTGCTGTTGTAGTCAAGATGAGAATTAACAAAACGACGACTTGAGATTAAAGAACGCCATGACTTGCATACACGCTTGTACCGGATGAGATCCTTTACTTTCAATCTTACAAGTATCTCCTCATGGATATCAAGAGGAAGCTCTCCCATATGAAACTCTAATTAACTAGCTACTTCTGGAGCAAAGAAAAAATAAACTCTAATCGCAATTATAATGTGAGAAACAAATATCAAATCTACAATCTAAGAAGCACTAATAACAATATGAGCTTTACTAATCGGTTTAATTTCTCCTATATAAACTATTAAGTAACTCAGAAAAAAAATGGCGAAGATTTACCTATAGTTTTGTGTTTTCCAGCTTGGGGATTTTAGGGTTGAATGAATAATGGCGGAATTAATAAATGAATGAGATATTTAAATAGTAGGTTAAACCTTAAAGCTTACGTTTTCCTATATGCATGATTCTAGTTTCTATAGTTTAACACTTCAACTTTATGTGTGGGACATACTTAACCCCTATAAAACAAATTAGTTACAAGAAAGTTTTATTTTCCTCTTTTAAGATGCATCACAAAGAGTTTCATGAGAGTTTCATACACCCTCGGGTGCATCCGTAGCTTTGACATGACCATATACGTTGTGACACATATGCAAAACAAGGGCTGACTTTGCATATGGGTCAGGATTGATTGATCATGTTAAAGCTATGGACCTCGGGATTCTATATGATAGTTTCATCAATATTACCAAAGGATATAGTGCAAATGTGCAATAGATAACCTCATACTAGAAAAGAACTAAGATGTTGCCACATGAACATCTTAAGACTTAATGAACCCAAGTTTCTCATGTGTGCTCTCTTTCATAGAAACCGATACCAACATGGGTACCCGAACATATGGAGGCGCTTAACTTGTAATAGAAACACAACTCCAATACCAAGCTTTTATGTATTTTGCTTTTTCGATAGGTGATTACATGATGTAGAAGGAATTAAACTGGTCACCAGAAAATTATGGAGAGTCGTCTCACTTTCGTGTACGCACTAGATAAGTTTAACGCGCTCCTGTTGTATAATAAGCCAGCTCAGAATTTCTATGTATCTTGTATTCTAGATAGTGATCAATGAATACAGACTACCATACATATGGGAAGAGAAATTTTTTAAGCAGCATTCTATTTAAATTGGTATCGTGAAACGTCATTCATGATTTCTATATGTGGAATCGAATCACTAACTATTATTCGAGGTTGGCAGGGACTAACTTACCGTTCAAAAAAAATACAGTAAGAGATGCTAAAGTAAACAAATTGAACATTAATTTTGTTAACAAGTCATAAAAGGCGTTTTAGTAAGTGTTGATAGTATTGTCTAACTGGTCATATATAACAAGTATATTGATGCGTGCTTGACTCTAAACTGAAGTTGTGTGAACCAAATAAAGACTGAATTTGTTTAATCTGAACGAAGATACTCTCGAAACGACACTGTATGGATATAAGGGCCCATACTTTTAGAAATTTACCGAGTTTAAGATAAAAAGAAACCAAGAGGTTCAATCATAAATGCTCCGGGCCAAAAACATAAGGTGTGCTGACTGTTGTTTTAAAAAAGAAGCTGCATTATAGAACTGTGCCAAACTGACCACAACCCAACCATCAATAGTCACTAACACCACTGCATTAAGAAAACCTAAAAAAAAATGAAAGAAAATATGGGTCCTCTACACGCTCGAGGACCCCGAGGATCTCTCTAAGTTAACTGACAAATCAAATGGGATGTTATGAGTGATTGCCAAATAATGTTACAAGTAAAGAGTATATAACACAGTGCAGTATATTTGGCAAAGCTCTCAATTAACTACATCTGTTGCTTCTTCTTTTTTTATTCCTCTTGGTGCTACCTCTCGCAGTTCCGTTTCTTTTTTTGTTTGACTCTCTTCCCCATTGCCACTGCCATTGCAATCCCTATCAGGAGACACACTGATCCGCCTTCTTTTACTCTTCACGCTCCTCCCATCACCATCGGGAGATATGACGTTATGCATTTTTCTTTTCACTCTTCCCTCATCACAATTACCATTGTCATTACCCATACCAAGGGGAGAAACAAGGCTCTCAACAAATACATGCTCATCATATTTATAACCACGCTCCGAAATTGTGGATAACCAGATATGATCAGTGTTACCAAAGGGAGATATAACCGTTTGCACAAGTACAGGAGCACTTGAATCTTTTTCTAACATCCATATATGAATATGACCGGATAAACTCTTGCGTGGAATGTAATTCATCTTGGTTTGGTGTGGACAATCATCACAAGGCGGTGGCGATAACATTTGTTCCCATATTGGCTTTAACTTTTGTACATTGTAGTTTTCATTATATATAACTTAAGATTATTCCTTGAAGTACTACTGAAGAAGCATAAACGGTCTTCCTTAGTACCCAGTTTAATGTGTTTAGAAAAATATCGAACGTTAGGGGGTGCGGATTTTAAAACCTCTTTGGATAGATTAAAAGAAACAATGATTGGGTTATTGCTTGATCAAACGCTAACCAGTAAATCGCCCCATTGCATAAGACACCATTAGTGAGCATATGGTAATAGTTCAATTCTCCATCAACTGATCTCCAAACGTTTAATTTCAATGTTAAGACTAGAAAACGGTATTTATCGGTATTAGTATTTCTGAACCCAATGACAACCTTGTAATCATCTATGGATGAATCATAGCCAAAACCCATGCAAGGAAAATGTTGTTTGATAAGGTCAAAAATTAGGGGGAGACTTTTTGCTTCTATCACCTGGTGAGTTGCTGGATTAACGACTAAAAGTTGCCTATCGAAACGTACGCATACTAGACCATTAGAAGAACCAGCAATTTGAAACTTATCACTTCTACTCGGACCAGTCAGAACAATCCTTGTATGTCCGGTTTCATTATTGTGTGCTTGCTTATTGTAGTTAATATGAGAATCAACAAAACGACGACTTGAGATTAAAGAATACCATGACTTGCATACACACTTGTATCGGATGAGATCCTTTGTTGCTTTCATTCTTATGAGTATCTCCTCCTGGATATCAAGAGGAAGCTCTCCCATTAATAATAACCTAGATCGCTGGAAAGAAAGAAGAATCAGTGATCGATGCAGATAATGAATTTACATTTATTACATAAACTACTTTACCGATAAGAAAGAATAACAACCATTGCAAAGCTATGGCAATAAAATCGACCTAATCAGAAAAACAGAGAAGTCGTATTCATGCCGGCGACAAGATGAGGAAAGCATAATTGCAAGGTTTTGGATGATCTCTTAAAACTTGTTTCTAAACGTATAACTTAACTTTGTGTAACATTATAAGATGCTTAAAAGGAAAATAGACGACAAATACGAACAACTAGACTCTTGTTAAGCATATAGTGTCTTACGTTTGTGACAATACAATTGGACGTCTGATAACAACAACAATACCCAATCTCGCTAGTTTTAGTTTGTGAAGTACGAGAGATGTATAATGTAGATAGTCGTACTCCAACCCGAAAGTAGAGAAACGGCATATAAACTCTATATAATACTTCTATAGCTACTTTAAAGCCACATATCAACAACTATTATCAGGCGTAATATCTAGCATGGTAACATAATCAAACATAGCAATAATCATTAACGTTAAATATATATTATAGATATTATATTAAAAACAAACCTGATGATCGATCAACAAATGTTGTTGTCGTGTTTGTCCCGAAACCCTAACTAAATCGACAATAACAAAAAAGACAGAATTTGATGAATAAAAATTAGAAAAACGTATGTTGGTTTATATATTTTTGGCCAAATTTCACTTTAGTACTCTGAACTTTTCTAAGTGGAATTTTAGTACCTTGAATTTTTAAAAGTGCATACTAGAAGTGTAAACGAGTCGAATCGGGATAAATTTTAGCAGGTCTTGACTCGACTCAACAATATTATATCTGCTCGAGAAACTTGATTTATTTGTAATGATGTTTATTTAATCACCTAAAATTTAAGTAAAACATAAAATTTGAATTTAGCTCGATTTCGACTCAAAAGGTCAATGCATTAATAAATAAGTATTTACATATGCGCTCTTAAACTATACACATTATATATATAAAAATTACGTATCACTTACAAGCTCGAAAAAGCTCGACAATAACTCGAGTCGAGCTTATATAAGCTCAAACTCGACTCGATAAGCATTTCAAGCTCATATTTCGGCTCGAGCCTCGATAAAGCTCGTCTTGAATGATATCAAGTTGAGTTCGAGCTGAGTTACTCGACAAAAGTTCGACTCATTTACATCTCTAGTACTGCATGCTAGTACCTTGAACTTTACGTAGAATTTATGTTACCCTGCGTTCACTTAATATTTAAGGCCGTTGGAATTGAAAGAAAAGTTATCCTCAATATTAAAATATTCCATAGTATTAGCAAATAAAGTTGGAAACCAGCCGAGTTGAGCCCGAGCTTGCCAAAACTCAAGCTCAGGTCATTTGCGATCATAAGTATCGACCTCGAGCTTGTTTTGAGCCTTATGCTTTTAGCTCGAGCTCGATTCATAACATACTTTACAAGTTCGGGATTACATTTTTGCACATATTATTATTATATATACTAAAGATCGGGGAGGAAAACAGTAATCAAGCCCACGCATTAATTGCCATCTTTCGCAAATTGGCAAAAAATTTTGAGGTTCAGTGGCGTTGCAAAGCAAGTCCTTTAGCAATGCAATCTTTCGCAACTTGGCAAAACATTTCGAGGTTCAAGTGGCGTTGCAAAGTAAGTCCTTTAGCATTAATTGCTATCTATAGCAATTTGGCAAAAATAGTCCCTAAGGTTTAAGTGTCGTTACAAAGTAAGTCCTTTGTACCGCGAAAATAGTCCCTAAGGTTTTAATTGTATTTGCAAAGCCGGTCCAAACAAATTTTCCGGTCGTTCATCGGTTCCAAAATTCACGTCTATTAAAGAATCCATTGCATGTGGTTTTCTCACTCGTTCTTCTCTAAATTATAGCAATAATGATTTACAATAATCGTATCTTTCCGATACTATACTTTTGGTTCTTTAGCTATTCATCAAGTTGTTTCGAAAATACCTTATGTTGGATTTTATAATCAATTAAGCATATGTGTTATAACATACTAGCGAGTCTTTCTGCATATGCGGGCGGGCAGTCTCTGTGATTATATTTTCTAACAATGTGATGTTATGCTTTATACTTTTATCAAACAATTAAATTACAAATAACAATAACTTTAGTTATTACCGTGGAAATAATTCATCTCCTTTAACCGAAGGTCTGTGAACAAAATCTTGATTCTTTCATTCAAGAAAATCACTCTTCATTAATTTTGGAGCCGATCGACCTGGTTCGACCCTCATGTCGCAATGTCTTTGGCGACTTGGTCGGCGCAACTACGACCGAATCGATCGACCGACCACCGCGGGCGATCTAATGGCTTTATTTTTAAATCTTGGCTTAGTAGTTTGATTAGATTATGCATTGTGGTTAAATGGTTGTATATTTTAGTGAAGGGTAAATTAAATAGTGTATTAATCAGATGTGTTGAATAGTGTTTTTAGTTGTATTTGTCTTGAAATAGTTTGTACATTGTGTTTTATAAATTATATTTTTATCAAATGGGTGTTTTAAATATGATATTAATTACAAACGCTGGGTCGATATGTAAGTGTTTATGCATAAAGTAATTGTACGTATAGCTTAAGTAATTGTATTTACTTAAAATCTATATATGAAAATCTTAAAAATTAGAAGATAGAGGTCGTCCTCCATTATAAATAAGATATGATAGAGCATCCGCAACAAGATGCCAACGATGAGAGATTAATGGAAAAAGTGTGATACTGAACCTATCTCATAGTAGGCTCGCATCGATGTTCATAAGTTGCCAGAACTCACTCAAAAAGAAACTTTGTAAGAAGAAGGGACACCAGACTTTATAAACCATCAACCAATCTCATACTTCTTTCAATGTGAGATCATAATAAAGTGATGACATGAAGCTCAGTGGATTGCATTTTGCACCTAATTAGCTTTATAATTTATTTTCTTTTATACAACTCATTGAACTTTATCGAATTCGTGCATTGCTAAAGTGAGATAAGATAGATGTTGATGTGGTAATCTACTAACCTCTCGTAAAGAGGGTAGAGCATTCAACTCTATAAAGGTCGATAACCATCCTCAAGTTCCATTTCGCAAAGATGGCAGAGCAATGAATGAACATCGGGTGTATCATCTATGACCCTCCAGTGAAAGACGTTCAGTTTCTTTGGAACCCAATTATTCTGTTGAAAAACGACCCACGCAAACCTGGAGCAAAGACCGCTTGTCGATCACCTTAGTTAGGAAAACAGTACTTTAATTTGTATCAGGGAACATACAATTTCACTCGAACTAATCCATAAACATTGCAGTGAGTATGTGACCAAATTGTGATCAAACTTACAATTATTCTTGACAGAATTTTACAATACGAGCATTCCATTTTAGCAAAATAAAATGATTGTTAAAACTAAATTGCAGCTAGATGGTTGACCCTGGCAAAGGTAGAGTAACCTGTCGAAAAACACTGGGAAAGAAGATCATAACCAACATGGAAGGTTTTATGGCTTTAGCTGGCCTGGCATACGACACTATAACTTTATACAACAAGCGCAGCGCATACATGTTTGTACACTCGAATGATTACATAGTGCATCGAGGTTCCTTTTCTTGAGACAACATTTACATAGATCGGTTCCATAACCAAAATTGGCATAAAGGATAGCATCTTTGCATGCACAACAAAAGATGCTAATGTAAACAAATTGAACATATCTTGTCCGTTAACTGCATTATGGACTTACAGTTGGTCAAAATAAGTCAAAAAGGCATTGTAACAAATGCCGAAAGTATTGGGTAACTGGTCGTAACAAGAATACCGAAACCTGTTTGACTCTAAATTTAACGTGTGAATCGAGTAAAAAACTGAATTTGCAACTTGAACAAAAGTAGCCTTCAAAACGACCCTCATCACTGACTCCAGTTAAAGGAACTAAACGGTCCAACTCACTTTTGCTTTTCAGTATACTTCTTAAACCACCTAAACGACTACAAGACCTATTTCAATGACACTAGATCCTCGGTTTTCTGTAAACATATATGTATGATTCAGGCCACAAAAAAGTGACCTTGACCGTTACCCCAAGAACTTGTTTCGAATATCATATACGGAGAACTTATCATATTTGTTTCTTTCCTATTTGAGCTACTAAAAAGCTCAGAAAATTAAAAAAAGAAACATATAAATAACTCGTGGACTCTACTTCGATAAAATGGAACCAAAACTTGACTAAAAGTAGAAATTTAATCCAGCTGACCAAATCCTAAACCGCTTCCAGTAAACAAAAAAAGAAGAAAAAGAAAACTGTACATATTTTTCCACGTTGCTATACCTCAAAAACCGCATCAAAAGTAACTTGGAACCGAGCTGGAGTATTACTAGGTTTAGGATCTGGCGTTAGCAAGACCAGAAAGCAATTTAACGACATCTACGGTATCGTCAAGGTAATACTTAGCTTTGCTTGGCTTCCTTCCGACCGTGCATGCAAATATCTCAGGAGTGTTTGGAGCAGTATTCATAATGCTTTCAAACATATCTTCATCTGATCGGTCATCCCTATGCATGTGATAAAATCTGGAGGTTGTCCATTCTCGATCATGGTTGAGAGGACTTTTTCTGCTACTAATCCTTTGCTCACACCCTGAAATAATGATTTGTGGAATTAGAAGGTCGACACGAACATTAGGGACTTTCAAACACTTCTATTACCTACACACTAAGAATTCTATAAATCAAAATGGCAGAACAATGATGATACCTGAGGTTTAACTTCAACTATGTGCCGACCTCGTTTAACCAATGCCGGCTCATTGGCAAGCACATTCTCTAAATGAACCAGCAACTCCTTAGCTTGACAAGAACCGAAGTCAGGGTCGGCGTCTTGGTGGTGCCACACTATGCCACTATCTTTGGTCTCAATCGTGGAACCATCTGTTGCCTCTCTATACAGTTCCATCACAGGTTCCGCAATTTCCTTCCATTCAAGGTCTGCACCCATCAGACCAGGTTGCCAGTCCGAACTTTTACTCCACCTGCAAAGTAAAGATGATACATCAGATTTACGCCAAAACAGAAAAGGGAGAAAAGACAAACTAGTTTAACACCTCATGTAACACCCATGTTCAGCGGCTAGGCCAAGCCTCTCACATGGTGAAAGCCACTCGCTCAACGTGCTTTTCCTCTTCCGCTAACAATAAACACAGTGTTCTTAGGATCGTCACACAAGGTATTCAAAATAGTGATAAGTTCAGGACTGGGGTCTTCACAATCGATGAGTGAGGTATAAGCGTCCCATCATAATCCAAGAATATTGCCCTTTGTTTGACCGTTTATATGCCGAGACAATACAATCAGGAGACAACTTTCTAAAACCAGGAGATAAAGAGACAACTCTAAAACCCAAACCAAAACCGATGCCCCAACAACGCTTATTATAATGATCTTTTGATGCTCTTTCCAAGTCTTGCATGAAGCTACGAGCCCAATAACCCACATCATGAGAACTTACATACCGATAGTGCTTCGCATGCCTCAATTGCTTCTCAGGTTCTTTCATAACTATGGCTGAGTTTATAGCTGCAGCAACCGACTCTATATCCCATGGGTTGACCCTTATCGCGCCACTTAAAGACGGTGAACACCCAACAAATTCTGACACCACCAGCATGCTTGTACGAGGGGACTCTTCGACACCTGTCATTTCACTTTCTTTTAAGTAAGGCGAGTGCTGTCTGCAGACAATGTATTTATACGGTACCAAGTTCATTCCGTCCCTTACAGCATTGACTATGCAACAGTCAGCCATGGAATAATATGCTGACTTTTCATAACGAGCAACGGGTCGGTCAATTATAACCACCGGCTGATAATCTGGTGACCCGTAAGACTCGTTGATTCTGTTTAGAATCAAATCGTCTCCTTTTGCTTCCTGGACATCTTTCCGTTACTTCTTGCAGGATTCACGATTTGAATTAACACCAATTTACCTCAAGTAGAGGTACATTTCTAGAAGATACTCAAAGGCTAGTAATTTGAGACTGAGGCCTTTGAATATGTCCATGTCATCGACCCCAACTATGATCTTTTTACCCTTAAAACGTTCAGCTATTTCTTTGACTTTCCTCAATGTAATCGGAAGATTCAACACAGATTCAAGTCGACCCATATGAATACCAACAGGAAGAATTTTGATGTAAACGGTTCGACCAAAGTAATCGAGCCCAATGTGTCCTCGTTTGGACTCATAATCTAAACCCATCATTCTACTGCAACATGATAAAAAGTGGCGTGCGTAATCAAACGTATGAAATCCAATCAGATCACAGTTGAGTAACCCTTTAAGAATTTCATCTCTCACCGGTAACGTTCTGTAAATTTCGATGAAGGAAACGGGCTATGGAGGAAAAAACCAAGCTTGACCCGATTATAACGGTTTCTCAAAAAGCGTGGGCAGGATCATAAGATGGTAATCATGAACCCAGATGTAATCATCTTCCGGATTAGCAACTTCCATAACTTTATCCGCAAATATTTTATTCGCAGATACATAAGCCTTCCAGAGAACACGATCAAACCGGTCAGCGTGATCCGGACACATGGGAAGCATGTAATGAAAAAGCGGCCACAGTTGGTGTTTACAGAACCCGCCATAATACTTTTTGTTAAGGTCGTGAGGAAGAAAAGTGGGACGCAATTATACTCTTCTAGAAGCTTCTGAGCAACTTCTTCTTGCTCACTAGCATCTACTTCAACCTTTAGTGAACCGATATATACAACTTCACTATCAGGAGAGAACCGTCTTTCAATTGCCATAAAGTGAATCCTCGTCGAAACTAAAGGTCAACTTAAGAGTGTCGGGATCCCGCTGAATATGTAAAGGTAACATATTAGCCACAATGATTTTCTCTCTCGACAACCAGATGAAGCTTTATCTGAATCACCGTCGTTGTTTTCATCTACACCAGCAATGATTCCAGGCATGGTTAAAACACGTGGAAGACCTCTTGGAGTTTGAGGGATATCCAAGATCTTATCAGGGTCTAAATCTAATATATTTGCATAAGACTTTGATGCCATTATCTGTGATGTAGGATCGTTCAGGTGATCATACAACGTTGATTGTATGATCTGCAAAAGTTATCTTGTTCAAGGATCCTGCAACACAAATAAAAACATATGAGCGGGCGTGTTAAGTAACATTCAGGAAGCAGAATAATCATCCAGACAAGTATGCAAAGAATCATCAACAAAATCAAAGAAAAACAGGGAACTTGGTAAACAGAATCTATGTCAATACCCTATCGAATACGATTTAGTGAACATAAAGTATTTTGTAAGTGTACCTCCCAACTTCAAACTAATATGAATCTCTTGAATTTCAAGTGTCAACGTTTTCTATATGTAATGTCATTTAAATGGTTTGACTTGGTTACAATCTTAAAATGCAACATTATACAGACTGATACCAATTCCGGCACTAAATTAGTAATGCCTTGAAGTTGACACTCAATATTTGGAGATGTGACACGAGTATCAACTTTCAGGCTGAAAGGTAACGATTTGACTTCAAAAGTTAATTGTAACTCTATATAAAAATGGACTCCTTGCACCTAGACTACTTGACTTTGCAAGGGTCGAACGGAAAGTGAGGAAGTCTGGCTATGCAGCATGTTCCTTGGACTCTGCACTAGTTTGAACCTATCACTGCATCTAACCTTTAGGTCACAAGTAAGGTAACTAATAAACAAGTGAAAATTATTGTGCTACCCATTAATAAATGGGTGTGTCTGCTGAGCACCCATCTTTAATTCAATCTCAAAACTACCCATCCATGTCGGGTATATATTTTCACTATATACACGACATGGACGTCTATGGCTGTGAATGATTCTTGTAATTAAAATTTTAGCAATGTCGGTAGAAAATACCATGTATACACGACATGGGTTTTATTCATATATTGTATAAAATTACACGACATGGGCTTTTGTATACCGACATGGACCTTTTTAATCTAATGTCGGGTATAGAGACTTTGTATACACGACATGGACCTTATTTCAATTTCTCATAATGTTAGCCAAAAGGATAGGATTTGACATATGTGGAGTCCCACCTGTATCTAAATATTATTATTTTACGTATGAAACTAAAGTGTCTAGTGGGGGAGGTTAATGGTATACCATGAACAAAGAGTTCTTAACAAACACCTTCCAATAAATTAACTAGAGTAAAATACACCATTCGTCCTTGTGGTATACGTCGACAATCAAAGATCGTCATTTGAACAAAAAAATTGCACCGTTAGTCCTTAATCATGAAACGTTACTCGTCATGATCCTCACCCTAATCGGGCGTGAGTAACAGCGTTAAGCTATTTAAATCGAGGTATATTTGTCTTATTAACACAAGTTCATCTTCTTCCTTTAATATATCATCTCCTCATCTTCAAACAATAAACTACCCACGATCTTCATCTTCACCCCACACCACTTTCATCACCTCCGGCCACCATCACTGTACGAAGGACTAACGGTGCAATTTTTTTGGTCAAATGACGATCTTTGATTGTCAATGTATACCACAAGGACGAATGGTGTAGTTTACTCTAGTTAATTTATTGGAAGGTGTTTGTTAAGAACTCTTTGTTCATGTTATACCATTAACCTCCCACTAGACACTTTAGTTTGAAAATTTCTTAAGCGAGCAGGTTTTTGCGTTAGATTTCGAGAATGAACCTCACGATATATTTTTGAAAATGAACTTTTCAATCTTATCGTTAGATTTCTAACGGAATATGTTTTAAACGCATACGTATAATCAATTTCTGGGCGTGATACAAACAGTGAGGCGTGCAGGGCGTGCCTGGCGAGAGGTTGGCCGGCCGGTGGCACAGGCGTGAGCTCAGGCGCGACTGACTGGCGTGGCTTGGGCGTGGCATGGGCGTGGCCACAGGCGTGGGCGTGGCATGGGCGTGGCCACAGGCGTGGGCGTGGGCGTGGCAGGGCGTGGCCACAGGCTCTGGCGAACATAAGGTTTTGTTGGCTATCTGCGCCTTAGATGGATTTAAGCTCTTTGATAAGAAGCCTCTAATTTAATGCATGATGTTACTAAGAAATTTAATGCAGGATCGGTTTTGTGGCTAATATATGGTGTAGGAGATAACTAGTAACGAACACAATCGGATATACTTGAAACGGTAACTGCCAAAGCGCGCTTTCAAGCTCGACCCGACCGGCGCCGCCTGGACCATGACAGGGCGCCGCCGGACCCCTCCCCCAGGGGCTCCGCCTAATATCATAATAAATTCAGTGGGTGTGCGCTCCGCCTCCAAGCCTAAAGGATGTCTTATTACGATGAAATTGGTCAAACAAGTTAATCAAATTACACTAATATATCCAACATATTGTCGTACATCCCTTAAACGAATTCCTTCCATATGTTTGAGATTGGCATTATTTGTCGCTTTTGAAAATGGTTGAAGATATGATTGTGACGTGTTGTGGGAATATAAAGATGCTTTGTGATTGTGACGGAAATGGTTATTTTGGTAAAGTGAAAGAAAAATGTCCACTTTGGTATAATCACCATCTATATAGTTCATTCTCGTAATTTGCTTCTTTAGTTTCATACGTAAAATAATAATATTTAGATACAAAGGTGGACTCCACATATGTCAAATCCTATCCTTTTCATGGCTAACATTATGAGAAATTGAAATAAGGTCCATGTCGTGTATACAAAGTCTCTATACCCGACATTAGATTAAAAAGGTCCATGTCGTATAAAAAGCCCATGTCGTGTAATTTTATACACTATATGAATAAAAACCCATGTCGCAGTATACATGGTATTTTCTACCCGACATTGCTAAAATTTTAATTACAAGAATCATTCTCAACATATATCGTCCATGTCGTATATATAGTGAAAATATATAACCGATATGGATGGGTAGTTTGAGATTGAGTTAAAGATGGGTCTCAGGCATACACCCATTTATTAATGGGTAGCACAAGAATTTTCACAATAAACAATCTTATGCCAATCCTAGGTCGATAAAAGTGAGCATACAAGACAAGGTTTAGATTTAGAATCCGAACAAGTAAATGTAATTTTTATTTGAAATCTACGGTCTGTTGTTGCATAGTGAACCTAACAAGCTCATGAACTCTTATCGGACCCGCATAACCGATGGATGACGACAAAACATCATCCACGCTGAAAGCTCAACTCTCGCAATTTGTAACATTGATTACTTAAGTAGTTTGGTTAGAAATTATGAGAGAACTCGTAAACTTTCACTTTGAAAATGCATGATGGCAAAAGATGACCATAAAAGTTACATATTCAAAGAACACGAACTCGTTACTCTAACTAGAAACCCAAATCCTTCGGATCGAGCCTATTACGTCACAATACCCTAAGAATCAACATTCATTTTACGATCCCATACTATAGCTCGTTGACGAAAATGGGCAACAAAATGAAAAGTTCACAACTCGAAACTAAACACCTTCTCCCGTAAATGTATCACGACCGTAACTTAGTATAGGGATGTCGAAATTTGTTTTAACTTCAAGCACAAAATAAACTTAAGAATAGCAAATATAGACTCACGTAAAGCACGCCCGTGGTCGTTGGATATATTAATCGAATGTAGATAACTATCTCACAACATTCGAAAATGAACATGCTTAACAAAGTTGCTTAAAAATAACAAAAATGGTCGGTTTTCAATTTTCATCTAATTATCGGTCTTTCCCCAATGGTACCGAAAAATAACTTCCTACTATTTGAAAGTCACCAATTCTATTTCAACATTTACATAACTAATTTATATTTGTTATGATGTGGTCGATTTATCTACTTTAAAATACTACCGCAAATAAACTTAAATTTACAACACCATTACAAATTTTGCCTCTTTTTTTGGTACCAAGAAAACCCACCCGAGCCACCTTGATTAGATTGCGGGTAGACCTCAAACAAATCACTAGCCTCCACGATTATGGATTATATAACTAGACTAAATTTAAACTTGAGACCCTAATTCGGACTCACAAACTACAAATACAAAATTTTGAACCGGGTGCATGGTTGTATATATCGCTTATTGCGATTCGACCAACGCCAAGCGCTATATCGGTCTTGGCGGTGATATATCGGAGACCATAAATTATAAAGGAATTAATTTAAAAATAAATAAATATTAGCAATATCATAACAAAATAAGTCAATAACCACAAAAAAACTAAAAAGTTTAACATCCTTGAAAAATAAAAGCCGCAAGTCCATAAGTATTTATCAATTTATATAAAAAATAAAATAAAATCTGAGTTTGACCATTTTTGACCTAGTTTGACCGATATTTGACCAATTTTGACCGATTTATCACCGATTTTGACCAAACCGATAAATTGACCGATAAGCGAAATATCGTGATCGATCGACCACCGATAAGCGATATATCATCGATATATCGGCCTTGCCGCCAAGACCGATATTTACAACACCGACCGGGTGCGTTTAGAAAAACGAGGTATGTTACCAAAATTAACACTACTCTTCAAAATCCAAGATTGTCTCATGGCCCCGGACCCGTCCTAAACTAGTCCATTTCTAAATTCACATACACAATTTAAACTTATTTTTGTGAACACAATGCTAACTTTATTTACGAATTAAGGGGTGTTTGTTTCAGCTTACATAGCTAGCTTATGGCTTATTTGGTTTTCGGCAATTCGGCTTATGCTTCATAAGCTCACTTTTTGTGGCTTATTTTGAAACTTTTCGGCTTATAATAAGTTTATCTAAGCAAACAAACATCCCTTAGTACTTTTTTACTATCGCCTAAAAATTCCTACTTCTCCAAATTTTCGGTAATAAAAGACCACAAAATTGTACTTGTACTAAGGTTATAAATAAGCGCGGCGTGGCGTGACGGCATGACTCAAGCCTAACGCTTTTATGCGTGCTTATAAAGCGTGTAATAAGCGTAAGAAAATATAAAAATATTTATATATTCATATCATATTTCATATATATCGAGTTTATAAAAAGATGTAGATAAGCGCGCTGGCGATGACGTGGCCATGACCAAACCTTAAACCTTTGTCAGGCCTTTTAGTCTTTTAGAAGTACTAGTAATTAATTTTACTGTTTATACATCAATTAAATATTTAAACAAGAACTTAAAACATTTGCTTAAAATTTAAAAACTTAAAAATGAGTAACAAAAGGGTAAAAAGTTATAAAATAACATCGATCTTTAAATTCTAGGGTCGAAAACACATATTTTTATTAACATATACTGGTATATTAATTTTCGACTTTACCCATATCAGTAGAAAATAATATTATTTAATATAATATTATATTAATATAAATCATTATATGGGTGAAGTCAGAACAAAATTCGAAAGATGAGATATATGTTAATAAAAAGATATGTTTCAACTCTAGAATTTTAAAAGACTTTGTTATTTACCCTAACAAAAAGTTTATATTCACTGTTTTTACTGTTCATATCTCAAAATTTACTACAGTAACTTTTTATTTTCTTAAAAAACTAAAACCAAAATGATTCCACTTTTAATTTACCACAGGCGTGAATATCAACTATTATCAAATAAATAAATAAAAATAATAATAATAATAATAATAATAATAACACTAATTCATACCTAAAATAAAACACATTTATCCTTTAATTTCATTCAAATTTATTATAAAAAAAAAAATTATTTTAAAAAAAATAAATAAAAAATAATATTTAACGGAATAACGGTCAATCAACCAAAATTACACATCACTTCTGTTACAACAACCAAACAAACACTATATTTATATAACAAATCACATATATATATTGAGATATATATACGTGACGTCACTTACCGGCGAATGTTTGTCACGACGGTTTGTTACGGTGGGGTTTGCCTGAGTTTTTTTTGAGAGAGAGAAATGTGTGTGTTTTGTGTGTGAAAGTGTGAGAGAGAGGGGTTAATATTGTGAAGAAGGGGATGAGAGAGAAAAAGGATAAAGTTGACATTACTATTTACTTTACTATGGTTTGGTTTCCTACTTTGATTGAGTTAACCATGGTTTAGTTTGATTAGTGTGTTGAGTTACCAATTTGCCCTTTGTGGTATTTGTAGTATTTTGGATCTTTGAACTATCACAAAACAATTAGCAAGTCTATGGAAGAGTAGTTTTATCATACTTGTGTGATCTCGATTCGATCTTGTGATCTTCGATTTTACGATCATCAAAAAGAAAAACGATCAAGATTCTACATAGGATTTTTGTTTAAGATCTTATAGGATCCCGATCTTGACTATACGATCTTCAATATCTAATCCGATCCGATCTTACTTTTCTGACATTCTGTAAAAACTACAAATTTATGGGTTGTTTGTTTGTAGAATTCAAAAACAATATGTTAATCTTTTTAAACATTTTATAATCATAATTTAGGACAACATTTATATGAAACATTTATAGTATTTTGTGGTTATAATGTATTAGAATTTGTAGATTTATATAAAATTACATAAACTATTAAGAAATAACATTAGAGTAAGATCTTAAGATCCCGATCCGATCTTACGATCACGATCTTGCAAAGACGAAAACGATCATGGGTAAGATCCCGATCTTGACAACCTTGGTTTTTATGGTAACTAGAATCTATCATTTCACGTCGATGATATATCGAAGATTGAGCACATCGTTACACCTACTACTTTTTATTTTTATAGTCACTATCATTAAAATGACCATTATACAAACATATCTTACAAGACTCCTTACACACTAACAAATCAACAAAATATAAGTGATGCCGATGGTAATCACTCACTGTGCAAAAATAAAGATGATGAGGGCTTTTTATAAGGGATCACGCGTGATGATCATTATAAAGGTGATCCATCACCCACCATAAAAACCAGCCTAAGACTAGGTGTAATGGTCACCTGACTTTCATATCCACCTCGACTATCACATCAGATTTTCAGTACATAATCTTATATTCACTTTATAGCCGTAATGATCATAACCTAATCAAACACATAAAAGTACCTCACTTTATGCAAACATACTCCACAATATACCTCACACACACTCATCGAAAAAAATTCTTCTTTTTTCGTTAGGTGAAGTCCTTACCAAACCACCCCATTTGCACACCTTCGCGCTTATCAAACCTCCCTGGCATGGCCTTGGCGCCAAAACAATCATTCACGATGGTCACCATCACCATGACGCCTAACACACTCGTAAAACATCTAAATATCAAATGTCACCGGATACATATATCGAGTGTCGGTGAAAAGGTTTGAATAAGTTATGAAGATGGATATGATTCTTCATATTCATTTGAACACGAGAAATGTAATGTTGTTGAGATCACATCGTCATTAAAATAAAATAAATGTTTTACAATAATGACAATATACAATCAGATAAAACATAACATTACCGCTCATGTTCAAATGAACATGAAAGGATCCTTATCCTATGAAGATACATTAGTTTAATTGTATATATTTGTCTAACAAGTAGAATGCACAGCTCAAGCCTCATATGTTTATCTGTGAAGATAACCAAGTGTACGTGTATTTATTTTTCATTAATATCTAAAATTTTGTGAGAAGTGAAAATGTCGTGCGTTGAAATTGGCTATCATGTTTCCTGTTTAAACCCATAGATGGTGAACCACTTTGACGTGTGGTCTCTCATTACACCCTCACCACACGCGTGAAAGGAAGAAGGAAGGTACGATCTGGTGTACACTCGTGTATGTGTGTGGGGATGAGGGTATTGTGAGGTATACTTGTGTTAAAGTGATGTATCTTTA
Source organism: Chrysanthemum lavandulifolium (assembly GCA_022545495.1). Taxonomy (NCBI): domain Eukaryota; kingdom Viridiplantae; phylum Streptophyta; class Magnoliopsida; order Asterales; family Asteraceae; genus Chrysanthemum; species Chrysanthemum lavandulifolium. The sequence continues at coordinate 27,064,469 of CM040241.1, read as the reverse complement.
TGTTTTTTATTTGGAGGTCACCACTATAGCTATTTGATGTTGGGTTTGATAGTGTGTTGAATGATGATTCGATGCTTACAAACACAAGATGGCGGTGTACTAACCATTACACTTGGTCTTAATTCTTAAAATGTCATATTTATATTTTAGGTTCATGGCATTGGGTTTTAACATAAATGTTTGACTTAAGTTTATAAGTCTTGAAATGGAGTAAATTGAGTTCGATATTGTAATAAACAAAGTTATCTCCCAACCATGTCTTGTTTGTAGTTTTTTATTTATTGGATAAGGTGCTTACAGACAAATAGTTATAATTAATGATTAGAAAACTATTTTTTATTTAATTAATAGTTTTGGTTTAGGTTGATTAACAGATAAAAAAGATTAGTGACTATATAATTGTCATTGACCAAGACTAAAACTATTTGAGATTAGGCAACACCCACTAGGCCACTAGCGTCAGAAAAATAATTGGTACATAACTTTTTGTTAAGTTGACCATGCATAATACTATCAAAGTTTTCTTAAGTGCCGTCTGCTTTTTATGAGTTTGAACTAGGATAAATAGAAAAAAATAATAAAAAAAATTTTCAAAGTGTATGTGTTTAGGCTATTAAGAAATTTAAAATAACGAAGTAAAATATCAATGAGAGAAAGAAAAAATGACTAGGCTCGTCTCTAAAGATATCTTAACTATAGCGTCAGGTTTTAGGTCACGGTTCAAAATCATAATAAAAAATCAGACGTTACAAAACGCACTATTAATTGTTTTATATTTTATATTTTTCTAATATTGTTACACATAATCTATAATTTATTTATACATAAATATTACACGATAAGTCTTTGGGTTTTCTTTGGGCTAGTTCTAGAGCTAAAATGTCTAGGCTGTCTTGGTCGGATTGGTGTAAATATGAGATTGTATAGTTTTTGCTTGTAGTGTGCCGCCCGGTCTTCGGGTTGGTTGTTTGGTCTAATGAAATTCATCTTTCAAAAAAAAAAAATATTACACGATAAATAAACACATGACAAATGATTACGTTAATTACTTGTTTTGTGTAAAATTTTAATTTAAATAAATGGAATTTAATGCGTTTGTTGGTCTGTTAATCAACGATTCCACAAAAAACGTTTACTATTGAACATCAAATTTGACATTGACAAAAGAAGTATCAAGAATGCATTTATAAACACATGACGTTTAACTAATTGTATCCATATCTAATTTAGATCATACACGTAAACATATAGGTCATAGGCGTGATATGATAAAAAAGAAATAATTGCTAGACATAAATACAATTAAATGGACTTAATTATTTACCCCACCAAATCTAATCTTGAATATTGAAAATGAGACTCTTTAACAACCAATCCACTTATCTTCTAGTTGAAACCCAACTAGCATAAACCAAAAAATTTCATTATTGAACCAACTAGGCTAATTGAGTTGACCAATAGAAGTTTTCTTAAGGTATTTTGAGAAGAGGATGTTTGATTAGAGAAGATCTTAAGCTCAGCCTCACCTTTAACTTTTATCTCTTCGTGTAATAAAAGAGGAGTCAAGTAGTCTTATAGTCAACATATTGCCTAATTGAATGTCACTGCTAGACCTTAACCACTAACAACTAACAAGCCGTTAAAGAAAAATTATTACAAACCCAACTTTCGTCCTTGAAAAAAATAACTAAAATGTCCATTGTCTCTATTTGATAAGACAAGGGTGACTTAGTCATTTTACTTTGGCCATGAACGAAAATTGCACTAGTAAGTTTTTCATAAAGACGTTTCCGGCATTTTCAAAAAGATAGAGACGAATAAACGACTTTTGAAAATTTTAAACTAACGATATTTATGGTTTACCGAAAAGTATTTTATAAATTTTATAAATAATTTACATTTATAAAGTCATCCATTATGTTAAAAAACAAATATAGAATTTTCAAACTACTTAATATTTTTTACTAACTACTTATTTAAAACCATATATTATATTGAAAGTACAAATATTGGTATCTTAAATTAGAACTGAAAATAAAAATAGAAATGACAGCCAGAAAATAGATGGATGTTTGTTTCTCCCCACAAAACGTGTGAACACTAGTTACCATTTTTCTTGGGTGTATAATTTATTGCTCCCAATGATTTAAAGTTTTTAAAATAATTTTATAGTAAATTGTAAAATATTGAAATTATATTACATTTAACCCCTTAAAATTTCTTTCTGTTGACTTAACCCCGTGTATAAAAATTTGGGAATGATCGTGGGCGCAACTTAGCTTAAAGCTTAGATTTAAACACAACATATCATCTTGATGAGTTGTCAAATAAGTGGGTCCTTGTTTGCAACCATCAAAATAATGACAAGTGATTTTAGGTCTAAGATTAGACCTAAGTTTAGGTCCATGTATCATTTCTCTAAAAAAATTGCTAATTAGTGCCTCCTAACATTTTGTTGACAGGCTTCATATATTGTAAAATTCAAAAAGTCAATTATACGGTCACTTTTTAAGTATATCAAGAATTGCGCTCAAGCAAGATGATTCTAACAAGAGACAATTAACGATATATGATATTATCATTATTATGGCAAGTGTTTCGCTTAATATTCAAATAGAGCGTGAAAAATTAAAATGTAATTGCATAACAAAAATTTTAATACGTGGTTTGACATTCACGAATGGTATGAGAAGATATCAGATAACAATTTTTTTGCAAACCATGAATAATTTCTAAAGTTACCATGCAAACCACATTTTCACTTTTCACATTCCACTTTTCCAATTTGTGACTTAATTGACTTAGTTGGTGTTTGTTTATTCTTAATTGACTTAATATGAAAAAAACCTAATTTATTAAGTCATATTAAAATTGTTTTTGTAACTTAATAGAAAAAATGACCAAAATATTAAGAATAAAGCGAGATTATCTGCGTTAAGTCATCTCTAAATTAGAAATGACTTAATAAAAAATTTAACAAACAAACCCTTAATATGAAAAACATGAATTATTAAGTCATATTAAAATTGTTTTTGTGACTTAATAGAAAGATAATCGAAATATTAAGAATAAAATCAAAGGTTGTGCGTTAAGTCATCTCATAATTTGAAATGACTTAATAAAAAAGACTAAAATACACCGTTGGTCCCTAAACTTGTATCGGAGGATCGCGATGGGACGAACCACGACTTTTCATCGCTACCTCCAAACAAGATCCATTAAATGTCGATTAGATCCCTTGACCGGATTTCGGACGAACAAACCGAGGGTATTATAGACCATTCACTTTTTGACCCAAGCTTCAACCTGGGACCAATTATGAGTATGGATATTAGCCGTTTCTTCCCCGATCTGTTGCATTTAATTTCAAGGGAACAAATACACCCACCCAACAAACAACTTTGCCAATCACATAAAACCACATTATCCGTAAAAGATAAACCGCAAATCGAAATCAAGAATATAAATCCTCATTTCGAACTCAAAAGACCAACCCAACTTCCAACAAAACCATGTCGATCGATCGCTTTACCAACATGCCGGATAAAGTGATCACTAACATTTTGAATCGGTTGCCTTTGTTAGAAGCGGTGAGAACTCTAGTTTAGCGAGAAACCGGAGGTCTAAGTGGACTTTGCTCACCGATGTCATACTTGATGAGGATTTCTTTATTATTTAACATACGAGTTTGATGGTAGGCTTGTTACTAGATTCTTAAATCGACTTATGGGTCCAATAAGAAAGTTTGTCTTTCTTTGTAGAGCCAAGATCAATTATTGAAATAGACAACTTTCATTATGAACACATTCATGAGTGGCTCTTGTTTTTGGTGACAATGGAGTTGAGGAGCCGATTATTACAAGCCGGTATGGTGACCCGCCACGCTCCCGACCCAACCTTACTCGCAGTGAGTTGAAACATCCGTACTTCATGTTTGTGCTATGGCTACTTTGGAATATTTTCATGGCTATCCAAATCTGAGCCTATAATTGATTCATGTCAATTTTCTAAGCAGTACATTTGGGACTTTATTCTTTGGTTGTCCTCACTGAGTCTCTTAAAATGAATCGTCCTAGTACTAACGAGATGAGACTATGGGATATTGCAAAACTTGGGAATTTGAAGAAGTTACATTTGTCATTAGGTCGTTATAATGTTGTGACCACAATCACAACATCCGATATCTTTCACTGACAAGACTTCAAAATCTTGAGACCACACATTGGATTTTGGTGATTGCACAGTAAGAACAATTTCGCTTTACAACTTATAATGTTATAGAGATGTGTAACATAATGAAATTTAATCAGAAACTTCTTGTAGTTGATACATGAAGCTAATCCTAGGATGAAGGTGCCTTTGTTTCTGATTAACCTTAAAATCGTCCGATGTCGATTTTGGGAATAGTGTTATGGTAGCATTCACCATTGGAATGATTCGGTCATCTCCGAATTTGAAAATCTTTGATACGAGAGTAAGTGTAATGATGTAATGAATATGTATCAAATAAAACATTCCTAAATTGCCGTGTTTGTATATCTCAACACTATTTGATTTTTCAGCCGCAAACACGCTTATTGATCTACCTTTGCCCAATTTTTCCATCATTGTAGATAGAAACACATTCGACCATGGGCGCCTTTCAGACGGTGGTGTTTCGAGCTTTTCCCGCATCGAGCATGAAATAACTTTAATAAAGTGTATACTTGCGTGTTCCGGTCGCTAAAGACAATCAATATCGTGGAAAGCGATAGGAGTCATGATGGGAATGAAATACCGTGAACAACTGGGAGTTGGCTAGAAGTCGTTGAAACTCCCAGAGCTTCCCCACACCGTGGTAGATTTCTTTATTGGTTGTAGTTTAAGTTTGGGTTGAATACTTTGGACAATTAATGTTTCAAAATAGTTTTAGTAATTTTGTACGATGGTTGTTATATGGTTCGCTTAAAATTAGATTGTTCATATGTTGTTGTTTGTGCGTATTCTAGGTGATGAAAGTTTGACATTCAAAAGTCAAACTTTCATTTAGCATTTTATTTGATTGAAGCAAGTAAAGCGCATTTCAGCTTACTTTAGTTAGTCAATACTTGAAAATGTTGAATGGGTTAAACGTGAACGAGAATTGTAATGTCGAAGGATTGAAAACCTTTGGAACATTAAGTCACAAAGGTCATAATGGTATTTGAAGTTTGATGATGAGGATGGCTATTGGAATGTTCAAGAATATATACAATGGTATTTGACTTTGTAAAGTCAATATTGCAAAACCATTACTAAATATTTGTTTTGGAGTGAATTGATAATTTGATATGTTTTAGAAGTTTGACTTAACAAAGTCAAACTTCTAATGTTTTACGGAAGTTGGCAACTCGAGGACCAATTGTATCCTAAAGTGAATATTGGGCGGAGTTTTAAGTGTGACAAATTGACAACGACAACCAACACAAATTCGGGGACCGAGTGTGAAATAAAGGAAACTATTAAACCCTTCACCGCCTCTTACCGAGACGATATTAACTAGTGCACAACTAATCTAGATACTCATCTACCACTTTTCCACACACACACAACTTTCCAATGGCGATTTCCTATTTTAAACAAACTCATGGAGGTGGTGATTCGCCAAATATTAATGATCGGATGGCTATCTCGGTTTGAAGATGAGGTCGCCCAAGAAAGGATTCTAAGGAAGCTACTTCTTCAATCTTCGCCAAGATCTAAAGACGAGAATCATCAACCGTAGGGAGTCGATACAAGAGAATCAAGCTCGGGACCTCGTGGCATTGCGCTGATCGTGTGGATGCGTTGAACAAAATCCGGTCTAGGCACACAAACCAACTTGCCCAACTCATACATTGTTGGTCAAGCAGATGAAGGTATTCGGTTCAACCAAGAGTTTGTTAAGAAAATGGTGAACATAATGCCCGAATTTTTGGTTTTCCATGGGGTAGATAAAGGTGTCTTTTAGGTGATAGTTTTGCTAAAAATGGTATGTAAATTAGATTTGATGTAGTTGGTTATGATATTTAATGAAATTTATTAATGATAAAATATCATTTGGGTTATGTGTTGTTTAATGCATTGTATTGTGATATGGGTTGTATTTTAGTGTTATTAGTATAAGAAACCAAACAGGCCCTTGTATCAAAAAACCAAACAGCCCTTGTATCAAGAAAACTTTAATCAAGAGAACCAAACACCCTCAGACGGTAAAAGCAAATGCAATGGTTTAAAAGATGTGGTGAAAATGCAAATACTTTGGCACTAAATCATAATGTATCAAATAAAACATCCGGTTGTATCAACAAACCAAACGGCCCTTTTATCGAGAAAAGTCATTACAAAGAAACCAAACACCCCGTGTCGTAAAAATTAGAGCGGTGATTTCAAAACACGGGTTCAAAAGGCAAACGCTTTAGCGATAAACAACAATGTATTGACAATTGTGTATTGTAACATCTTGAATTTTGACTTACCAAAGTCAAACAAACTTATGAAAACCAACAAATTGTAACTTGGGTAAGTCAAACCTATTAAGATATGCAAACGATTTCAAACACAATGATTAAATAAGATCACAAAATTTTATTCATCGATTTCAATAACTACAAATGTTTACTATCATCTAAACATACACTTAGCTAGACCCACAACTATCCCTATCATCGTTTTCCTTCTTTCCTTCCTTTCCTTAAGATATTTAAACAAAATTTCCGGTTTGTAATCCTTTCTCCCAAATCGTTAAACTTTGATAACAAGATGTCATCCTCTTCCTTCTCCTTCTTAACACCCAAACGCTTTTCATTTCACGATCGCTTTCCTCAACGAACTCAACAAACCCTTCCCTTATCGTTTTGTGCCATTATTGTTTTTCTTTTGCTTTGGGAAGAATGTGTGTTGATTGTATTTTAGGTTCACTCTTGCCCGTTCATACATATATGGTTGAAGGTTGGGTTACATTTTAACTAGCATGGGTCAAAAAAGTGAATGGTCTATAATACCTCGGTTTGACCGTCCAAATCCGGTCAAGGACGAATCTGGCATTTAATGGGTAATGTTTGGACCGGTAGCGATGAAAAGTGCGTGGTTCGTCCCATCGCGATCCTCCGATACAAGTTTAGGGACCAACGGTGTATTTTAGTCTAAAGAAAATTAACAAACAAGCCCTGATGAGTTTTACATAATCAAGGACATTACTTCATATCAGTTTTCCCTCTTCAAAATAACTTTATGATTAACTTAGGGCTTGTTTGTTTAATTTTCTCATTAAGTCATGTTAATTAACATATGATTTAATGTGGAGACCCTCACTTTTATCACTTATTATTTTAAGTCATTTAATTTGATTAATTGAAAAACAAACAACTTTTCACATGACTTAATAAATTAATTTTTTTATATTAAGTTAAATAAGTTGCATTTAAACACCACCTTAGTGTAATAAAAATATCGATGACACCACTCAAATATATCTCACTTATCAAAGTAAGGGTGTGTTTGATTTTGACTTAATTAACTTAATTTTAAAAAAACTGAATTAATTAATGTGGAAAACTAGAAGAGGGGGTTGAATAGTTTTACCATTTAAAACTTTCTTTTAAACTATTTAGATCGACTTATGTCAATCTATTTGGTTGTGTGTGTTGGATGTTGATAAACAAGCATATAAAGATATGTAATGAAAAGATAAGAGTAAGAAGCACAAAACCACAACGCGAGTATTTATAGTGGTTCGCCACAAGGACACCTTCTTTGCCCTACTCCACTCCCCGAGTCACCTACTCGAGAGTTTGTAAACACTACACCAATCTCCTTATGGCGGAGAAGCCTTCACAACGCCGCTTAACCTTTTCCCACTAAGCTAAATACCGAGTTCTTTCACACCAAGGCGAACCACACCTACACAACGTCGCTTACCCTTTATACTTGCTAGGCTAACCACCGAGTTCTTTCACACCTTAGGTGAACTACACCTTCACAACGTCGCCTACCCTTTATTAGGTACTAGGCTAAGCACCTGGTTCCATTGCAATGGAGGAACTACTACCACACTACACCAACGACTAATCCCAAAGGAGATCTACCTTTACAACATCTTCATGACATCAATATCCTTGGATCTAATGCTAGTCTATCTAGTACATCGAAACACACCATATCGAATGTACATCTAAGGCACCTTTCACTAATGCTTTTGACTAGATCTACAAGACACCTTTCACTAATGTCTTGTGTCTTTACTTCGAAGCACATTTCACTAATGCTTCAAGTCTTGACTTCGAAGCATCTACCACAAGTGCTTATCCAATAGACGAAAGATACCATTCACTAATATCTTCGTCTTGACGCTTGAGACATCTTTCACTAATGTCTTTAACACTACGCTTCTTTGAAGAAAGAAAGGGATCATCAACAAGAGGACTTCAATAGCCTTGATGATGAGGAAGCTTGGCAACTCATGGACTTGAGCTTGCTCGACTTCAAAGGTGGTGATCTTGCCTTTAAGAGGAACCTAAAAGATCACACAAAAACAAGAGACTACAAACATAGATCTCTTGGATCTAAGGTTAGTGAGATTTAACTCAGGGGAGAAAGTATGTTGGAGAGGGGTGAGAAATAATGAAGAAATGGCTCACTATTTATAGAGAAAACCTATTGTTTCCCGGATCCCACGGATCCTTCCACTGGGATCCGCTAGCACAAAGCCGTGGATCCGTGGAACGCCCTCTTTGCCCATGGGTATTTTGGTTATGGGTCATGGGTCATGGGTTATGGGTTGATCCATGGTTTTCTTTTTAGATACAATGTATCTTAAGGATACAATGAACTTGGTTAAGTGGTATATATAAAACCATGGGTTATGAGTCAAAACCATTTGCTAGTATTTACCCATTTAGTGTATACTTGTATTTACCCAATTTAGCATACACTTAGTTTTTACCCATTTTAGTATACTTAGTTTAAGTATATGTTTAACCCAATATGTAAACACTAGTTGTTGTACATATGTATCTAAATCATAAAATCACTTATACTAGTTTTAGTGTTTTATGTGAAAGCGTAAATGTGTTAGAAAACTATTAGTTCAAACCATTTACGTGTTTTATTGTTTCCTTAAATGATCTTACTTTTGTTATCGACAAAACATTAGAAGATCATAAAATATAAATAAACGTTTTACGACTTATTTGTATTAACAATCTCCCTTTTGTTGATGACAAAACATAAGATTATTTTAAGGAAAAGCTAAAAATTCGTAAAGTTTGAATTTGTAGTTTTACTTTCTTCTCCCCTTTTTGTCGAAACAAAAGTGTTTGAAAAAAGCAACACATCGTTTTTAAGAAAACATGTAAAAGGAAAGAAAAGAAGGAAAATAGAGAGCGGAGTAGCGGAAAGGATCTCGTCATTACTCCCTCGACGAGTCCATCCCTAAGTAAGGGTGTCAAGAAACTAATTCTAATCTAGTTCATTTGCGACTAACTTATGCAAAAGATTACGCCTATGTGACGGTGTGCTCCCCAGATGATTGCAATATTTGCAATGGGAAGTTATGAAATTTAAATCAAAGGTTGCAAGTAATTTTGCAGCGTATTGTTTTGACACCAAGCTCCCCTAGCTTTAGGATGTCAAATTCTTTATGTGTTAATTGAATAGCGCAAACAAGGGTTAGAAAACAAGTATAATTCACAATTTCACGAAAATGTGATTTAAGTTAGAAAACAAAACTTTCGACTTCACGGATCCCACGCTTCCTCTAGTAGGGATCCGCTCAGCAATCTTGAGGATCCGTCTGATCGATGACTAAAATCGACAAGGTGATATAACAAGTAATGTTATCACATAAATGAGATATGAATACATATTCCCGGAAAAATAACAAGTAGCATGTAATTCCATTTAATAAAACAAGAGTTATGATATACATGACTCTAAAAGTAAGAAAATAGACAACACATGACTAGGAATTTCTAGACTATCCAACGCTTGATGCTAGGACACCACTAAAATCTTCTAGCTCAAGTTTTGTTTAGGTTTGATCTCGTCGAACGTTCGAGGAGATGATAGAACATGAAACGTTGGTCTTCTCGTACTTCATGTATCAAACTTTCAACATGTTGACAATGATAGCAATCTTTGTCATGGCTAGGTAGTGGTGGTGGAGGAAATAAAATGGCTTGATGCGAAGGATCAAGTGAAGCGGCTTCATGAGCTTCAAACGATGGAGGATTGGTGGAGGTCCATTTGAAAATGCCTCGACCAAGAATGATAGTGGTGGTAAGGGTGTCAACTTCCATATGGTCGGGTGGTTGACTTTGATGATTTCTCATAATCCATATAGGATTATGATGGAGACGAAAAGGGCCGAACAAGTGTTGACTCAACACCTTAATTTTGAACCATTATTCCTCCCAATGAGGAGAGTGTTGTCGTGAGCGGATGAGACGGCCTAGAGGCAAGTCCTCTAAATTGTAGAGGTGTGGTGATGATATTGGTGAAGTAAATGAAATATTTCTAGGAACTAATGGTGATGGTTTAGTGGAGACGATATTGTTTGGCCTAGGATGTATGGTGGTGTTAGGCATAGGTAGTTTTGTGGGTACTATTCTTTTAGGAATTGGTTTGATTGGATGATGAAGGATTCTCTCATTTGTTGGTTTGACGGGAGATGATTCGGTTGAGGAGATTTCGTGTATAACACGAGCCTTTTTCATGGGTGGTTCTTTGGTGGATAAGTTATTACTTGGGGTTTTCTCGTGATGGAATGGTTTCAAGAGCTGAAAGTTAGAGTGAGAGTGATGACTATGGAGGTCCTAACAAGGTGGTTTATAAACTAAGAGATTTGGCAAATGCATTTAAACTTTAAGCCACTAGTAATCATTGGAATGTGATGATTGACATGCACAAGAGTCAACTTCACAGGTTGGACTGATCTAGGAACTCATTTAAGATGAGATGGAGTGTTTGAGTTAGGAAGATGAGTTGAAATGATTGTTTTAGCAAGATTTGACCTATCTCGTCATCCGGATCCCACAGTTCCTTTCTCGTAGGATCCGTCTAGGCTAATCTAGGGATCCGCCTATCGGTAGCTATGAAGGAGTGGAAATGATGTTTCTAAAATCTAAAACCTATAACATCTTGAGTGTTTCGGTCTTCTAAGTGTCTTAAATGAAGGGTGCTTTAGTACTTGAAGGAGGTGAGTGATGTAGCTAATGATTATCTTTTGTGGAAGGATTTAGAACTTTCATGAGTACCAATGAATGAGCAAAGATGACACTAAATAAGAGAGTGTCAATTGAAGCTAAATGATCCTAGAGATGAGGTTGTGACTTAGGATTGTGTTTTGGAAAATATCCTAATGGTTTTGAGATGGGAAAACTAGGATTTGATTAACTTAGATCAATTTTGAGGTGAGATTGATTTATGATCAATTTTGTTATAAAAGATATTTTTAACCTAGATGTGAAGGGTAAAGATATGAAGTGTGAGTTTGAGGCGGAAGAGTGATGGATAAAAACAAAGTGATTGTTCTATGAATGTCTTAGAGTGTGTTCTATGTGAGTTGGAATGAGTAGGAAAAATCAACCTATCTTGATAAAGTCTTAATCTACCTTAAGACACTATGCTTAACTTAGTGTGAGGTGTTCTAAGGATGTGTTTGACATACAATGCTTGCAATTGCATTTTACATTTCTTAGGATCCCACGGTTCCCTAGATGTGAGGGATCCGTTTAGTACAACATTTAGGATCCGCTCTATCTCTAGACGTAACCTTTACTAAAGGTATGCAATGATCTTGACAATGCATTATATTCCAAGTTTTGTTTAAAGGAGTTCTAAAACTAGGATATCAAATGTAAGATGTTTTATTTCATGAAAGAGATATGATTACATTGATAACTAATGAGTAGAGTAGAATTGATCCTATTTGACTATTCTACTAAGTTCCTTGAGTGTTTTCGCTAGATGGATCATCAAATGGTTGATGTGTGTTGGCGGACTCGGAATGAAGAACGTCTTCATGAGGAAATGTTCGTGGTTCCATCATCTTGTTCACAAGCACGCATAACGGACTTTGAAATTGAGGATGGTAGTGCATAACATTATGGTAGAGCGCGTCAAGAACATTCCATATGGAATGAGTTTGTTCTTGGAGCTTTGAAGATTTGCAATTCGCCTTGCGAAGAAGTAGGCGGATTGTATGGTTGTTGTGTTAGCAAACGGTACAACATGTGAGCACAACAAGCGGGAAGGATTTCTCGATTTCCGCAAGACTCGAACATTTTCACGTGGGATGAGAGCAAGAGGCTTGTACTCTTCTCGAATATCACTGTATGGATAATGTTGGGATTGGAGTGATGAGGTTTGCATATTATGCGAATCAAGTCTTACGGGAAGGTATGTGAGAGCAATATGGACTGCTTTCTTCACGAAAGTTGAAGAGAGAATCAAGAGACCAATCTTCGTGAAGGCGCATTGTCCATGATTTGGAATTTGGAGGATGTGAGCAAAATACCCAAGGGTTAAAGTGAACTTTTGGTTTTGATATAAAACCAAAGAGATAAAAACGATCCTCGTTACGAACGAGTTCGACTTGACGAAAGAATTCCAATACAAACCTTGGACATATTTTCTCGTTAATTTCGAGAAGACATTCCAATCCTATGGTTCGGAAGGAGGTATTGATACCTTCTTGAATTGTAGAGGTGTCTACAATCGTCCTTCATGGAAGCGACGAGTTTCGAGATTATTGAACCCGCGGACATGATTGCGGGGTGTTGGGCTCAAGAGAGATGTTCGGAGTATAAATGCTAGAGGATGAAAAATCAAACTCATATACATGCGACATAGCGAAACCTATAGAGATGATGGGTTAAAAGAAGGTGATGCTTGTAGTCACTTAATGATTATCTAACGTTTTTTACAAGATGTTTATTAACAATGGTTTTAACATTTAGCTAACTCATGGTTTTGAAATTCTAGTGGATTATTACTTTTAGAAAGATAGTGGTTTTAATCTTGTATGAAAACTGTTTTCCGATACTGGATCCCACGGTTCCTTTACAAAAGGATCCGGATAGTACATCTTCCCGGATCCGTGGATCGGTAGTAACAAAAGCAGTTTTGATAAAAGGTTTTCGGTTTTTATACCACGAGATATGTTTTATCCTACATTTTTTAGCATGCATACATGACCTCTAATGTATCACAACAAATATAAAACATATAAATCAAAAGGAATGATAAACACATAATAGTAACCTAGATAAACTAGATCAATAATATTGCATTTCAATACTAAGGATGATACAAAGGATTGGGTATATGATCCCAATATAGATTAACAACACAAAGTAAATGTCTCCGTATGTGAACTTCATCATAGGGAACACAAGTGCAATGAGTGTTAAGGCGATGAGCACGAGTGCGATGTAAACCATGTTGATGACGGATCTTCTTGGTTTCGGATGAAATGAAATGAGGAGGAAGATGAAGTTTTTAAATGAGAGGGAATTTTTGAAATTGGAAAATTTGAAAAAGTGAGGATTGAATAAAGTGGGCGTCGAGTGGGATTATAAATAGGGAAGGAAGAATTTTTGAAATCCGTGTTTTTTTTATTATAGGATAAAAAGAAATAAAACATATACTATGATTATAGACAAAAAATGTAACACGTATGAGAGAAAAAGGCTTCTAACGAAGCTTCAAATAGATCATGTGTAAACACAAAAATCTACTCAAATAAATACCTAACACATAACACTTATTTACTAAACTAATATCATTCAATATAAGTGGAAAGTCATACCTCGAGTGCACTTAGAAATGTCTTTACAAATGACAGATGTCACTTAGACGATTCCCGCTCCTTTGCGTTTAAGATACCTTTTTAGGAAGGTATTCTTGTTACCAAGCGTCTCCTAAAGCTTGGTGGGTATGAGTTTTGACTAATCAACATCACAAAGAAGATTAGTGCAATTTAAATGAAAATATATATATAAAAAAATGTTGTTATCAACTCAATATCCAAACATATAGTTTTAAAAAAAAAAATATGGTGTTTGTTTTTATGAAAAACCTTCTTTGTAGTTTTTAATTAACTATGGATCGTATCAAGTTTTAAAGTACAATATACTTCAACAAACTTGGTAACTAAGCTCGATGCCAATTGTGGAAAACTAGAATGGGGGTTGAATAGTTTTACCATTTAAAACTTCCTTTAAACTATTTAGATCGACTTATGTCAATCTATTTGGTTGTGTGTGTTGGATGTTGATAAACAAGCATATAAAGATATGTAATGAAAAGATAAGAGTAAGAAGCACAAAACCACAACGCGAGTATTTATAGTGGTTCGCCACAAGGACACCTTCCTGCCTACCCCACTCCCCGAGTCACCTACTCGAGAGTTTGTAAACACTACACCAATCTCCTTATGGCGGAGAAGCCTTCACAACGTCGCTAACCTTTTTCCTGACTAAGCTAAATACCGAGTTCTTTCACACCAAGGCGAACCACACCTACACAACGTCGCCTACCCTTTATACTTGCTAGGCTAACTACCGGGTTCTTTCACACCTAGGTGAACTACACCTTCACAACGTCGCCTACCCTTTATTAGGTACTAGGCTAAGCACCTAATTCCATTGCAATGGAGTAACTACTACCACACTACACCAACGACTAATCCCAAAGGAGATCTACTCCTTTACAACATCTTCAGGACATCAATATCCTTGGATCTAATGCTAGTCTATCTAGTACATCGAAAACACACCATATCGAATGTACATCTAAGGCACCTTTCACTAATGCTTTTGACTAGATCTACAAGACACCTTTCACCAATGTCTTGTGTCTTTACTCAAGCACCTTTCACTAATTCTTCAAGTCTTGACTTCAAGCACCTACCACAAGTGCTTATCCAATGTATTTAAGATACCTTTCACTAATATCTTCGCCTTGACGCTGAGACATCTTTCACTAATGTCTTTAACACTCACGCTTCTTTGAAGAAAGAAAGGATCATCAACAAGAGGACTTCAATAGCCTTGATGATGAGAAGCTTGCAACCGATGAGTGTGTAAATCTCATCATTTTGTCAATCTGAATCGAAAACATTTAAAACGCCGTAAATGCATCAAAATACCGAAAATATCTCAAAATTGTATTTTATATGTCTCGGATGCAAAATGTTTAAAATCGGATGAAAATGAGCTAAGTTTGCATAATTGGCGCTTCAATCCCCAAGTTTCAAAAGTTGTCGAAATAGTCCCCGAGCACTTATTTCAAAGAAAAGTCACCAAAGGTCCTTTTAAAATCATAAGTTGTCATAATTAGTCCTTTGGTGAAAATGTCAAAAGTTTTGAGAAATTACAAGTTTAGTCCTTTGAGTTTCAAAACCGACAAGTTTGGTCCTTGGAATATTAGAGATTGTCAAGTTTAGCCCTTGGATTATAATTTCGAATGTACATTATTGGTCCTGGAAAATCGACATGGCGAAATTGGTCCTTGGTTTTATGGAATTACAAAAGTGGTCCTTGTTTATTTAATATCAAACCATCGCCCTGCCAAACCCACCTCGACCGCCAATAACCCTTGACCCCCTGTTTTGACCCTCATCCAATATATCACCCAAGTCGAACCTCCCAACAACTCCCTTTTCCTCCACCTGCCTTCTCCTCACTCTCCCCTGCAACACTCAACCTCCCCTCACCTCCAGCTCACTCTCACCCCTCCATGTCCCTTCCACCTCAACAACATCCAAAATGCATTTATTGTTCCCCCCTCCTTGCACTCAATCCCTCTCCCCTGGCAAATATCACTTTCCCGCCAAAAATTCATCAAACGGCCATTATCTTCCCAACTCATCCAATGGCTCAAAATACAAGTGGGATTTGCTCAGAGGTCAAGTGGGAGGACTTTCACATATAAATAGAGGAAAGAGAAGCAAGAGAATAGTAGTAGTTTTCTGTATTGAACTAAGTTATTAAGTCTATTGTAACTCATTTTCAGTATCAATTCAAAGTTTATCCAAGTTTCGTATTTTTAAGTTTTCTTTTACTTATGCGGTTTTAAAATGATCTCATACTCAAGCTCCAGTAGCTTATTCTTAACTCAAATAAGCTCACTTAATCATCCATAGCTTTGAGTAAGCTTATAATTCATTTTAAGCATAATTGCATTTGGTCAACGAAGTCAACACGTGAGAAATCTTGGTTAAGCAAATATGGGAATGGAAATTGGGTGATCTGAGTTGATTTGGGTTGGAATTGGCTTAGAATAGTGGTATCTGGTTCTAGACAAATCGGATATAAGTTTGAGAACAGATGAGTTTATATTTCTAATTTTAGCTTAATTTTGAAGTTTATTGATTCATTAGTGTAGAACTGTTTCATTTAGCTTCTTTGATGTTGGTTAGCTTAGTTTCATAAGTGTTTAGCTTATTTAAATAGAATAGATCATAGTTAGCTTGTTTCTAATTCTTGCATATTAATCGCTTAAATCGTGTAGAGTTAGTACACATGGAATTTGTGTCCTTTTCTTTATTAAAATTGCTTCAAATCAACCTAAAATGGAAGTTAGAGTCCAGGTATGATGATGTCTAAGTTTGGATAAGTGGTTTGGAGAAACAAATTTCATATCGGTCTTAAAGAGTGTTTGGATTAGGAAGCTAATCTGTGTTAGAAGTTGAATTGGTGCAAGTTTATTGTTGCATTAGTCTCTAATAAGTTGATAACTTGATCATCCAAGGTATAAATTTGCATCTCGGTTTATAAATAGTCAAATCTTTTCTTAATCTGCTCTAAACTCTATAAGCAGAGGAATCGGTTTGCAAATCTTTGCATTTTAGCTTAAAATCGATGAATGTAGCTTGCATTAGTATTATTTCACCATTAGACTTAACAATCGATCGGTCATTTGAGATCAAAACTCACAAAGTCAACTTTCCAATTACGCTTATAAAGTCAAAAGTTGAAAATCCAAGTTTTCACCAAGGTTTGTTGATTTCTCATAGTTTCATTTTGGGTCAATTCCAAGAAAATTTTGGACTTAATAAGTTCGGTTGGTCAAGAGCTTAACTCGATTTTGTGTAATTTTTCCAAGTCTCTATAAGCTCTAAATCGGATGCTCGATAAGTGAAGAATGCCACATCACACTCGGCGATACACCGAAGTGTGAGATGCATCTTCTGAACCTTGCATGTGTTTTGTTCTAGCTCCTTAGGGTTTGAAATTAAGTTTAGAGATAGTTAAGCTGGTGGTCTTGAGGTCCCCAGTTTTGGTTTTCACATAAGCTTTTTCAATAAGCTTGTGCTTAAGCTTCAAAGTAGACAAAAAACTGTTGTGGGCACTTAAGCTTTCTAATCATCAAATCAAGTTAATTAGCACTTTAGAGGTTTAGGCTAGTTGTAATTAGTTGCTTTTGAGTAGTTTTAGCATATTATAGCTTCGTGATAATTTGGTGCTCATTTGGTACCTCTAGCTTATTTTGAGTCTTATTTATAAGCACTTTTCACCGCAGCTTCATCATCCTTCACATAAGCTACTGTTTTTATATTTTTCATAGACTCAGAATATTAATTTAGACTTTTCCTGAATTTTTCATATTTTTCCATCACTGTTTACTATTTTTCTTTATTTTAATCAGTTTTTAGGACTTTTTAAATAGCTTTTATTACAATTAAATCGAGAAAAGTTTCAAAAAATAAGTTTTCATTTTTCCTAGGTTAAGATAAATATAAAAGCAAAAAATATTTTTCCGATTTTTCTTAGTTAAATTTGTAATTTTAGCCATTTAATTAGTTTTAAATAGTTTTAAATCATAGAAAAAGAAAAATAATCGGAAAAATACAAAATTAGTTTTGAAAATTCTCTTTAGTTATTTTAGATTTTTCTAAGTCATAATTTCACTTTTCTAGCTTTATTTCATATTTTCTTATATTTTAGGGTATTATTAAATAGGTAAAAAGAGTTTTTAATTAATAATAATTAAATAATAGTCATAAAAATAATTTTCTTTTTCTCAAAATTTTCTCTTATCATTAGGTTTGTAAAAATTTTATTTTTATATTTCTAGGATTAATCTTGTTTCAATTTCACATTTTCTTTATGACGTTACGTAGTTTTTAATTTAAATTTATAAAAGAAAAATCGAAAAACATCATTTTAAACAAATAGTGATAGCGTTTATTTAATATAATTTAGCTTTTAATTTTCTTTCATTTTTCCTTTGTCATTTAGTATCAATCATAACCCTTATATGTTTGGTGATTCAGTCGCACAGCTCGTTGGGACTTAACGACCTGGGGAAACATTATACTCCTCTTGATCTTCATTGCATTGGTGTCTGAGCTGTTTGAAGTTTATTATGGTTGGCCATTTACAAGTGGTTAGCTTGTGTGATAAACTTGACGGTTTGGACCCGATCAGCAACTCATGGACTTGAGCTTGCTCGACTTCAAAGGTGGTGATTTTGCCTTTAAGAGGAACCTAAAAGATCACACAAAAACAAGACTACAAACATAGATCTCTTGGATCTAAGGTTAGTGGTTTAACTCGGGGAGAAAGTATGTTGGAGGGGTGAGAAATAATGAAGAAATGGTACCACTATTTATAGAGAAAAACCTCACTTTTCTCCGGATCCCACTTGGATCCTTCCACTGGGATCCGCCAAAGACAAAGCCGGGGATCAGTGGAACGCCCTCTTTGCCCATGGGTATTTTTGGTTATGGGTCATGGGTCATGGGTTGATCCATGGTTTTCATTTAGATACAATGTATCTTAAGGATCTGATAAACTTGGTTAAGTGGTATATATAAACCATGGGTTATGAGTCAAAACCATTTCTAGTATTTACCCATTTAGTGTATACTTGTATTTACCCAATTTAGCATACACTTAGTTTTACCCATTTTAGTATACTTAGTTTAAGTATATGTTTAACCCAATATGTAAACACTGGTTGTTGTACATATGTGTCTAAATCATAAAATCACTTATACTAGTTTTAGTGTTTTATGTGAAAGCGTAAGTGTGTTAAACTATTAGTTCAAACCATTTACGTATTTTATTTGTTTCCTTAAAATGATCTTACTTTTGTTATCGACAAAACATTAGAAGATCATAAAATATAAATAAGCGTTTTCGAACATTTGTATTATAATCTCCCTTTTGTTTGGGTAGTGATACATAATTATAAATTTTATAACGATGCATCAAAATCTCTAAAACTTATATATTATACATAAATTGATACACCTAATACATATCAATCACAAAATAAACTAATACATACCAAAACCGCGATCTGCATCACACGTCGAATCAAAGTTTATCATCTTGGTTTAATCAATTTAAAAAAAAAAAAAAAAAATGGGAACCTTAACAATGTTAATTGTAATTAATAAAAATTTAATTTTATTTTAACGAAAGTGTCACTTGTCGATTTTAGTTAAATCTCATTTTGTAACTTTAAATTTGATCTTATTTAATCTAATTTCATATGATATAAATATATAATATTTATATATTTTGTCTTGCTTTACGCCACGCTTTAAAAATCGCAAAATTTCACCTTGATTGCAAAACTTAAAATTTCAATCGTGTGATCGCGTCATGTCTTGAATTTATAAGAGATAATCATCTTTTCTTTTAACAAAGATAATCATCATTTGTGTCTTAAAAATCTGCACTCAATGGCACGATCGTAAATTAAATCAAAACAAGTGGGCATATATAGTTACAAATTTCCAAAACTGCAAGATTATGAAGCAAGGTAAACAACAACTCATGACCCATATACCATTTTCCACATCCACCCACCATATTATGTACGGACCATTAAATATGATACTCTTCTCAACTGGTGGGTCCCACTTTGACGAATAAGATCTTGACACGTCATGTGACAGTCGGCACAAGTCAACCTTTTTAGGATACCATTTGTCAGTTTTAGAAGATTGATATATTAGACCTTGATCTTTTGGTAAATAGAAAAACATCTCCTTGGTTTTATTATAAAAGTGATTTGTACACTTTCATAATTAATTGACACACTTAAATTATGAGTGTTTTTAACATATATAACTTTACAGAGTGAAAATAAGTAAAAATGATATAAGGGTATAAATGTCAAAACACTCATAATTTGAGTGTCTAATCGATCGTGAGTGTGTAAATCACTTCATTTTTTTCGATGTCTAGATGAAATGTAATATTTCATGATTTTGAGTCGTTTCTAAAACAATTCACGCTTGTGAATTTCAACATTTATCGAAACTGGTTTCACGTGTTCCAAATCGCGTAACCTTTATGGTTTAGCGTAATTCATGATCATATCATCGCGAACATTCATATGGGTAAGTTTAGTCTACGTTTCGTTAGCGTCATTTACATCATGTTACTTCATTCATGATTTTACATTTTACATTTAACGCGTAAATTTCATATTAAATAAATGTTATCGCGTGAGTTATTATTTTGAACATTTAATCCGTTTCTTCTAAAAATGATCCCGATATATTTTTATACTTACATTTAGTTTATAAAAACTATATTTCGAGTTTACCTAGTGTTTTAAATTTATTTTGTATATAAATCGTTAAATTTATATTATTACGACGCTTTTCTTAAAAACTACACGATAATTATTATATCACTCAAATTTTACAAGGAATGTATTTTTACAATTTTTATGATCTCATTATACCCTACTTTGATCTATTAAAAATTACTTTTACCTAAAACTACCTTAAATACACTAATATATACAAAATCCTACAAGTTACATTTTTCCTACACTTTCAAACAATTACTTACACAATAATTAAAAGAGAAAAAAAAATATATCTTGAGATACATCCCCCCCTCAAAAACCGGTCATGAGGGGTGGGTATGCATTATGAGTTAGTAAAATTTTTTTACTTGTATAGATTTAGACTCAAACACTTTCATTTCACTCCATTCAATATAATAATTCAATAGTTAGTAAAATCTTCTTTCTCTTTGTTCTTCCTCTCTATGACCTGTTCTCCATGAGAAGCTAGAAGGATCACAAAATTTTTGCAAACTCAGTGTTATTACAATCTAGATCACACTCTTATTAAGGTTTGAAATAAAACCTGCAGGGTGTTTAGGTTAAACCTTTGTTCTTTGCACCTCATCATAGTTTACTTGTAAGCATATCATTTATATTTTCATTTTCCTTATCATTTCATATTTATTTCTTCATTTTTCTAGCAAGCATACAAGACTTATGTGAATTTATACCATTTTACATTGATTTTAAGTGTTTGATATATATAAAGTCATCCTATAATTATTCCTTGGTATATATTGATCTTGATGATGTTTAGGAACCCATGACACCCTAAGAAGGTGTATGGTAGGATTAGTATAGCTTTGGAGTTGATTTGAAGGTTGGAATAGGTTTAGTACGAGAAAAACTATTTTCGACAAGTAATAAAAGTGATCGATCTTATTTTGTTTTCGGAAAATCCGACAAGAGGCACGAATTTTGGCCTTGATATTTAGAAAATATACTTTAAAAGCGAATCCGTGGCAGAACGCGATTAAAGCGGAGTTATAACGAAGAAGTTATGAATTTTCAAGTTTGACGACGAAATATATATTTTCGTAAATTCAACAACCTATTTTTATTTTATGCGAGTCAAAAACGAGTCCTAAGCTTTATAAATTATTTCGACTTATCAAAAATATATTAGTATACTTTGATCGAAGCTAAGGACGATAAAACGTAGAAACGGATTTATAACGACTAAAATATACACGCTTTCATAAATTGTCAGTAACTTTATTATTTTAGAAAACTATATTATTTTACGAGACAAGTGTTACTGATAACTAAAACGACCATATTGAAGGCTGTTTTTATCTATGATGTAGAACTTTTGTAACGAGATGTCTTCAATAAAATTTAGATCACCAAGCATACTTTTCAAAACGACTAACCGTTTGTATAGCGGAGTTGTAATAAATTACTTACTGTTGCTTAAACTTTGCGAAACTCACTTTTTACACAACATTTGGACAAAATCACCATCTTTAACCTTTATTATCTTTATGTTCGAGACCTACTATGACGAAAACTTCGAGGCTGAAACTTAGATTTTGATACAAGCTTTTCAAAACCGTCGAGTTCGTTTCTAACGTTCGACGACACCATTTTGACTAGCTTTTTCAAGCCATTTTGTCACTTTCATAAAATTTTCGACGACTTTATTTTACTGACGAAAAGTGATAATTTCACTATAAATCATTTGAAACCATTGTAGGATGACATTTTGACGTAAATACTTGTAAAGTGATTAAAGATTGGTCGAGGCGTCAAAAGAGTATTTTCGACGATAAGTATTATTTTCAAAACTCACAAATGGTATAAATAACATCTGAAATGCATGCATATCATAACATCATAACTCATTACATATCATATCATTCGTAATAGGTCCAGATTAAAGTTTCCGCTATACCCGATGTCTTCACTCTTGTCATCATACCGGTTTATCAGTGAGTTTTCATAGCCCCGCTTACAAGTTTTACATTATTTCAAACCTACGGGAGAATACATTGCACAACATTTTATTACGATACCAAGTATGTTAAATTCATTTACATTGCTTAAGTTACCACGTTGCGATTAAATGTCCCCATTTCGTATGCATGGCCGTTAATTTCTAGAAGCGTGTGTGAGTGGATAGATCTATCGAGGTGACGCCCATCCGGGTAGTGAATCCCAACTAGTCATACGGATGCATTTCATTCATAAACATTATTAGAGTTGTTTGGCAAGACACTCTGTTGGGCGAACATCGACTCGAACTTGGTATCATGCGCTTAAGCAATTGTAACATTTTATGTGACATGATTGTCATACCAAGAACATTTTATGTGACATGATTGTCATACACCTAACATTTTATGTGACATGATTGTCATCCCGATCTATCTTGCGTAGTCGTATAAAACATTTACATAAACCTATGATTTCTCACCAACATTATTGTTGACCGTTTTAGAATGTATTTTCGAATTAACTAAGACATACTCATCATGGCATGGTTAAGGAACCTTTTGAGTCATGGCGTCGACTTACATTATTAATACATTGGCACTTTCTTTCAAAACCATCGTTTGGACTTGTAATATATTTATATTTCCGCAAACTTTGTAAACTTTTGGGACCTATGTTGTAACTCTGAACGCTTTTATTAAATATCCAACGATGTGTTTTTAAACGACACTTTAGGTCGCTTCAATATAATCGCGATTGTGATGCTATGACAATTGATCCCTGAATTAATTCATTGAAAAGCAGTAATTTGGGGTGTGACGTGAAAGCATACAATTTTAAAATGAAGTTAATACAAATTATTATTTGAGTAAATTGTATTTTGTCCTTGTGGTTTGGATAAATTGTATGTTTGGTCCTTATACTTTTTAAAATGCAACGAGCGTCATTATTTTGAACTTTGCATTGAAATCTGACTCTAATTGATGTGAAATGACTAAATTTTTCTTGTCTTCTTCTTTTCTATGAGAAGATATTTGGTTATTTCATTTCGATCGAGGACCGATTTGCAATTTAAAGTTCAAAATAAAGACGTTTGCTGCATTTTCAAAAAGACAATGATCAAACATGCAATTTGAACAAAACATATGGACCAAAAATGCAATTTACTCTTATTACTTTTAACTAAAACCATGCATTAGAATGCTTACGTTTTCTATGTTATAAGGTCTTATAAATCAACAAATTCATTTGCTACGAAATAAGTAGTTATTTTGTGTAATATGACTTCAAATCAAACCAAACTAAAATTCTTAGGACTTAATTGATACTAGTCATAAGAAATGAATAAATATATTGCATAACCATTAAAGTTATGAGGTAATAAAATTCAACACCATTAAACATTAGGGACCAAAAATGAAGTCAAATAAAAATAGCTATGTGAGTGGGGAGAAGAGGTCATCCACGTGAGCACAGTCCACGTGACATACATGTGATTCACAACTGGAAGTGGGACCCACACAATATATATAAAAGATCTTATCAAGTAGTAATGGGTAAATCAGTAATTTTGTGGTAGTGGTAAAAAGTGGGACCGACTTTATCCAAAGAGCCGTATTTATCGGTGGTGGCGTGTGTGAAAAGATGATTAGGCTTCTCTTTGTATCTATCCATTTCTCTATCGTGGGCCCCATGCACATATTATGATTTTGAAAATTTTCATGCATTGATTCTAGGATATTTGTGTGAGCATTTTAGGCTCATTTTATAGGTTATGGGTAGGGATGAAGCGGTCTGGATCGTATTGAATTAGTTAGCCAGAATTTTTCCCGAGACAAATTAGTGGTGCCGCACTGCATCTTGAATGAGATTCGGATATCGATGCAGGTATCATCTCGGGAAATGGGGTTTCTGCTTTTTTCTAATTTTCCGATTGAGTGTCGGTCGTCTTCAA
The DNA here is from genome assembly GCA_022545495.1 of Chrysanthemum lavandulifolium. Lineage (NCBI taxonomy): Eukaryota > Viridiplantae > Streptophyta > Magnoliopsida > Asterales > Asteraceae > Chrysanthemum > Chrysanthemum lavandulifolium. The sequence goes on along the minus strand of CM040241.1, from coordinate 27,039,982 downwards.
TTAGTGGTCGATTTTTTCACCTTATTTCAGTCGTCCAATGCATCGTATATAGGGAATCGATGCGGTTCGGTTCGGTTCGAGATTGGTCCAAATGTTCATCCCTAGTTATGGGTCTCAATATTATTTTCGATAGTGTATGAAAAGGTTGAGATGTAGGTAAAGAGGTTGTTTTGGGTTCTACTAAAGATAAAAAAAAACTTTTAATTTTGCAAGAAATAATGATCGAATCCTTGGCCTATGTTTTCAGAGGCAAAGATGTTAACAACTTGATTCAAGCCTTGCTATTTTGAGGCTCATTGTAATGGCGATCATATATGACATGATTGTTATTGTCACATTAGTTTGATCAGTTTTTTTTTTTTTTTTTTTTTTTTATAATCAACTTAGTGTAAAAGCGCGGCAGCTTATCACAAAAACGCGTCTGTCTTAAAAACAAATATACCTCATAAAAATCGTTTAATGAAAACGCCCAAACCCACAACAACCTTACATGACTCGATCAAGTATCTGGTAGAGTCGTTGCAAAATCTGGTGTTAGACACGTTGGGTGGGTGGGAAAGGGTGTCTACCGGTGAACGCCTTCTTTTATGGGTTGACTTGGTTACATGACCATCCATTACAAATGATATGAGAATTTGGTTTCTAGAAATCAAATATACAAAGCTTTTAAAGATTGTACTTTATCTCTGTTTAGTATGATAGTTTGTTATTTCGACGGTTGACCTACACGCAAAAGGTTAAGGAATTTTTTAAGAAAGGAAAAAAAAAAGTTAAGAGTTTAAATCTTGCTAGCTATATATTAATGGCGGCTTACGAAGGGCCGAAAACGGTAATAGAATACTCGTTTAGGTGGTGTACATCTGAGTAGAAAAAAATTTGCCCTTTTGAGATAACAAAAGCATAGAAAACATTATTCATTTCATCGACTTTTACACTTTCTGTTGTAAAAGAAGTTGAAAATTATGTCACATTAGTAATAAGTATAAATAGTGTCTCGTTGATAAAATTTATGTTAGATTTATGAAATGATGTTGTAAAAATAAAATTATACGCTAAATGATAGTGGATATACAATATAAATTGAAGGTTATATGCTCAAGTTATTCATAATCTCACTTTAATTTTAAAGATTGCAAAATTAAGCAATTGACAGTTCTCAAGTTAAGATTTATGGTTCTTCATGTTAGTTTGAGAAACTAGTCAAGTACCAAATGAATCATTTGTTTGGCACATATCTTCATGTCAACTTATACGAACAACAACTTCTCTTTTAATCTTACTAAATTTTTGGTTTTAGTAACCATAAAGGAACATAAAATAAAATTGATATATTTTATTAGTTGAAAACAGTTAAATTCAACGGTTTAGTAATTATACGTGTCAGAATTAAATATTATTTTCTCCGTCCCAAAATTTATGTTTATTTTAACTTTTTCAATTAAACTTTGACTTTAAATATACATTTTTGTATTATATAATACTTGTTGCAAAATATATAAATGAAATTGGGTTTTAAATGTATTTTCGTTGGTATAACTTTCATCAGTATTATATATCTACAAAAATATATTAAAAGCAAGTTGATTAAAAACAAAATAAACATAAAATTTAAAACGGAGATAATAGTTAAATGACTAAATTCAATGGTTTAGTAATTATCGTGTCGAATTAATAAACACAAATTTAAGCGGTATTTTTAGCATTTTATATTTTATTAAGTTTTGGTTGACAATTTTTTCTTTATTATATTGTATTGTACCGGTCACAAAATAGTTGTCGCCGATAAAAACAATGAGTTTAAACAAAACATAATTATTACTGTTTTATCTTTTCTCTTTTTTACTTTTGTAGAATGATTTTTACCTTCAACTAATTAATTAGCGTATTTTTAAAAATTTGTAATACTAATTTTAACCAAGAATAATATAGTAAACTCGATCAAACATCCTTATTTATTTTTAGTAGTAGGAAACTAAACTAAGACATCTGAAAAAGAAAACATGAACCATTAATTTATGACTGTAACAGTATTATTTTGCACATAAAACAATGTAAAATATCTCTTGTATGCTTCAATAAAAAGCTTTGCAGACAACCAAAATGCATAACGAGTCGGACACAACTAGTAAAGCTAATAGCATTATTAACACAACTTTGATATGTTGTGCTATTTCACTACATTCTCGATAATTTGACCAACTTTACTTAAATTCAGGTAAATTACTTCGAGTCACCGCGTCTAACTTTACAAAAAATAGTTTTCTATAAATATATAATAATATTTTGACACTCAAAGAATAATTATTTTTCCCATTTTTGGGACATGTATATTGGACTTTGGAAAATATTAGAGGGCCCTCTTTTATGATATAGAGAATCTGATTTATGGAAGCCGACACTTTTGACTTATATTATTCATTTACTCTAAGAAAAAAAATTGTAGCAGATAATATAGGGTTTCAGTTGGTCATCTGGTTTTGGAGCTTGAGGAACGTTTTACTTAAGGTTTGAGTGCCGTAAGAGATAAAAAATTCGAGTTTTTCTCCAGTGTGAACCGCTGAGTTAGAGGTTTTCGTTTGTTGGTCTTTACTAGTGGTTGGGTCCCAGCCTGCGTTTGAATAGTTTAACTGGGAGATCGGTTTGAGTGTGGTCATTTCTTAAAAAAAAAAAAAAAAACAAAATGACATATTTTTATTAATTTTGCATATAAATATGTATAATATTAACATATATAAGTCATATAATTCAAGTTTAAATGTAATTTTTTTACAATATGATATAGACTTTTAGTTGTTATTGCATAAAGTCATCGAAAATTACAAGAAAACCTGATAGTACAACATACCTAATGTATTCTTATCTCGAAAAAGATTTGGACATATCTATCAAATCTCAAATTTTGAACATGTGGTATGTATTACCTAACATATGTTCTATGTATTAAAATTGATGAAGATAAGTAGGATATCCCATTATCCTTGGATATTCTAAAATTCCATATCATAAAAATGGCATGCATTAAAATAAGGCCCAAACCAAAAGTAACTTGTCCTTAATTAAGGTGTCCACTGCTTGTCCCAACAGACTAGAGGTGCACAAAACCGTTTCTACCGGCTTCGCTTTCCAAAACCGGTTTTAAAAAGCCGTTTCGCATCGATTCAGTTTTTGGTTTTTCCGGAATCGGTTTTTTCGGTTTTAAATGTTGAATCTTTTTTCGGTTTCAAATGTTGAATCGGTTTTTATCGGTTTTTTACCGTTGGTTTTCGGTTTTAAATGTTCGGATCCGTTTTTATCGGTATTTTACCGGTTCGGTTTTTTTCTAATTTAAAACATTTAATACATTTCAATCTGATCATAACTTTTATTTAAACAATACAATCATACAACTAAAACTATAAAATACTAATCATTTCGAATCTGATCATAACTTTTATTTAAACAATACAATTATAGAACTAAAATAAATAAATACTAATACGTTTCGAGCTTCTGCATGGTATCACCCAAAACATATTAGTATACTCAAGTATATCGAACTTCCGGCGTTCCATCACCCGTATATACTCAAGAAATTAAATCATCCAAAATTCTTCTACATCTAACTCTTCAACATCAAATGGTTCAAATTCACCTTCATCTAATTCGGTGGCGGAGGTGATATCCCCATGTCATCTTCTTCTTGTTATAGTTTCTTCAACTTCTTCAATCGAACCTTCCAACGATGTTTGATGTTGTACCCTATCTACTCCGTCCATATAATCTTTCAAACATACACATACTTCCACGGATTCGGGGCTAAGTTTTGTCCTTCTATCAGATATAATTCGACCACTATGAGAAAGGCCGATTCGAAGCTCTGGTCGACTTGGACCGCTAATAAGTCACGAGCCATAGCGGCTAAAATTGAAATTGGATTTTTTCTTTCCACCAAGCCAAAATGTCAAAGTTTGCAAACTCATCGGACTTAAAGTTGTTAAAAAGTCTCAGAGCCATATATTGTCCCAACTCGCTTGTCGGGGCCGATGATCGTTAACGCTTTGTAGCGTCTTGCGTAAAGTATTATAAAGGTTTATGTTAATGTCCTTGTCATTCGGAACGAACCGCCCGCGTTAGGTCGATAATTGGGTTTGGTTGTTGACCATATTTTGTTGCATAAATTTCAAACAATTTTTAAAATAATCATTAAATTTAAAACTTGAGATTCTATATAGTTGAGATCTTCACGTCCAACCCAAAGATAATTCTAAATTTTCCATTATTCTTCTTATTAAAATTCTACGCCTCAACATTTAAACATGGATTAAGTCTTGTGAACAAGTATAAACCAAAGGTAAACTAGCAAAATATTTTATAAATCTCTTTTTATAACTTTAACCATTTTTCTAAACATTTGAGTAGGTGAGTCTTTTAATTGCCTAATTTTTCCGTCATAGCATAAACTTGATTTAAAACTAATGGGCTAGTTGGGTAATAAACACCCGATACTATAGTTGTTGACTCTTTAAAACTTGTAAAAATTAGTTAAATCATTTAGTCGATCCCAATCTTGCTCATCTATCGAAGTAGAACGGTTTTTATCAACAAGTAATTCATTAAAAGCATCTAAAGTAGAACGTTGTCGTAATATATTTTCAAACATAACATAGTAGAATTCCACCTAGTAGGTGTATCTAATTTCGGTCCTAGCCATGGTTCACCACATTGTTTACGAAAACGTTTATAGTTAATTTGTCGTTCATTACACGAGCGATATATATTTGTTAATATACCCCTAAATACCAAACGTAATCTCTCACATATTTTAATGCCATTGAGCGGATAAATTTATAACATGAGCAACACAACGGGAATGAAAAAAGCACCATCTAAAATGGGTTTTATCGTAATTTTAACAATTCCATAGCTTTAGTATTATTAGATCGATTATCTAGTGAAATCGTAAAAACTTTATCATCTAAATTATATTCAATTAAAGTGTCATGTAAAATTTTTCTTAAATTAGATCCGTGATGTGGATAACAAAATAGTTTAAAAGCAATTGTCCGTTTCATTAATAACCAAGATTCGGATTAAACCAATGAGTGTGAATTCGAGATAAAATTCTGCGAACCATGTAGTGCGGTCCAAACATCCGTAGTTATAGAAACACCATATTTATAATCATGAAAACCATTAATAATATCATTTTTAGCCGTTTCCATAATTTAAAAGCATCACTTCTAAGTTTAGTACGACTTACTTGTTTATACCGCCTGTAGCCTCTTTTTGATGATGGTAGTAAGCTTGGCGTTGTCGAAGAGGTTGAATGGATAAGTATATTGAATGACCCACCCCGCAAAATCTCTTTGAGCAGCATCATTATCATATACACAAATTTGACCATCCTCACCAATAATACCGCTTCGGCATTTTGAGGTACCACGGAACATTTGGCTATATGAGCCTTTAGTGTAGTGTTAGCCGGGAAGCATAAAAGCTCAAACATTTTTGCAACGCGCTTTTCCGTCCATCCTTCATAACACACAAATCCATATGATTAAAAACCTCCGGTTTAAATGCGGTTGGTTTAACATGAAGAACATCATCTTGTGTGTAATGTTTTCGTGACCCGGAAGACCCAACGGAGGAGGATTAGTGGAAGCTTGTTGTGATTGTGTGTTTTCCATTATAAAGAAATTAGAGATAGAGATTAAAGAGAGATTTGATGTGTTTTAAGCCTCAACCCAAACACATATTTATACTACAAGTTCTAGCTTCAAAGTACTCAAAAATCAAAAAAAGACAACAAAAAACGGTAACAAACATGCCATAACGTCTCATCGTACGATAGCTTTTTCAATGAGACCGGTTTAAAAGCCGTAGCCCGCAGAACCGGTTAAACCGGTTAAAACGGTTTTAAACCGGTTTGACCGGTTTCGCCGATTTCGCCGATTCAAATCAGCGGATACTTTGACTTTACGTTGACCGGTTTTAAAACCGGTTTAACCGGTTTAAACGGTTTTAGCCGATATTCAAATCAGCGGCTAGTTTGACTTAACGTTGACGGTTTTAAACCGGTTTAACCGGTTTAAACCGGTTTTAGCGGTTTTCGAAAAAAAAAAAAAAAAAAAATCGGTTTTAACCGGTTTTTCAAAAACAGTTTTACCGGTTTAGAACCGGTAAAAACCGTCCATTGAAAAACTTAAAACCGGTACAACGGTTCGGTTTACTAAACCGGTTTCGGTTTTGTAAAAACCGGTTTTGTTGAAAACCGGTTCCGGTTTTGTCGTCCGGTTTTTTTGAAAACCGGTTTAAACTTGCACCTATACAACAGACAGATTCAAAAGCTATGAATAAAAAGAGGTCACAACTTTAAATAAAAAAAACTTTATCATGTTATCAGATTGAAGTAATTAAAATACTAAAGATTGTGCACATTTTATTGTTGTTACTATTGAAAAAAATTAGAGCTCGAGACACTTAAGTAGTTAAGCATTATTTCGAAGTTTGATAAGTGTGTGTAAAAAGAGCGAATGGGTTTTCGAGCTATCTTATTTTTACATTACAAGGCATCGAAGCGTGCCCAAGTCAAACAGTTATTATCTCAACAAGTACAACGACTAAACACGTAGAAAAAACTGCATACAAAACAAGTACTCCGCACTAGACATCATGTTTGTAAAACTAAGCTCGACATAACATCTATTCCCAGTACTTTGGAAATCTGATCTTTAACATGTTAATCTCGCAAGATCCAATTATTAATTCATAGTTGTACTTGATACATCTCAAAAACAAAAAATAATAGCTATCATAATCAAACAAGATATCTATTTAAAGAAAAAAATTAAAAAAAAAAAAAAAACATAAAGTATTTTTGTTATAGTTTGAGTGATCGAGTTATGCTGACATATAAAATCGAGTTATGCATGAAGCTTATATCCAGCATGAGTGAGCACTTATTAGCAGACCAATAACTTATGTGTGAGTATAACATTGTCTTCCATTGAACATATAAGTTTTTTCAATCTTTTCTCAATTTACATGTGAAGAACGAATTTTGGCTCTATCCATGTGGCTAAGACCTCTCACAACCCAGGCACAACAACGTAATTATCGGAGCGTGTTCCGGTAAATTGAGAAGAAAGTCCATGATCTGAGGTTACAAAACTTTTCTTATTTGAAAAAGTTATTTGAATGAAACTTGGCCCATTGTGACAAAAACTTTTCATAACGACTTTTAGTTGAATAGGCATGTGAAGGCAGCGTTTGACAAAAATTAATCAGTCGTTTCATTAAATGAAGACTTTTGATAAAGTTTTTTTTTTTTTTTTGGAATGAAAATGTGAATATATACTTATCAATCAAATATAACTTTTTCAAAGGATACAAAGTTTAAAACATTCTAAAGATATTTTACAGCAACATCAATACAACTTAGTAAAACATACACAACTATCCTTCTAATATTCACATTTCCATACTAGTAACCATTACATTGCCTCTAACAACATTATGAATTTTAAGTAATTCCAGTGAAGAATACTAAAAACTACAATGTCAAGGGCTCATGGCTACTAAAGACTATGACCAGACTACATTTCCTTCATGAGGGCACGACTAGACCTCTTTGCAGCTCCCACCTCACAGAAGAGGCATACTCATGGCATCATTTAGACTATAAACCTGGTTATCACAGACAAAGAACTACATTTCCTTCAATGAAGGCAATTTTTCAAATCATTCTGCAGCAACTAGTTGAGAAAGTTTGTGAAGCTTTTAATAAGCTTTTTTTGCATTGGAGGAGATTTTAAAGTCTTTAAAGACGTCATTGTTGATCTTTCTGAAATTTGGGCACTCGTGACCCATGTCACCAAATCTTAGTCGAACTTTCTCTCCCATGACCAAACACACAAAGTTCACGATCGATATGAAGTAAAAAAAAAAAAATATAGACTTAAAGAAAGAAAGAAAGAAAGAAAAAGTGTATGTGTAAAATTTTGAAATCGGTTGAAAAAAAAAAAGTGTATGTGTAAAGTTTTGAAATCGGTTGGATTTTCAACCGATGTTGAAATTTTTGTTGCTCGACCAATCTGACGACCGACCATCCACATTGCATCCGACCGATCAAAATATCGGTCATTGTGTAAAATTTTGTTGCCCGACCGATGATATCCTTACCACTGCGTCCAACCTAATAGCTTATCATGCGGCCCCATCGGAGGCCCACTATGTCAAAGCCAATTGAAACCCCATTCATCTCTTTCCTTTTCTCAACCCAAGTCATAGTTATATCATTTGGGCCTAATCAATTACCTGGACAAAAACCGAGCCCTACATAAAAAGCCCAACTCACATCCTTATTATCACCCTCGCAATCCCCAATTCACATTAAAAAAAAAAAAAAAATTAGGGCTCAAATTCATCCCCAAATTTCATAAGTAACCAGCATGAATCTTTTACAATAATTATTGATTAGGTTTTATTATTTATTGTAATAGATTGATTTTTGGTTATAGGTAATAATAATTGAAGAAGAAGAAGATGTCACGTGTTTACGTTGGTAATGATAGAGTTGTACGTTCTTCCTGTACCAACCTCCTTGTCAAAGTAAGCAATGACTTTCTGCCAAAATCCCTTAGCATTTTGGTTGTTTCCCGTTATACTATTCTCGGATATATCATACCAACCATTGCACAATGCGATCTCTTCTTCTTTTGACCAAAGCGACAACCTTCTTCTTCGCCTTTGTAGCTCGTTTCTTCGGTTTGACCGGTGACGTCTCTTCTCGACAACCTTCTTCCGTCATCAATGTTAACCGAATGTGATCGATCCATGAGCCGAACCTTGACCCGAACCGTGATACTTTGGTAGGATAACCCGAACCTGTTCAACATAAAAATCGGGATTGTTGTATAATTGTTCTTGAAATCAAAAGCATCAAGATTGATACGGTTAACAGGAGAATATTGTTGATAATTTGAATATGAAGGCGTTGATGAATCCATTGTTGGACGATACACGATTCGGGTGAGCCATACATAGATTGTTGGCTTCGACGGGAGTGACTTTGTTGTTGTTGTTGTTGTTGGATGTTTTGATACGGTGGAACAAATGGACGATTCATAGGATGGTTTATAAACAATGGATTGTTAGTTTGTTGTTGTGAAGGTTGTTGGGATTGATAATCGAAAGCAATGGTGAGCGATGCTTGGTGAGACACCGTTAACAGGAAATTCGGATCCGGTGTTAAAATATGCGGAGCGTTTGTGCCAATCGGGATTTTCGGCCTTTTGTTGTGGTGTTTCTTAGACATTTCTTTAGAGATGATTATGAGATTTTTGATAGAGAGGATTGTGAGATTTGTGAATTTAGTGTGTAAATATGTTGTGTATTTATAGGAGAGTTTAGTAAGGTTTTTTTTTTACCCAACAAACGGTCAAATATTTAATTTGCAACGGTAGGAAAGTTTTTTTTTGTTTGATAATGCAACGGTAGGAAATTTTGTTTGAATGTGGATGGTTTTACTCGATCGAGCAGAGGATCAAATGGGTCGTGATTTTGGACGATCGATTAGCTCCACACAAGGACGATCGATGAGGACTCGATCGTTTATATCGATCGCAAGTCCTTACTGGAACGAGCCTTAAAAAACTTTTTTGCATTAAAGAGATTTTAAAGTCTTTGAAGTTTTACGCTCTAATAGCTTATCATGCGGCCCCACCGGAGGTCAGTATGTCAAAACCGAGAGAAACCCATTCATCTCTTTCCTTTCTCAACCCATGTCATAGTTATATCATTTGGGCCCAATCAATTACCCACACAAAAACCGAAGCCCTACATAAAAGCCCAACTCACATCCTTATTATCACCCCTCACAATCCCCAATTCACATTAAAAAAAAAATTAGGGCTCAAATTCATCCCCAAATTTCATAAGTAACCAGCATGAATCTTTTACAATAATTATTGATTAGGTTTTATTATTTATTGTAATAGATTGATTTTTGGTTATAGGTAATAATAATAATTGAAGAAGAAGAAGATGTCACGTGTTTACGTTGGGAACTTGGATCCACGTGTCTCTGAGCGTGAGCTGGAAGATGAGTTCCGTGTTTATGGTGTTCTAAGAAAGTAAGAAGATCTTATATATAATTTTGATTTTTTAATTTATGTGAATATTTTTAATTACTTTTGTTAAATGTATCTTATTAATATTCTCAGTTTGTGCTAGATTATTTAGGGGGTGTTTGTTTGGGCTTATTTAGCCGGCTTATGGCTTATTTGGTTTTGGGCGTGTTTCATAAGCTCGTGGCTTATTTCGAAACTTTTTGGATTATATAATAAGCTTATTATAACATAAGAAACATATATATAAGGCGAAAAGATTCAAAATAAGCCACAAGAGCCCGAAATCAAATAAGCCATAAGCTGGCTATATAAGCCAAAACAAATAGTTATTAGGCTTTTCTTTAGTGAAGCTAAGTCAAAAAAGTGAGCTTATGAAACATAAGCCCAAAATCAAATAGTGGGCTTAAGAGTTTAAGGGAGGAACGAAGATTTATTAAGCTTTTTGTAACTTACATAACCTTAGAAGCCACCCCCCATCATACAAAAACATGATGAAATACTTTTTATTGTATACAAAAGTTATTGTTAATTGTGTACCAATGGGTGTTTGTGGCTTAAGGGCTTAGGAAGTAACAAAGAGTATTTAAGCTTTTTGTAACTTACTTAACCTGAAATGCCACTAAAAGCCCCGTAATACAGATAAAAAAGTGACAATTATGACATGTGGAAAATACTTAGGTTGCGTTTAGTTGAGGGAAAACACCCTTGTTTTCCACAAAATGTTTTGTGGAAAACAAGGAAAACAGAGATCGCGTTTAAATCAATGTTTTCCAACAAAATGTTTTGCAAAACACAAATCCCCTATTTCCTAACTTAACAAGGAAAATTACAAAACAAATTTTAGTTGTTTTCCTTTCTAACCCTCAACCCTCCCTCCCTTTCTTAAAAATGGAAAATAGAAACATCAACTAAACGCGTTTTCTATATTTTCAAGTGTTTTGTGGAGATTAATTCTCCTTCCAATTTTTTACAAAACTAGAAATAGAAAACAAGATAATTTGTTCTCCAACTAAACACACCCTTATTATTCTATAGAGTAAAAGAATTGTGAGAATTTTGATAATATGTGAGTTTTATGATTCTTATAGTAAAATATTGTTAATTATGTTTTCACGGGTGTTTGTGTTAGCTTTTAGTGGGCTTAAGAACTTAGGTCTTCAGCGAAGAGTTACTGAGTTTTTTAGCTTAGTAGCTTTTTGTTACTTACCTAACCTCATAAGCAACTAAAGAAAAAGGTAACACACACCCCTTGTAATACAGAACAAAGTGACAGTTGTGATTCTATCTGAGATTTATGATTCTTATTTGTAAATATTGTATATTATATGTTAACGGATGTTTGTGTTGGCGTTTTTAGCTGGCTTGAGAGCTTATATGAGCAATGAAGAGCTACTGAGCTTATTTTGTTGGCTTAGTAGCTTTTTGTAACTTATCGAACCTCAGAAGCCACAAAAAAAGCTAACATACACTGATACACCCCCGTAATACATAACAAAGTGACAATTTTGACATGATGAAAATACTTTTTAATGTATAGATAGAGTAAAAGAATTACATTTTGACACGATGTAATCACGGGGTATACTTCAATTGTTAGGAGAAACGAGAGAAAGGGCTTTTATAATTAACAAAATATGGCTTCTATTAGATGTTTGTGCTATTAAGTTTTTCAGCTCAGCTGGTAGTTCTGTTTTTTTGTCAAATATCTTGTTTTTGGTTTGTATCTGATGACGAATGGAAGTGTATAATGTTTTATTGTTTTTAAGTTTTAGATGCTAGTTACTAATTGTGGTTGAAATCATTGCAGTGTTTGGGTTGCTAGAAGGCCACCTGGTTATGCGTTGTGGAGTTTGACGATCGAAGGGATGCACTAGATGCTATTCGTGCATTGGATGGTATGTTTGATGTCTACATATAGAAGTACTATCGTCAAGTTGGTCGCCTCATTGGTTTACTACTCCATATGTTGAAATTTATCCTTGGTTTGCTTGTCACTGCGTCTACTGGGGACTTTCGTTTATTTGTTTAATTATAAGACCGTGAGGTAACTTATATATACCTTGGTTCCTGAGGTGCATGATTTTGATAGTTGTTCGTGTTGCGCTCTTTGTTTATAGCATCTCTTTTTTCATCTCTATCAGCTCATAAGTATATGTCTACCAGACTATATTACGTTTTACATTTATGCCACCATAACTGTATTTTTTATGTACTCAGGAAAAAACGGCTGGCGTGTGGAGCTCTCTCACAACTCTAAGGATGGTGGTCGAGGAGGCCGTGATCGTGATGTTGGTGGCCGTGGCGGTCGTGGTCGTGGTAATGGTGATGATTTGAAGTGTTATGAATGTGGGGAGCCTGGCCACTTCGCTCGTGAGTGTCGCTTACGTGTTGGTCCACGCGGTGTGGGAAGTGGGCGCCGTCGTAGCCCTAGTCCTAGACGACGAAGGAGCCCAAGTTACGGGCGTCGGTAAGTAGACGCATCAATTATTATTTGTTAGTACGTAAGATAGAGTAATTATGTGTTATGTATGTTTAGTTAGGAATAACAATACTTGGTATATGATTTGCTTTAGTACCCAGTTACCTGCTGTATTACGAGTTATAAATTAATTGGCATGAATGATGAAAGTAACTGAGCGTTTTATGAACCATCCTCTTTTATGATCTTGGCATTCTGATCTGCTTTCTTAACAAGTTTTGTTTACAGGAGCTATAGTCCACGCTACAGTCCTCGAGGAAGGAGGTCTCCTCTACCTCGTCGTAGCATTTCACCACCTATTCGCAGAGGCCGTAGCTACAGCAGGTCGCCTCCTCCATATCGCCGTGCTCGACGTGATTCACCATATGGAAACGGGTATGTTGTGAATCCTTAATGTGTAACTATGTTTTCATGTGAAATAAATTGCTTATACAGATGTACGTTTTCAGTATCTAAGATGGAGTGAAGCAGGGATGGCTGGACGTTGCTGAATGGTATAATAGAGTAGCTCTGCGTTAATATCGTTTGTGAACAAACTGCATTAGGCTTTATTTATGTTGCTATGTCATGACATTATGGTGTTTCGGATCTGGCATTCAATGTGAGACTGCACATTGTGGCTGCCTGCACAGCTTGCTGTATCGTAGAGGTCCTTTTCATACTTTTAACTCTCTTAAATGCTTGTCTTGATGTTTGGTATGATATTTCTTATCTATGGTATTTGGTTTCTGAACATATTTTCTATGTTTTCTTTGCTGTTTTGAGGTTTGGTTATCACCTGAGAAACGGCCTTCGATCTTCCACTTTCTGCATGTTATGATTCTGCACTACACTGCATGTCGTTGCTACTTGTGATTCTTATTGACTACTTAGAACGGCTATTCACACATAAATTTTGGTTAACAACATTTGGTTTAGCTTCATATCTGCATCTCTGCACTGCACGCATATGTTGCTGCTTCTTTTGGGTTCTTAGTAAATACTTTGAACAGCTTCTCAAGCTGCAAGTTCTTAGTGGCTACCTACTTGTCGTGTTTTGTGGTTTAAACTGCAAATCTTGGTCAACAGTCGTCTTTAGTGTTTTAGTGACTATCACCTTTCTGCTACAAAGCTTCTTGATAGACCTTATTGCTTCTCTGCTACAAAGGTAAGATACTTTTAGACTACCTACATGCTGCATGTCATCGTGTCTTGTGGTCCTCAACGACTACTTTGAACAGCCCATTAAACTGCAAGTCTTGGTCATCGGTCGTCCTTAGAGTTTTAGTGACAGCACACCCTCTGCTACAAAGCTTCTTCATAGAACTTACCGTTTCTCTGCTACAAAGGTAAGATACATGTAAACTGTTTGTTGACCACCTGCATGTAATCGTGTCTTGTGGTACTTTGCGGCTACTTTGAACAGCCCATTAAACTGCAAATCTTGGTCATCGCTCGTCCTTAATGTTTTATTGACAACACCCTTACCTGCATGCTTCTTGATTGACCTTGTTGCTTCTCTGCTACAAAGGTAAGATACTCGTTGATAATTTGTTGACGCCCGAGGTTCTCTGCTACTTGCAGAAACTTGTAGCCTGTTTTGTATATTGCTACTTGTAGGCTAATCTGTACATATTTTTTTAGACATATTTGTCGACTATTATAACTTTAGAGGATACACGAGTCGAATTTTGGTGTCACTGTGCAGCTTTTCTTCTTTCTTAATGTAGTGCGTATGTGCCCGTTTCAGTTGCAACCAGAAACTATAATGTCAATTTAAACAAGTGTGATGAGTAACATGTCTAAACTGTTGGGATCAGACTAGATTGTCTCGGCTTGGATCCAAAGATTGCAAGAACCCTTTTAAGCAATAACGAGATTAATCTAGTTTTTTTTAATAAGCTGTTATAATGATGCTAGCTTTAAGTATGGACTTGACCATGATAAATGCATGCTCGACACTCCACATCGGAATTGTGTGAATGGGAAAAATGCACAGTTTAAGTTCATTTGAGTGTCCGAAACTTGAAAACACTCGGCAGTTTTTTCCAAATCTATGCTTGGTGAACATGTAGCAAGAGTCTTGATGTTTGCGTTTCCGCCTTTTGAATACAGAAATGATTTTGATATATTGTCTATGAAAGTTTGATATCAAATGGAAAGAACCATGTCACACGACATGGTTGATGGTGTATACATTAAGGTTTCGATGATGCACAAAATTCATCTCTTCTGATATGACATACGTTAGTAACTTGAGGCACACAATACTTTTGTATTCGACAAAACGATAGCATTTGCAATGATTTGTTGTACTGTCTAGATCTTATTTCAGTTCAATTCATCCACCAACTAGATATGAAGAGCAACATCAAGTGGTATTTTTTGGTCTCAAAATTATTAAATTGTGTTGTTTAAAAAAGGTCATTCATTACTGTTTTGTTTTCTTTTCTGGGAAAGTCCCAAAATGATAATTTCAACTTTTGATAGTTAGTTAATGTTTTTTATTTAGTTTTGCAATTAATAACAATTCTAACTACTATTTTTATTAGTGAATAATTATTCCAAGACATCTCAAAATGATAAAATAGTAATGTAATGGGAGTGAGTTTCATTTTTCCCATTAGATTGTAGTTATATATTTTGTAGTGCAAGTTTGAAAGATGTCATGGACGAAGTGGTGAGTGCATGTGTTGATAAGGTGAAGGTCACTAGTTCAAAACCCACCACACCATTCTTGACATCATTCTTTTTTCTATATCACAACCTTTTTAATTCTTTCTTTTTGATAGAACGAGTTTCTTTAGCAATATATTTTTTTGAGTTTACAACTTAATAACAAAAACGAGACTTAAAATAGAAATTAAATAATTTTCAAAAAAAAATTAAATGAGAAATAATCGTTTTCAAAATGCTTCGGCTAGCATTTTCAATGCAACCTCTTAAATCAAGATATTGTAGTCATAGAATATTTATACATATCATATATGGAGATCCTGTGCGACGGCTCACCTCGCATATCCTCTTATACGGCTATGCTATTACTGTTTGACAATTTTATAGGATTTCTCTATTTTTTGAGGTAATTTTATCATCAAACTAACCTGTTTTATAAACAATATTTATTATGTAATTTTCTCTTTGGAAAATTAACTTCAAGAACCTAGTACTCTGTTTTGAAACTTGAACATATTTACCAAAGTGGATCGAAACTTGAACTTATACCGTTCAAAGAATACATGCCGAAAAAGTCTACAACCGACAAGTTTTATATGTTTGCCTTTTCGTCTTACGGATATATAAAGTGATTTGTACACATGATTTTTTTTTACGTAAACTAGTTTACAACCAACAAGTTTAATATGTTTGCTAAGTTATACTCGTAATTGTTGAATCTACAAAGTATATTTCAAGATATTTCATCAAAGTGGTCACATATGCATAAACATGAGAAGTGTACATAAAGTATGATATTCCTCTTATGTGAAGTTACAAGTTTTTTTTAGGAAATTGCACATAAACAACACATTTATATGGATACATCCTATGACGGCCTCCATTGATTGGTCTTGCTGAGTTGCTGTTAACACAGAAGAAGTAAATCGCGCATTAGTAAGATTAAAAGGAAACGAGAACATGATTTGAACCCATGACACACGTTATATGCTGCAAACTTCAATCGGAATCTAAAACACCTGCTAGGTAGAGTAACACAAAATGTACATTGTTTTGGTCAAAATAATGTCTAGAAACCTTCTTTTCGATACTCAAATCTAAGTAAAAAGTGGGGATTTTAGCTTGTTAATTGGTTCTACATTTGTAATTTGAATTTTGAAAAGATAGAAGGTTTAACTTTATGGGCTAAAGCCCAAGATATAATGGGCCGATCAACAAGAACTAAAACATAGAGAATGACACACAATTGACTAATTCTTGTTATAAAATCTATACGGTTTTTCAAAATTCTCAACTCTTACAGAAGAAAAGTTCACTCTATCTCAAGGAATTTAAAATGGAAAAAAAAAAAAAAAAAATCCACAACTAAACGCTACGTTAGGTTTTCAGTTTCGACATTTTGAGTTTGGATGTTTTTTTATATAGGATTTGTATTGGATTCAGGTTTCTGAGATTTTGTTGGTCAGCTGTTAGGATATGGATTTGAGATTGCTTTTGATGTTTGTGGCTTGTTAGCATTTGACAACAAGTGACGGTGTAACTAACCTAGCTTAATATCCGTTTTGTGTGTTCAAATGGTCCTTGTCGCTTGCTCAAATCACAGAACGTCACAGATACTAATTACATTATGGTCCGTCACACTTTATCTAAGCGAACATGGGCGCAAGGTTCGTTCTTTCAATTTTTCCTCTATAACGTGCAAGAAAAGCGAATTGAAAGTAATTAAAGTGTATTCAAATGTGCAAAAACCTTATCGCTTTCTTTACAAAGGTTACACAACTATGAAAGTTTTTGAATTTAACTAACAGACTAAAGCACATTATCTGATTAGTAGAAGGATATAAATTGTGTGGATCAGTCAAACGTTTGACCCACACATAACAGTTAACCATTTTGACAACTCTTGACAAACAGGAAACTTACCTTAGATATTGTAGTTTAGTAATATTTCTGAATTGTGAATTCTTGCACCCAGACTTAATTGTTTTATAGTTTGAGAATGATAATTTTCAATTTTAATATTAGTTCTAGTTTATGTTATTCTATACTGGATGATGGAATGATTAGTTGTACCAACAAAAGAAAAAGAAACACTTCATTATGTTAATGCTTTATAAACCCGACAAAAAGAGTTTGTGTCACCATAACTGACTTAAAAAATGGCTTATTGATCTTCTTAACATGAACCTGATCAACTTTGCCTGAATGGAAGTTTCAATCTCTTGCCGAAAATCTTTGAAACCTTTAAGGAATAAACAGGCGAAAACAGCAAGAAAAATAAAACGATAATGGAAATGATGGAAGGGGTCTCATTACAAATACTATCTTACGAATCGAGCTCAGCCCGCAAATGCATAAATATTGATGAACTGCTTCCTGCATACTGATTTTGTTTTGTTACATCTAATCAATCTTGTTAGCAACGTGTAAACTTACCACGACAAATAAGTTAAGTATTTGTGTCTTATGACTCATATTTAAACTTTATTTGAGTCAACAGGTTTAAGTCTCAAAACAAAACAAATGCATGTGAAAATGTTATAAACTTTAGCCAGCTATATCAATTACGTATAGTTTTGATCATGTTTTTATAACTACATCTCTATGATGCTTGAATCAAACTTGTACTTTTGACCCATTTTTTTTGTTTTTAGTGATTGTGTATGTCTTTAAAGAGTTTAATAATGAGTAACATGATAATATCATATGCAAGCATGGTCCTTTGGACAAAAATATATGTTTATAGTTGCGTGACACAAAATCAAATTTGCTTTTAAAGTTGAACAAGGCAATTGATAAGATTATTGACAATCAATAGTGTTCCTTATCCGTTTTTATACATTTTTATCCGATTTTTACCGTTTTTACATTTTATTCGTTTTATAGGGTTTTTTACGTTTTTGTCATTTTTTTTCGTTTTAAGTCGTTTTATCGGTTTTGGTATGTTTTGTCCGTTTCAAAAAAAAAAAAAATTGAATAAAAAATATTTTCAAATATGTTTTTTTTTAAATATGTCCGTTTTTTTCAAAATATTTGAAAAAATATTTTTGCTCAAATTTTTTTTGAAATTTTTATTCAATTTTTTTGAATATTTTTTCCAATTTTTTTTTGGAAAAATTTTAAAAGCGAAAGAAAACGGACAAAATGTAAGAAAAGCGTGAAACAACGGCAAAACGAAAACGGACAAAACGTGGCCGGCGGCGAATAAAATGTAAAAAAGTTCGAAATTGGATAAAAAAAGATAAAAGCGTAAAAAGACAGACGAAAGATATAAAAGCAGGGCGAAAGGGATAAAAGCGTAAAAGCGGACGAAAAAAGCGGGAAAGCGGATAAAAGCGGATGAAAGCGGATAAAAGCGGACAAAACGTAAAAATCGGGCGATAACTATTATTAACGGAGGGACTAATGGGAAAAACTACATTTTAAAAAATAAGGACTAACGGTGCAAAACACTTAACGGACTGCACTAACGAAGGACTAACAGCGCAAAACACTTAACGGACATTTTGGACGAGGGACAAAATCAGTAAGATTTGTAAACCATGAGGACGAAACGCTGAAAAAAAGTATAGGGACAAAATCCGTTATTTTGGCCAAACCACGAGGACGATTTATGTAATTCACTCTAACTAATGAAATGGGAGGTGATTTGCACTCTCGTAAATGATTCGACACTCAATTTTTAGTGTATGGATATTTATCTTGCTTCTGAAGATAATAATAACTAAAAATAATGTGAGGGTATAAATGTCCAAACACTCAAAATTGAGTGTCCCAATCATTATGAGGTGTCCTAAATCACTCCCTAATAAATGAACCTAACGAACATTGGCATATAACTATATAAGTAAGAAACGATACATAGATAATTATTATGTCGGCAACACATTTGCTGTATACAGGGTGACTTGGTATACTATCATAGTCAAAAGTCAACCTTTTGTATTTCAGATCGAACTCGAGAATTCCGGTATGATCCCGCACCGAATTTTTGTGGTACCGTTTTTCCTCACCATTTCGTAGTACCGGTATCATACAGGGTATAAAAACCGGTACCATACCGTTTCTCCGATCTGCATTGCTCATCCCTAGTGTCAATCAAATTGTATTGTCGGCTATTCATTTTGCTCGCTCTTTCTTGAATGTGTTGTGAGTAATTTTTCTTACTTGTTGCTTCTTATCTATCCTTTTTACCTTTTTTTATATGTAAAGTATATAATTTTAACTACTTTATATAGATAGTGTAAAAGAAGTTAATTTAAATTGTATCGAAGCTATGACTGAATAGGCGTATGGTTTGGAGTATTAAATTGTAGTTTGAAAAGGTTAGATCGAGTACAAGCAACATCATATTAAATCAAATCAACTATTGGAGTGGTTCACCATTGTAGTTAAAAAAATGAATACACTCACTTAATCAATTTAATAAATACACACAACCATGCATCTTTTCACACCTTCCAAAATAACCAAAAAATTACAGGTGTCACAAACTCACAATTATATAATTTTTAGATAATCTTAGCGAACAAAATGGCATATCGAGCAAAGTATTTTGCTTGCCACTTCACATAGCATGAGCATATAAAATTGAATGACGAGCAAATAAAGGTCGTGATTTTTATTATTATTGTTTATCTATTTATTTATTTATTTTTTTTCATAACACAAACTTCTAGAGTCCAAATTGATGAAGCGTGTTTCAAAGCGTTCATGCTAGAAATTTCCACTAATTTCTTTTGTGTATATAAACATAAAACACTTGGCGGCCTGTTTTTTCTTTCTTTTATGAGTAAGAAGATTACGTTATGAAAAATATTGGAAACCACATGTTACATATTCAAAGTGACAACTAAAATGAATAAATCCTAAATCCGCCAGCAACTTTACGATCAATGGTGTGAACTCTATTATTGATTTACCGCTTTCTATTTTAGTTGTGTTGTGCATCAAAATCTGGCTTGTTGCCATTTTCATACATGACATTCTTGAAGGCGATTTAGCGTAGGCTAAAATTTGATGACGACCTTATTACGAAGCGAGGCGTGAAAAGGGCAATGGATGAGCAGATGCGTAGGGGCGAGGATGAGGCGATTTGAAAGATAAATTATCATGATTTGAAAGATCTAAGTTGCTATATTGTTGATATGAACTTTTTACGATTCTCTTTATCTAATCTTGTGTCATAGTTGCCACAAGTAAATTATTGTCCCAATTCAAATGCATATTTGCTCGTGCATATCGTGAAAGTGACAAAGAGTATATGATGTGTAACATGGACGAGAAGGATACATCGAGCATCTAACGTGAGGCGTGGGAATGGGGATGTGTCGTCAAATGGGGATTCGTCCTCGGGTTCCACAAAGGATTTTGAATGTGAAAGACCGCCCGCTTCTTTTTATGCGTGCTTAGTTCTAACCTTACCTTACCATTACTTTCTTACCAAGGTCTCGTAGGCATTATAATTTCTCTATATTAAGTTCTTTTCTTTTCACACGAAGCGAGCTTCTTGTAGGTCTTGACTCTTGACACTTTTATATGCATGTCACATATGTAGTTCGAGTTTGTAAGAAATAATGATTACCGTTTTTGTTGGCTTGGGACATTAAAAATATATATTCGACATAAGAGACACAGACACATTATGTATAACTAGTCTAAACCTTGGACCAAAGAGAAACCCCGATTTTAATTTGTTTTACTTGTCTTGAAACCTCTTTAATAACATCTCATGACAGTTTTTTAATCGTTTTTATAAATAATATATCCATCGTGTACATATATATCAAGTGTGTTGGTTATTGATAACGAGAAATAAAAACTATCTCGCATAAAGTCATAGAGAACTCTTAACGTCGCGATATACTAATCATGTTTCGAATAATGAGATTAGAATTTCCAAAAGGTACACAAATTTTAAACATCTAAAGTTAAATGAAGGCTCATTGGGTTGTTGTAATCGTACTCTTTATTTATGTGTGGCGGGATGTTGTTGAGTGTATTTGATGTCATGAAGAAGTAGTTGGCCATAAATTGATTTACGCACTCTCGTATCAATTGAAATAAAGAGCTAGCGAGACCTTTGCGTGTATTGGTTCACGCATGCATGCAACAGGGCTCTCGCTAGCTAGGCTGATCTCTCATAAATGTAATTAACTCGCCATAAAATAGGGAAGAGCCAAGGCTGAATCTAATTCTTCAATATAGAAAAAGACACACTATCAACACCCATATATTAGTTTTTAATTTTAGTTTACTTTTAATTCTATGGTCTCAAAGTTTTCGTTTGTTAATCGTAGATGTTGAGACTTTTGTTTATTTTAACTTGTTGGAAACAACCGCTGGAATTTGACACATTTAAAATAAGGTGAATAATACTTAGAAAAATAATACGTAAGCCTAATTATATAGATCTACACATAGACCTACTAATTTGATTGATCCATTTATTTAGATGATTAAAAACTAACTAACTTTTTATATTATTCCTAATATACCCTCCAATAATTTAATTCCTAAACCCTCTACAACATATAATTTGCCAGATTTGTATCTTCGTAGCCTGCTTCGCATCCAAAAATCTATGCCACCGAAATCATGTTATAATCCATATGAGATAAAACATATATTTTAATACTTTTATATTAGGAAGTTATTTATAAAGGCTATATTAGGAATAAAACTAAATATTTGTTTAACTTTAAAATGCTAGACACTTGTCACATTAACATTGATTAGGTTTATCATTAGGCTTGTTTAGTAGGCTTATATATCAAAACTCTAATAATTAGCTTGACTCATCTTAAGGTACAAGGCCGTCTCGTGGATTTGAGTGGCCCCGTGCCATTACCATAAAGAGATCCTCAAACACACACATAATATACATATATACAAGTAGTGCATGAATTAATTAAGCTTGAGTTTCATATTATGTTCATATATATAATAAAAGTGCATGAAATTTGGTGACCCTCGTCAGACGGTTGCCCTGTATAATTGCACATTTTGCACTCCCTTAAATCCAGCCCTATTAAGGTAGCAAAGAGAAACCCGGTCAAAGAGGTACCTACCTAATTAATACTAGTATTTAATTTTCAACAACAACAACAAAATCATCTCTTTTTCAATTTCTCATTTATATCAACACTTTTTACGTACCTTGTATTCTCACATTCAAGCCTTCAACTTTTGTTAAACATCCGACCACAATATAATCTACTAGCAGCCATAGTATACCCACTCTTGTTAACACTTACAATAACAATAACATGTTAGCTCCAAAATATATTTTTAAATATAAACCCAGACGAAACTTACACCGTTGCTCATGCTTAAACCAACATGTGTTTCTCCTTTTGTTTTACAATACGCAGGCAAAGAACCTTTCTATCATTTGTTGGAATAGGTGGTCTCGGAATGAACAAGGTATATTTATCCTATGTTCTTTTATTTCCCTCTCGTATTATTGTCTTGTTTTCCAAAAATCAAACTAGCACGCATGCATAAATTTGTGTCTGAAAAATATTTAGTTAAATAATCTTTTCCAAAAAATATATTAAAATATATAGGTATTTTTTGAAACCCTTTCAAAATTTAAATTTGAGGCATGATGTTGTGTATCTTGGGAGGAATTTTTAATATAGATAAATTTCTTTTATGGCTAGTGGGGAAGTGATTTTGTAGTTTGTGTTTTCAAATTAAAATTATATATATATTTTTTAAAATTTTGAATATAACAAACGGTATGGTTTGATGTCAGAATGTTACCCATCATGGACCTTAATAAGGTAGTTAAATATACATTCTAAATAGGATCTTTGCAAGTCTAAGATCTTATAGGATCCCGATCTTAACTATCGATCTTAAGATCTAATCCGATCCGATCTTATTTTTCTTGGATTACAAACTAAAAACTACAAATTTATGCATTGTTTTTTGTAGAATTTAAAAAACAAAATGTTACTTTTAAACATTTCATAATGCCTTGGTATGGAAACTTACTAAGTGATAACTTTCAAATTCAGAGAAACCTGGAATGACGCACGCAAGTTTAAAGGTTACAATGTCAGATGCGTTAGTGCTTCACAATGTAAAGGTGCACATAATACCACCACCGTATCCAGTTACAGGAGCTATACCGATTCTAAAAGAGCATTGTCAAAAGATAGAGGAAGAGAATGTACGTCTCAAGGGTGAGTTGAAGAAGCTGAAGAAGTTGAATGCAAGAAATCTCAAGTCGTTAATGGTGAAGGGTGATCAACTAAAGAAACTTGAGGCAAAGCTAAAACAGATAGAACGCGAGAATCTTCAGCTACATCAAGAAATTTCTACTAAAACCAATCGTATTAGCAATTTGGAAGAACGAATTTCTATGTTGGAGGAAGCAAGTGCTGATTTGGAGAAAAAGTATTTTATAAATCTTAACTAAAAAAGTGAAAAGCACATTGTTCACTTCCACATTTTTCTTTCTAATTTTTTCTCAATAAAAGAGATAGGCTCTATGCAAAACATAAGATACAACGTCCATTCTCGTGTCATCCTCCACCGTCCCCGCCAGCGTCATCGCCACCGTCTAATTTTCTAAATATAATTATATCTAAACGGCTTTTCAAAATTCCCAACTCTTCTCTAGAGAAGAAAAGCCATTCCCTTCTCAAGAAATTTAAAACCGGAAAAACAAGAAAATTTTTCCACATCTAATCGCTACCTTAGGTTTTCGGTTTCAACATTTTGAGTTTGGATGTTTTTTTATATAGGATTTGTATTAGATTCAAGTTTTGATATTTTGTTGGTCAATGTTAGGATATGGATTTGAGATTGCTTTTGATGTTTGTGGCTTGTTAGCATTTGACAACAAGTGACGGTGTAACTACCCTGGTTTAATATCGTTTTGTGTGTTCAAATGGTCCTTGTCGCTGCTCAAATCACGAGCGTCACATATACTACTTACATTATGGTCCGTCACACTTTATCTAAACGAACATGGACGCAAGGTTCGTTCTTTCAGTTTTTCCTCTATAACGTGCAAGAAAACAGTTGAAAGTGATTAAAAGTGTATTCAAATGTGGAAAAAACCTTATCGCTTTCTTTACAAAGGTTACACAGCTATGAAAGTTTTTGTAATTCAACTAACAAACTAAGCACATTATCTGATTAGCAGAAGGATATAAATTGTGTGGATCAGTCAAATGTTTGACCCACACATAACAGTTAACCATTTTGACAACTCTTGACAAACATGAAACTTACCTCACATATTGTGGTTTAGCAATATTTCAATGTTAATATTAGTTCTAGTTTATGTTATTCTATACAGGATGATTATGGAATGATTCATCTAAATTTAGTTGATATTATTAGCGGGCTTATATTCGTTAGTAACTGGTCGGTAGTTTAAGGGTGCGTTTGGTATCGCATTATAGGAATGAGACTATGACTATAAAATTGATTAAATATGTTTGTTTGTGGACCAGGTAATGAAATGGGTATATCATAGTTATAGATTCAATTCACACGAATTTGGTTTTATGAAATCCATCCCGAAGGCCTCTCTTTTCACTACAAAATTCAAATATCTATACACTTTTCATTCCATATTTTTCAACCAAACATAAACAATCGTAATGATACATTTTTTTCATATCCATTGTCATTCTACCCTATACCAAATCTGAAAATACCCATTGTGATTCCTAGCAACAAACCAAACGACCCTAAATGTGTCAGTTAACAAGTATTGTGTCTAAATGTGTCCGTTATCATATTGTCTGTAGGTACTCATGACGATGCACAACAGGATAAGTTAAAGTTGATACATTCAATAGATAAAAAACAGTTCATTACACAAGAAAGACTTAAGTGTCAACGTTAGTTACATTTTGGGAACATTGTTCCTTATAAACTCATTTTACACACGTACGATAATCGATTTTATTCACACACATGCATTTCTTGTTTACTCCATCTAGTTGCATTGTGACTCTAATTAAAGGTATTTAGCTAGTTGTCTCAGTTGCATTTAGTTTGGAGACTTCTCCAAGAGGTTTAACTTATGAGCAGAAAAAGCGAGGTCATTGAAGTTTTTTAGAGTTCGGACAAGCGGGAGGCGGTGGTTGTTCAAGATTAGTTTGTGTTGTTAGAGTAAATGAGATGCTACACATTTAAATGGTTTGCAGCGAGCAACTTGGTAACAGAGTTTGCATTGATAGGTTTGGGCTATTAAATAGTCTTAACTAGTTTCACCTTACAAACATAGCTTAGCTATTTAGTCGTAGTCAAGGGGTTTGTTTGACGAGGAGCATTTAAGAGCCATTAAGAGCAGTGTGCGGTGAGCGTTGAACGTTATGATCTTTAATGCTCGTTTGACATACATCAAGTAGCTTTATTTATTTTTCTGGAATACTCATTTTCCAACGCTCCTAGAAGTAGTATTTAGGAGCGTTGAATTTTTTTAAAAGTTGTGTTACACATTATGATTACACGTACAACAAAGTTACCAAATATTTTTTTAAAGAAAAAACCTGCTACTCCTTACAACCACTGCTTATCAGCTACTCCTACAACTACTATTATTGTCAAACACACCCAAAATGTTTGATAAAGAAAAGAAACCCAAAAGGCAAAATGGCAAATCAAAACTATGTAATTTTCAACTTTTTAATAGTGGTTCTATAAAGATACCCAACAACCTTTCATTAAAATTTTCCCTTTATAAGAATAACAATTCACTTCACTATGTATACGTTGTCCTATATTAAAAGTTCTGGTTACGATGTATGATTCATTAAAACTGGTGTAGCATTGCTAAAAGCTTACTAATTTTGTGTGTTAGTAAACTAACAAAAGGACAAAGAACATGCAAAGGAACATAACGAGAGGTGTCAGTTTTGACACACCGTTTTAAAATGGGTCAATTTGGTTTATGTCGTTTGTTATGATTTTTTGCTAGAGGCCTACCCATACATATACTCTAGAGCATAAGATGGTATCACGTTACACTTTTTTGGTAAAGGGTTTTAACTCGATAAATATATTATTTCAAAAACAGTTAATTCATAAGATGTGAGTGAATCCACATATCATACTTTACAAAGACATTACTAAGGGCAAAAAAAAAAAAAAAAGCACTAACCACCGGATTACATTTGACTTATAA
Organism: Chrysanthemum lavandulifolium; assembly: GCA_022545495.1. Taxonomy (NCBI): domain Eukaryota; kingdom Viridiplantae; phylum Streptophyta; class Magnoliopsida; order Asterales; family Asteraceae; genus Chrysanthemum; species Chrysanthemum lavandulifolium. Next base: position 27,013,584 of record CM040241.1, on the reverse strand, counting down.
TGACACAAAAAAACAGTCTAGCTGTATGATTCTTGCTTAGGGTAGCATGTTACATTTGGTTATTTAATGAGTGGCGTATCTCCATAATTTAGTGCTTTTAAGTTTTCTTAGCTTGTAGATGGTAGTATATATGGTAGATTTGGTTCATTTCTATTTTCATAGTTGTCACTCATTCCAAATTTCATATTATAATAAAGTTAAATAAACAAGTTAGTACATAAAAGTGATATGGGGCAGGTAGCACTTGAATGAGTTCATAATAGCAAATGTGAGTTTATATGAATTCCTAAAAAGGTTGATGGAGTTTGGTTGACACTTTTATTAATTTGAGTCTGCAATTTAGAATGTTAGAGGTTGAGAGAAGTAATTTAACTTTCATATTAGATAACTTATGAATTTATGACATTTCACCATCTTTAATTCTTTGTATAAGAATGGTTGTTGACTTGTTTCTACATTTTTGCCCTTGACTATTGTAAACTTCACATTTCATCACAAAAACCCACTAAAGTATATATAGAAATTGAATTTTTAAATGTGAAAATCAAACTGTTTTCTTTATGGTTCAACGTTAGATGTTGACTTTGATGATCCTAGTTTGACTCCTGCTCAAATGCAGTTGGTGGGGCTTTTGATATTAGTCTTCATGGTCAACTTAAATAGCGTCCGTAATTGGGTCTCATAACTATGACATGTCATTCTTATAATATGTTAGGTTTGAAGCACAGTTGGTGCGTTTGTTTTCGTCTAGTTTTGAGCTGAGATGTGGGATTCACACACATTCGTTATACTTAATTGTTTTCCTGAAGTACTAAATTTAACAAGGATTAATCCCTTTATCAAAAAAAGGATTAGATGTTGACAAATGTAATGTGCAAAATTTCATGGGTCAAAACAAAAGCTCAAAGATGTAGGTGTCAAAACACAAACGTCCGACACCGCGGTTCCTAGAAAACTAAATCATATATGCCATGAATTTAGGTGTTGAAAGTTAAACACACATTTTTTAGTGCACTTATTGTATGTTACATACTGATATAAGAGTAGGATTATTCACTCTCCTTCAGATAACTTTTTGCGTTTGGAATTCTCATAAATTAAAGTTTTTTTTGCAACAAAAGTACTATAAAACTCGCGATTAACAATCCTAACGAAAATATTAGGCTTTATAACAAGTCACGATACCACTAATGGCTCGTTTAGCTTTAACTTTGTAATGAAATTGAAAAGCGACAGACTTTGTTTTCATTATATGTGATTGATCATTAACTATACTAACCACTGATCATTATTGTAGTTTAGCAAGTAACCAAAACATAATAAATAACGATGTGAAATTCTGTCTGAAAGATGAACATGTAAATCTAAAGATGTAAAATTCTGTCTGAAAGTTGAACATGTAAATCTTTGGTGCAAACTTAACAAAGATAACAAAGTAAATTAGTTGTACCAACAAAAGAAAAAGAAACACTTCATTATGTTAATGCTTTATAAACCCGACAAAAAGAGTTTGTGTCACCATAACTGACTTAAAAAATGGCTTATTGATCTTCTTAACATGAACCCTGATCAACTTTGCCTGGAATGGAAGTTTCAATCTCTTCCCGAATATCTTTGAAACCTTTAAGGAATAAACAGGCGAAAACAGCAAGAAAAATAAAACGATAATGGAAATGATGGAAGGGGTCTCATTACAAATACTATCCTACGAATCGAGCTCAGCCCGCAAATGCATAAATATTGATGAACTGCTTCCTGCATACTGATTTTGTTTTGTTACATCTAATCAATCTTGTTAGCAATGTGTAAACTTACCACGACAAATAAGTCAAGTATTTGTGTCTTATGACTCATATTTAAACTTTATTTGAGTCAACAGGTTTAAGTCTCAAAACAAAACAAATGCATGCGAAAATGTTATAAACTTTAGCCAGCTATATCAATTACGTATAGTTTTGATCATGTTTTTATAACTACATCTCTATAATGCTTGAATCAAACTTGTACTTTGACCCATTTTTTTGTTTTTAGTGATTGTGTATGTCTTTAAAGAGTTTAATAATGAGTAACATGATAATATCATATGCAAGCATGGTCCTTTGGACAAAAATATATGTTTATAGTTGCGTGACACAAAATCCAATTTGCTTTTAAAGTTGAACAAGGCAATTGATAAAATTATTGACAATCAATAGTGTTCTTTATCAATTTGTGGAAAACTAGAAAGGAGGGTTGAATAGTTTTGCCGGTTAAAACTTAGTTTAAAGTATTTAGATCTACTTATGTCAATCCATTTAGATCGTGTGTTACATATTGATAGATAGACATATACATAAATAATGCAATGAGATAAAGAGTAAAGGAACACAAAACCACGACATAATTATTTATAGTGGTTCGACTACAAAGACTCCTTCCTTGCCCTACTCCACTCCCGAGTATCCAACTCGAGAGTTTCTAAGCACTACACAACACAAGCTCCTTAATATGGTGGAGAAGCCTTCACAACGTCGTCTACACTTTATCCGGTACAAGGCTAAACACTGAGTTCTTCCACGAGGTAGAACCAAACCTATCACAACGTCGCCTACACTTTATCCGGTACTAGGCTAAATACCGAGTTCCATTACAAAGGATGGACTATTACCCAACAGGCCAACACTACAACCCAAACGAGACAAACTCCTTTTTACAACACTTCAAAGGATATCAATAACCTTTAACCCAAACTACACAAATACACATCGACGCCCCATATCAAATGTACACCTTCGACACTATACACCAATGCCTTCAACTTGACACACTAATGGAGGGAGAGAAGAACTATCAACAAGAATGTAATTCAGTGGTCTTGATGATGACACCTTGAGCTTGCACGTCTTCAAGAGGTTGTGATCTCGCCTTTAAGAGGAACTTATAGAATCACACAAAGAGAAAACTACATAGAATGATCATTTGAATATGAGGTTAGAGAAGTTAGAACATATAGAGAAGATATGTCTAAAAGGGGTTGTGAGCAAGATAGATATGACTCACTATTTATAGGCAAACTGCATACAGTTAACTCGGATCCGACAACTGTTTCAGGCTAGTCCGGATTTTGGGTTGTAAACCAGGTTATGGGTTATAGGTTATGTACCATAGGTTATGGACTTTGGATCATGGATACCCAACTAGATACATTGTACCTAGCCAATGGGTCATGGGTCTTGGGTCATGGACTTTGGATCATGAATCATGGATAATATCCAACATGATTTCACGCATGTAGTCATGCAATGGATCATGGGTCATGGATCATGCTCTATGGGTATGGGTCATGGACTTTGGTTTATAGATACCCAACAAGATACATAGTACCTAGTCAATGGGTCATGAGTCTTGGATCATGGATCATAGGCTTTGGTTTTTACCCATCATTTACCCATTACAAGTTATACTAAGCACATATACATTTTTATAAAATATAAGTAAACAAAATTACTTTGTAAGTTTTATAAAAATGGTTTTAGTTTTATATAACTTATTCAACTAAACATGTTTTGATATTTTATATGTTTAGTAAAAGTGTGTTAGTGAACTATTCACTCAAAGCATTTACGTATTTTATTTATTTCGTTAAAATGATTTTACGATTGTTATCGACATAACATTAGAAGATTGTAAAATATAAATAAACGTTTTTATGGTTTATTTGTATTAACACAATTGACAATCAATATTGTTTAGGAGGTAGTTGGATGGACAATTTTTTAACTTAGCTTTGAATTCAAATGCAAATTGTAATCAAGAGTCCACGACTATCAAAGTAGTGTAAGGTTGACAACACTCTACAAGACGAAAACATATAAACCAGTCAAGCAAAAAATAATCATAAATGCATATCAAGAGAGGACATTAAATATGCAACAACCAAGAGGTGCCCCATACATAATTTCGTAACATTCCTTCCATGTTGAGTACTATAACCCTGGGTTGATAGTCTTGGCTCAACGTGATGCCTTTGGCAACCTTTGAGGGTAATTTCAATGGTCGCCAAAGGCATCACATTGAGCTAAGACTATCGGCCTAGGGGTTATAATACTCAATTCAGAAGACGTTAAAAATCATGTACAGATTACCTATAGATAGTTAAGTGTTTAGCTGCACAACGATTTGTATATAGTTAGTACAATTGAGTTGTAACAATCGATTAAGGTTCTAGTAATATAATTATGTAGGCAGTGATATGCGTATCTTAGCTTCTCGAAAGACGTAAACTCCATCGAACTTATGTAAAAGATGAAGGAGTTTTTTTAGAACGTGTTACATAACCATCTAGGCTAAGGGATTGTTTTCTCTCAAAAGATTTTTGGCTTAGTCATTTTTTTTGGGTAAAAGGCTTTCCACCCGGTAAAATATATTACTCAAAAAAAACAATTAAGTATAATGGAATGTGGCTTAGTCATTTTTAAGCCCCACGATTATTAAGTAAACAGCTTTTACGTGTGTCAATTTGAAGCTTGTTTTCGATTCATATATACATTTTTGTCTTAATTTTACAAATTTAGTACAAAATTTCGGCCAAGGTTGCTTCTTCCCGCCATATAGTTCTCTCAATATCTTGCCAAATGCAATGCTAGCTAGGTCATCTTCTGAAATTACCAATTTGCCCTTGAGGCGTGGCTTTTTGTCTATAAATTGTCCCAAGAAATAAATGACACAATAGTATTGTATGTTTTATTTAGTTCTACGTTACAAACTCTTAAATGCGAGGGCAACATATTATGTATCACAAAACATATAATACTTAATGAATTCCCGTATGGCCTTTTCCCTTTTTCTTCCCCGGCCCGTTGCCTAAAGAAATTTAACCATATCGTAATTATTAGTCAATATATGTATATGTTCTCATATACATATATTGACTAATACAATGAGAACATATACATATATTGACTAATAGTAATATGTATGCATCCCCCTTTCTCCAGCATATCCATTGCCTCACTAACATAGCTAGAACATGTGGATGAGTTAAATAAATTACTGTACATGTTACTTATTATAAAAGAGGAGTGAAATGCTTCTATGGAAAATAACAACATACTGCAAAAGCACATCTTGATTCTCACATATCATAGTCACACTCGTGTGCAATACATAATTTATTTTAGTGTATATATGAACATAAAACAATTGACAACCTTTTTTTTCTTTCTTCTTATGAGTAAGAATATTGTGTTAATGGATTATTAAGAAAAGATATTGAAAAACACATGTTACATATTCAAAGTGACAACTAAAATTATAAACCCTAAACTATCAAAATGTACTAACAAATCAACCTACAACCACATGTTACATATTGGTGATGTCATCTCATTGTCTTTATAATAGATGAGGAGATGGTCATTTACACCCATCCACCTACCATAACAATCACAAACAAATCCTCTCTCACACAACTAGACACACACATTTCCTCTTGCCTTTTGGGTTGGTGATTAGGAGTTTGTAGTTTTCTTCTGGCGGATTTTTGAGGGCACAAGAAAGTTCCTACTGTTTTGTGATGAACCTTGTTGGCAAGGCATGGTGGATTCTAGTCTTAAGCTCTACCCAAGATCATCTATTATTTCTGCTTTTACTTTTTGATTCACAAACAAAAATGTTCTCTCTCTTTGTTGAAATAAGTGGTCTCGGAATATTAAGGCACGTAAAATCTATTAGATGGATAAGTTAGTTGGCCAAAAAGAAATGTGAACCAGGATCCTTAAGAAGAACATGTTGAATCCTTCCAACTAATTCACAAACAGATGAAAAATCGAGAGAACATACAGAAGCAGATGCAAATAAAGGGGTAAAAACCATATGATCGCTAGGTGATATACAAACGACATCGTATATGGTCGTATCAATCCCCTTCAAAAACTTACACGTACTCTCGGTTTATCGATTTTCTTGGTGGGTGCTAAACAAGGTTGGTAGAGCGGGGGTGGGCACGCAAACTGTGGCAGAGATATGGAACTTGGGCATTTGCTTATAAGCATTTAGGAAGCATGGTAACCCTTAGCAATTATAAGGCCGTTGTTGACCTTAGACAAAACAAGGAATGTAAGGCTAATATCACACCTCGACGCTCTATTCCTTTCACTTGGATCAATGAATGTAAGGCTAAGATCACACCTTCTACAAGAGGTTTAACTTCCGAGCTCGAAAAAAAAAGGAAAAAAAAATAGGTCATTGAAATTTTTGTTTTAGAGTTCAGACAAATGAGGAAGTGGTGGTTGTGCAATATAAGTTTGTTTTGTAAAAGTAAATGAGATGTTGCACATTTAAATGGTTTGTAGTGACCAGTTTTGTAGCAGAGATTGCATTGATAGGTTTGAGGCAATAAATGATCTTAACTAGTTTTACCTAACAAGTATAACTTAGCTATTTATGTGTGGTCAAGAGGTTTGATGAAAAAAAGGAACCATGATAGCAAATCAAAACTATGCAGCTTTAAACTCTTTTTAGTAGTGGTTCTACATATAGATATCTAACAACCTTACATTCACTAAATGTAGCTTAATTATCCATTAAATGAATATTCAGTTATTGCACAATCATTGTATTTTTTACTATCTTCATAAAATGCATTGCTTTTTTTGAATTGCTAGACGTTCCTTATTGACCAGTCGAAGTGTCAAAAAAATAAAATGAAAAATAACCCCACATAAAACTCATCTCTTCCCACTATCTCGCAAACCCTATCTTCTCTCTAACTTTAACCACCCTCCTAACAACACCCAAAACCTAAAAATCTATCACAAGTCGTTACCCTAAAAATCTATCTCGATGTTCGTAGTGGGTTGTTTGCATGATGGTGGTAGATGGCGAGCAATTATGGTGGTGGATGGCGGGCTGTGGGTTGTTTGCATGATGGTGGTACTGGTGGTAGATGGCAGGTTGTTATGGTGGTAGATGGCGGGTTGTAATGTTGTAGTTAAAAAATCATTTATAAAAATCTGATTAGTCTTCTTTATATATACTAATGGCAGCTTATTTATTTATTTATTTATTTTTTGAACGAATAAACTAATGGTAGCTTATACAATAAATAGTTGCATTTGCAATTAAAAAGTCAGATTAATAGAGAAGTATGATAATAATTAGTTTGTATTTTCGAGGTATTTAAACTTTTACTAGTATAAAAAGGTTTAAATAGTGGAAATGGTGTTGGAATGGTAGGACATTTTTAATTTATTACCATTATCTACTTTTACTAAATCGAATAACCAAAATCGACACTATTTTTTCACCATTATGATTTTCACTATAGCGAGCAAATATATTTGTACGCCAACTCATTTTCTTGATACTTTATGGACATGCCGAGGAAACCAATTTGCTCGCGACTTCATTTTGCTTGCTACTTGAATGCTTATTTAATTAAAAAAAAAAGAAAAAAAAAAGGAAGAAGGTGCCAATCAAATTGTATTGCTGGCTATTCATTTTGCTCCCTCTTCATTGATTGTGTTGTCAGCCATTTTTCTTACTTGTTGCTTCTTATCTATCTTTTTTTACCTCTCTTTTGTTTTTATATGCAAAAGTATGTAGATTTGACTAATTTATATAGATAGTTTAGAAAGAAGTGATTTTGAATTGTATCGAAGTTATGACTGAGTAGATTGTGTTGTTTGGAGGAATATTAAACTGTAGTTTGAAAAGGTTAGGTCCAACACAAACAACATCATATTAAATCAAATCAATTGTTGTAGTGTTTCACCATTGTAGTTAAAAAGAAATTAATACACTCATCAAATCAATTTAATATATCAACTACACGCATCCGATCAATTTAATAAATACACACACCCATCTTTATCACCCTCATCCTTTCACATCTTAAAAATAAAATAAAAATAAAAAAATAAAAAAATATCACAATCATTTTATCTTTTAGATAATCTTAGCGAGCAAAATGGCATGACGAGCAAACTATATTGCTTGCCACTTAAACGTGTTACAATCATATGGCTTATTTCGTAAACTGGCATGGCAAGCAAAATTTGCTTGCCATTTACACGTGTCATGTTTAGATGGCGAGCAAATAAAAAGTCGAGAAAACTTTTTTTTTTTTAACACAAACTTCTAGGATCTAAATTGGTGAAACGTATTTCAAAGCGTTCATACTAGAAATTTCCACTAATTTCTTTTTGTGTATATGAACATAAAACACTTGGCGACCTCTTTTTTTCTTTCATCTTATGAGTAAGAAGATTCTATTAATGGATTATTATGAAAAGATATTGGAAACCACATGGTTATATATTCCAAGTGACAACTAAAATGAATAAACCCTAAATCCAGCCAACGCTTTCTGATCATTGGTGTGAACTCTATTATTGCTTTACCACTTTCTAGTTTAGTTGTGTTACTTTACTGAAGCTGATTTAACTGTAGGCTAAAATTTGATGACAACCGTATTACAAATGGGGAAGTGATGCTTGTGCAATATAAGTTTGTTTTGTTAAAGTTAATGAGATGTTGTGCATTTAAGTGGTTTGCAGTGAACAGTTTTGTAGCAGAGATTGCATTGATAGGTTTGAGGCAATAAATGATCTTTAATAGTTTAACCTAACAAATATAGCTTAGCTATTTATGTGTGGTCAAGACTCTCAAGAGGGTTGATAAAGAAAAGGATAAATGATCGCAAATAAAAACTACGCAGTGTGAATTTTTTTATTATTATAATAGTGGTTCTTTATAGATACCCAACAACCTTACATTCAATTTTAAATTTATTACCATTATCTACTCTTACCAAATCGAATAACCAAAATCGATAATATTTTTTCACATTACGATTTTCGATATAACGAGCAAATATATTTGCCCGCCAAACTCATTTGCTTGCTACTTCATGGACATGCCAAGCAAACCAATTTGCTCGCTTCTTGAATGCTTCTTTAATAAAAAATAATAAGAAGAAGGTGCCAATTAGGGATGAGCGCGGTACCATTTTGGTACCGTACCGGCACCGTTTTCGGTGTACCGGATTTTTTCCCGACTTAAATTCAAAGTCCCATTCCCGGAACCGTATCTTAAACCAACGGTGCTAAAACGGATAGATAACCGTCTAACTTTTAAAATAATTATGTTTTCACCTATAAAGGCATTGTTGCTGCAATCACTTTGGCCTTGCAGCTTTCAAAACCATCAACGCTTGTTATGGAACAGTTTTAATTATTTATGCATAATACCCAGTTGATGCAAAAACCATCAATGCTTGATTTGTGTATGATAAATTAATGAAGAACATAAATGATTCTCTTGCAAACGAGTCGCGAATGATTATCTATACTATTTATAATGCACAAAAGCACATCACTTTTAATTTTAAGACGTACAAGAAATTAAGTATGGTTTACAACAATTTAATGCACCAAATTTTCAGAATTACAACAAAGTAAGCATATTGTACAACAAAATAAAGCGTAGTGTCATTTTAAGACAAAAATTCTATCAAACAACATTAATGCTATTAAAAACACCCTTCACCAAAAATTACAACCATTTAAGCACAATGTACAATAGCTGCAAAAATAAGCATAATGTACAACAAAATAAGCATGATGTAAATTTTAGACTTATTTTCAGACTTACAACATTAATGCTATTAAAGTGGTCAATGTTATTAATGACTATAATGACTACTACTTACATGAAAAGAAACATAGTGTACAACACTTTAATGCACATAATTTTCAGACGTACAAGACAAGAAGCATAGTGTACAACAAAACACCACATTAATGCTATTTAATGTAGTCAACTATTTAACCGATCAACAAATACAATTAATACAGTTATTAAAACACACTTACATCAGAAATACAAATTATCAAGCATATTGCATTAAATTTCACTACTGCAAATAATAATGCACATTATACAAATATTCAAGCCGAGCAGAACGGGCCAAATGGGCTTGAGCCCAAACGGCGCGACCAACGGGCTCGAGCCGAGTAGACACAGGACAATCGGTTCGAGCCCAAACGGGCACGGGCTATATGAAATTCTTGATATCCGTAAATTTATTGTTAAAAGAACATAATAAACTAAAATACATTATTTATCAAAAATTATTTCGTAGTCATGCATTATGCACGTCATGAATACCCTGCTAGTAAACTGTTATAAATAAAGACATAGTAAAGGAAAAATGATAACACCTCATCAATATTTAGAGAGAAATAACATTATCTATCTTAACACATGTTATACTGTAGTATCTTAGCTAGTAAGCTAGAAACATTTTTTTGTGCTTGATTTTATGTATCATAAAGTATCACATACAAGTTATTTGGCTCACGATTTTCTTTTCTTTCAAAACCGAACCCCAAATATCCAATGGCTCTACAGGTGACAATGTACAAATTATCGTGGTGAACGTTATTTTTGCAAACAATATTTATTTATTTTCATTGTCGTGCAACTTATAAATCTATTGTTCCCCACAAAACTATGAGTAGTCCTAATTTTCTTTTCTTTGTGTGTATGGCATACATCACTCGATCATTCAACTGCAAAGAGTATTATGTATCATTTTATATGCATTTTCGAAGTGTGTTAGTAGTGGAATAAAAAGTTTGAACCACAACTTACAGACAGTCTATGTGTTAATAGTATAAAAGTTAATGAATTTAAAAAGTTACATAACTAATAATGAAATGGGAGGTGATTTGCACACTCTCATAAATGATTCAGACACTCAAATTTTGAGTGTATGGATATTTATACCCTTGCAAGATAATAATAACTTAAAATAATGTGAGAGTATAAATGTCCAAACACTCAAAATTTGAGTGTCCCAATCATTTATGAGAGTGTGCAAATCACCTCCCTAATGAAATGAACCTAACGAACATTGGCATATAACTATATAAGTAAGAAACAATACATAGATAATTATTATGTCGGCAACACATTTGCTGTATACAGGGTGACTTGGTATACTATCATAGTCAAAAAGTAAACCTTTTGTATTTCGGTACCGAACTCGAGAATTCCCGTTATGATCCCGCACCGAATTTTTGTGGTACCGTTTTTTCCTCACCATTTCGTAGTACCGGTATCATACCAGGTATAAAAAACCGGTACCATACCGTTTCTCCGATGCCGCTGCTCATCCCTAGTGCCAATCAAATTGTATTGCTGGCTATTCATTTTGCTCGCTCTTTACTGAATGTGTTGTGAGTAATTTTTCTTACTTGTTGCTTCTTATCTATCCTTTTTTACCTCTTTTTATTTTTTATATGTAAAAGTATATAATTTTAACTACTTTATATAGATAGTGTAAAAAGAAGTTAATTTAAATTGTATCAAAGCTATGACCAAGTAGACGTATGGTTTGGAGTATTAAATTGTAGTTTGAAAAGGTTAGATCGACTAAAAGCAACATTATATTAAATCAAATCAACTATTGGAGTGGTTCACCATTGTAGTTAAAAAGAAATGAATACACTCACTTAATCAATTTAATAAATACATACAACCATGCATCTTTTCACACCTTCCAAAAATAACCAAAAAAAAAAAAATTACAGTGTCACAAACTCACAATCATATAATTTTTTAGATAATCTTAGCGAACAAAATGGCATATCGAGCAAAGTATTTTGCTTGCCACTTACACATGGCATGAGCATATAAAATTGGACGGCGAGCAAATAAAAGGTCGTGATTTTTTATCATTATTGTTTATTTATTTATTTATTTTCGTAACACAAACTTCTAGAGTCCAAATTGATGAAACGTATTTCAAAGCGTTCATGCTAGAAATTCCCGCTAATTTCTTTTTGTGTATATAAACATAAAACACTTGGCGGCCGGTTTTTTTCTTTCTTCTGATGAGTAAGAAGATTCTGTTAATGGACTATTATGAAAAAATATTGGAAACCACATGTTACATATTCAAAGTGACAACTAAAATGAATAAATCCTAAATCCGGCCAACGCTTTCTGATCAATGGTGTGAACTCTATTATTGATTTACCGCTTTCTATTTTAGTTGTGTTGTGCATCAAAATCCTGGCTTGTTGCCAATTTCATACATGACATTACTGAAGCTGATTTAACTGTAGGCTAAAATTTGATGACAACCTTATTACGAAAGAAGACGTGAAAAGGGCAATGGATGAACAGTATGTAGGGGGCGAGGATGAGGCGATTTGAAAGATAAATTATCATGATTTGAAAGATCTAAGTTGCTATATTGTTGATATGAACTTTTTTCTGATTCTCTTTATCTAATCTTGTGTCATAGTTGCCACAAGTAAATTATTGTCCCAATTCAAATGCATATTTGCTCGTGTATATACGTGAAAGTGACAAAGAGAATATGATGTGTAACATGGACGAGAAGGATACATCAGAGCATCTAACGTAGACGTGGGGAATGGGGGTGTGTCGTCAAATGGGGATTCGTCTTCATGTTCCACAAAGGATTTTGAATGAGAAAGACTGGCCACTTCTTTTTGTCTGTGCTTAGTTCTAACCTTACCTTACCACTACTTTCTTACCAAGGTCTTGTAGGCATTATAATTTCTCTATATAAAGTTCTTTCTTTTTTCACACGAGACGAACTACTTGTAGGTCTTGACTCTTGACACTACTTTTATATGCGTGTCACATATGTAGTTCGAGTTTGTAAGAAATAATGATTACCAGTTTTTTGTTGGCTTAGGACATTAAAAATATATATTCGACATAAGAGACACAGCAACACATTATGTATAACTAGTCTAAATTATATGTATATTGTTGTATGACACACTGAAATAAGGTGAATCATACTGAAGTTGACTCGTCTTAAACCTTAGGGACCAAAGAGAAACCTTGATTTTAATTTGTTTTACTTATCTTGAAACCTCTATAATAACATCTTATGACATTTTTTTACCTCTTTTTTAATCGTTTTTATAAATAAAATATGTGTCGCGTACATATATATCAAGTGTGTTGGTTATTAGTATGTTCTGATATGACTCCATAATGTGACATTCGAACCCTTGTCGGGTTGGAGTGTTACAATTATACAGCATAAATTCATAGAGAACTCTTAACTGTGCGATATACTAATCATGTTTCTGAATAATGAGATTAGAATTTCCAAAAGGTACACAAATTTTGAACATCTAAAATTAATTTAAGGCTCTGTTGGGTTGTTGTAAATGTGCTCTTTATTTAAGTGTGGCAGGATGTTGTTGAGTATATTTGATGTCTATGAAGAAGTAGTTGGCCATAAATTGAATTACGTACTCTCGTATCAACTGAAATAAAGAGCTAGCGAGACCTTTGCGTGTATTGGTTCAAGCATGCATGCAGCAAGGCTCTAGCTAGCTAGGCTGATCTTTCATTAACTCGCCATAAAATAGGGAAGAGACAAGGCTGAATCTAATTCTTCAATATAGATAAAGACACGCTATCAACACCCATAGTATATATACCCACCGTTGTTAACACTTACAATAACAAATTAACAATAACATGTTAGGTCCAAAATATATTTTTAAATATAAACCCAGACGAAACTTATACCGATGCACATGCTTAAACCAATATATGTTTCTACTTTTGTTTTACGATACGCAGGCAAAGAACCTTTCTATCATTTGTTGGAATAGGTGGTCTCGGAATGTAACAAGTTTATCCTATGTTCTTTGATTTCCCTCTCGTATTATTGTCTTGTTTTTCAAAAATCAAACTAGCACGCATTCATAAATTTGTGTCTAAAAGGTATTTGTTTGTGCAAAATATGTAGTTAAATAATCTTTTCCAAAAAATATATTAAATATGTAGGTATTTGTTTGAAACCCTTTCAAAATAAATTTGAGGCATGATGTTATGTATCTTGGGAGGAATTTTTAATATAGATAAATTTCTTTTATGGCTAGTGGGGGAAGTGATTCTATAGTTTGTGTTTTTCAAATTAAAATTATATTTTTTTAATTTTGAATATAACAGACGATACGGTTTGATGTAATGTAAATTGTTGCGAAGAACTAGGGCGATCAGATAATGATGGTAACTGAGAAGTGAGTGAAGACTGTGGCTCTGGAATGGCTGATGATGATGAAGCAAGAGCAGATTATCGGGCAATCACATAAGGATCGTCTTGCGTGGGAGTCTTCAGAGTCCGTGCTGGAGAGGATGCAGCAACAAGGATCTCCTCTGACACATCATAAGCTAATGAAGGCATGGTCTGTGCACTAGAACAAAAAGTGGATTTCGCTACACCCAATAAGTGTGACGATATACATATAGTCACACATGATTTTTCGAGTGTGTGTGACTAAAGGCATCACATCGAGCTATAACCTTAGGTCGATAGTCTTGGCTCGGCGTGATGCCTTTGGCAACCTTTAAGGGCAATTTCAATGGTCGTCAAAGGCATCACATCGAGCTAAGACTATCGACCTAGGGGTTATAATACTCAATTCGGAAGAAGTTAAAAATCATGTACAAATTACCTATAGGCAGTTAAGTGTTTAGCTGCACAACACGATTTGTATATAGTTAGTACAATTAAGTTGTAACAATCGATTAAGGCTGTAGTAATATAATTACGTAGTCAGTGATATCTTAGCTTCCCGAAAGACGTAAACTCCATCGAACTTATGTAAAAGATGAAGGAGTTTTTTTACAACGCGTTACATAACCATCTGGGCTAAGGTATTGTTTTCTCTGAAAGATTTTTGGCTTAGTCATTTTTAAGCCCCACGATTATTAACTAAACATCTAATATTCGTGTGTCATCCCCATATAAATTTGAAGCTTGTTTTTCGATTCATATATACATTTTTGTCTTACTTTTACAATTTTAGTACAAAATTTCGGCCAAGGTTGCTTTTTCCCGCTATATAGTTCTCTCAATATCCCACCAAATGCAATGCTAGCTAGGTCTTGTTATATCACCAATTTAACCATAATATGTATCACAAAACATATAATAGTTAATGAATTGCCGTATGGCCTTTTCCCTTTTTCTTCCCCGTTGCCTAAAGAAATTTAACCATATCGTAATATGTATGCATCTCCCTTTCTCGAGCATATTCATTGCCTGACTAACATAGCTAAACATAGAACATGTGGATGAGTTAAATAAATTACTGTACATGTTACGTAGTATAAAAGAGGAGTGAAATGCTTCTATGGAAAATACCAACATACTGCAAAAGCACATCTTGATTCTCACATATCACAGTCACACTCGTATGCAATACATAATTTATTTTTGTGTATATGAACATAAAACAATTGACGGCCTGTTTTTTCTTTCTTCTTATGAGTAAGAAGATTCTGTTAATGGATTAGTATGAAAAGATATTGGAAAACACATGTTACATATTCAAAGTGACAACTAAAATGAGTAAACCCTAAACTATCAAAATGTGCTAGCAAATCAACCTACAACCACATGTTACATATTGGTGATGTCATCTCATTGTCTTTATAATAGATGGGCATATGGCCATTTACACCCATCCACCTACCATAATTACAATCACACACAAATCCTCTCTCACACAACTAGACACACACATTTCCTCTTGCCTTTTGGGTTGGTGAATTGGGTGTTTGTAGTTTTCTTCTAGCGGATTTTTGAGGGCACAAGAAAGTTCCTATTGTTTTGTGATGAACCTTGTCGGCAAGGCGTGGTGGATTCTAGTCTTAAGCTCTACCCAAAATCATCTATTATTTCTGATTTTAGTTTTTGATTCACAAACAAAAAATGTTTTCTCTCTTTGTTGAAATAAGTGGTCTCGGAATATTAGGGTAAATAAAATCTATTAGATGGATAAGTTAGTTGGCCAAAAAAAATGCGAACCAGGATCCCTAAGAAGAGCAGGTTGAATCCTTCCAACTGATTCACAAACAGATGAAAAATCGAGAGAACATACAGAAGCAGATGCCAATAAAGGGGTAAAAACCATATGATCTCTAGGTGATATACAAACGACGTCGTATATGGTCGTATCAATCCCCTTCAAAAACCTACATCCGGCCTAACCGCGCCCAAGAACCACCACGTACTCTCGGTTTATCGGTTTTCTTGGTGGGTGCTAAACAAGGTTGGTAGAGCGGGGGCGGGCACGCAAACTGTGGCGGAGATATGGAACTTGGGTCAGCATTTGCTTATAAGCATTTAGGAAGCATGGTAACCCTTAGCAGTTATAAGGCCGTTGTTGACCTTAGACAAAACAAGGAATGTAAGGCTAAGATCACACCTCGACGCTCTATTCCTTTCACTTGGATCAATTAAGGTAAGGCTAAGATCACACCTTCTACAAGAGGTTTAACTTCTGAGCTGAAAAAAAAAAGAAAAAAGAAAAAAAACGAGGTCATTAATGAGGAAGTGGTGGTTGTGCAATATAAGTTTGTTTTGTAAAAGTAAATGAGATGTTGCGCATTTAAATGGTTTACAGTGAGCAGTTTTAGTTTTGTAGTAGATATTGCATTGATAGGTTTGAGGCAATAAATGATCTTAACTAGTTTTACCTAACAAATATAGCTTAGCTATTTATGTGTGGTCAAGAGGTTTGATGAAAAAAAGGAACCCTGATAGCAAAAAAACTATGCAGCTTTAAACTCTTTTTAATAGTGGTTCTACATATAGATATCTAACAACCTTAATTATCCACTAAATGTAGCTTAATTATCCACTAAATGAATCTTCAGTTATTGCACAATCATTGTATTTTTTACTATCTTCATAAAATGCATTGCTTTTTCCTAATTCCTAGACGATCCTTATTGACCAGTCGAAGTATCAAAAAAATAAAAAATAAAAAAAATAACCCCACATAAAACTCATCTCTTCCCACTATCTCACAAACCCTATCTTCTCTCTAACTTCAACCACCCTCCTAACAACACCCAAAACCTAAAAATCTATCACAAGTCGTTACCCTAAAAATCTATCTCGATGTTTGTGGAGGGTTGTTTGCATGGTCGTGGTTGCTTTCTTGATGGTGGGGATTGTTTGTCGCCGCTTAGATGGTGGCGTTGGTAAGTTGTTTTAGGGTGGTGGGTTGTTTGTCTGGTGGTGGTGCTAAATCGGGTTGTTATGGTGGTGGGGATGACATGATGTTTTTGATGGTGGCGGTAGGTTGTTTGCATGATGGTGGTGGTAGATTGCGAACAATTATGGTGGTGGATGGCGGGCTATTCTTTTATGGTGGTGGTGGGTTGTTTGCATGATGGTGGTGGTGGATGGCGAACAGTTATAGTGGTGAATGGCGGGCTGTTTTATGGTGGTGGTGGGTTGTTTGCATGATGGTGGTACTGGTGGTGGATGGCGGGCTGTTATGGTGGTAGATGGCGGGCTGTAATGTTGTAGTTAAAAAATCATATATAAAAATCTGATTAGTCCTTTTTATATATACTAATGGTAGCTTTTTTTTATTTTTATTTTTTTTGAACGAATATACTAATGGTAGCTGATACAATAAATAGTTTGCATTTTCAATTAAAAAGCCAGATTAAGAGAGAAGTATGATAATAATTGGTTTGTATTGCCATGTATGGCACAAAGTTTCAAGGTCCTAGGAAGTAATCTTATTTTGTTGTGTCATTTGTTATCATTTGAGTAGTGGTTTGTTTTCTTGTCTAGAAAATAGGAAGTATCTTGTTATGTAAGCTCTATGCCTATGTAACGGGCTGATATATGGGATTTCACTCATATACATTGTACTTAAACGTTTATTTGGTTAATATATTTACCAGGGTGCAGGATTACTCCCCTTTACCCAAAAAAAAAATAATTGGTTTGTATTTTCGAGACTTAAACTTTGAATAGTAGAAAAAGGTTTAGATAGTGAAAATGGTGTTTGAATAGTAGGACCCTTTTAAATTTATTACCATTATCTACTCTTACTAAATCGAATAACCAAAATCGACACTATTTTTTCACCATTATTATTTTCAGTATAGCGAGCAAATATATTTGTGCGTCGAACTCATTTGCTTGATACTTCATGGACATGCCGAGCAAACAAATTTGCTCGCGACTTCATTTTGCTTGCTACTTGAATGCTTATTTAATTAAAAAAAGAAAAAAAGGAAGAAGGTGCCAATCAAATTGTATTGCTGGCTATTCATTTTGCTACCTCTTCGTTGATTGTGTTATCAGCAATTTTTCTTACTTGTTGCTTCTTATCTATCCTTTTTTACCTCTCTTTTTTTATATGCAAAAGTATATAATTTTGACTACTTTATATAGATAATTTAAAAAGAAGTGATTTTGAATTGTGTCGAAGTTATGATTGAGTAGATTGTGTGGTTTGGAGTATTAAATTGTAGTTTGAAAGGTTAGGTCCAACACAAGCAACATCATATTAAATCAAATAAACTGTTGGAGTGTTTCACCATTGTAGTTAAAAAGAAATTAGTACACTCACCCAATCAATTAAATAAATACACACACCCATCTTTATCACCCTCATCCTTTCACCTCTTAAAAAAAATAAAAAAAATAAAGAAAAAAATAAATAAAACAAATGTCACACTCATATTATCTTTTAGATAATCTTAGCGAGCAAAGTATATTGCTTGCCACTTAAACGTGTCACAATCATATGGCTTATTTCGTAAACTGGCATGGCAAGCAAAATGGATGGCAAGCAAATTTTGCTTGCCACTTACACATGTCATGTTTAGATGGCGAGCAAATAAAAAGTCGAGAAAACTTGTTTTTTTTCCGTAACACAAACTTCTAGGATCCAAATTGGTGAAACGTATTTCAAAGCGTTCATACTAGAAATTTCCACTAATTTCTTTTTGTGTATATGAACATAAGACACTTGGCGGCCTGTTTTTTTCTTTCATCTTATGAATTCTGTTAATGGATTATTATGAATAAACCCTGAATTCGGCCAACACTTTCTGATCTGTGGTGTGAACTCTATTATTTCTTTACCACTTTCTAGTTTTGTTGTGTTACAGTACTGAAGCTGATTTAACTGTGGGCTTAAATTTCGATGACAGCCGCATTACAAATGGGGAAGTGGTGCCTGTGCAATATAAGTTTGTTTTGTTAAAGTAAATGAGATGTTGTGCATTTAAATGGTTTGCAGTGAGCAGTTTTGTAGCAGAGATTGCATTGATAGGTTTGAGGCAATAAATGATCTTAAATAGTTTAACCTAACAAATATAGCTTAGCTATTTATGTATGGTCAAGACTCTCAAGAGGGTTTATAAGTAGTTTTAGCAAAATTTAGCTGCTGTGATCATTTGGTGAACTTTTGAGGCCATTAGCTTATTTTAAGTGCTTATTTATAAGCACTTTTCACTACAGCCCCTTATTCGTGCAAACTAGCATAAGTTTTCTTATTTTTCCTAGAATCATAACATTATTTTAGATTTTTCCTAAATTTTCATAATTTTCCTGCACTGTTTACTATTTTTCACATTTAATATTAGTTTTTAATACTTTTTAATTACTTTTTAATACAAATAATTCAGAAAAGCTTCAAAAAAATAAGTTTTCAATTTTCCTAGATTAATAAAAATATAAAAAGCCAAAAAAATATTTTTCCATAATTTTCTTAGTTAAAATAGTAATTTTTAGCAATTTAATTAGTTTAAAATAGTTTTTAATTCATAGAAATTTGAAACAAAGTTCATAAAAATACAAATTCAATTTTGGAAAGTCTTTTTAGTTATTTTAGAATTTTGAAAAATAGTTTCATAATTTTTCGACTTATTTTCATAATTTTTGGTAATTTAGTTTTATTTTAAAATTAGAAATTAGTTTTTAATTCAAATAAATTCAATAAAAATCATACAAGTTAGTTTTAAATCATAATTAAGTTTTAAATTGCATTTTTAGTTTAAAAGTAATTTTAGATCATTTTTAGGACTTAGTTTAGACTTAGTTGCATTTAATTTGCGTTTCATTTTAATCGTATTAGTTTAATTCGCGTAATTAGGATTCCCCGTAGCTTAATTTCCCTTTTATGCTTCCCCATTCCCCGTAGTTTAGATAAAAGCAAAATCAACAATCTAAAACATCGAGCATTTTTATAACGAACCATAAGCGACATTGTCCATTCACACCGTTGGGACACGACTGGATTTCTAATCCGATATCACTATCACTCACGGGATCGATTCACTATCCTTTTCCTAAGAGGATTTTAAATCGATCCTTGTATTTATTTTGATATTGATATTGTATATTTTCTCCATACACACCACCCTAAACCTACAATTCACATCAAATTTTGCAAACTCAAATCACCAGTATCAAATTTTACAATTCACATCAAATTTTGACTGACACACGGATTCCAGGTTGGCAATCCGTGTGTCACATTCCTCATTCCTCAACTCTGATTTGAGTTTGCAAACTTTTAATGGTGTTATCGGAATTCTTCATGTAAGTCAGAAACTCGTTGTTCGGAGCAACTTGATGAGGTGCTTGATATTGTTGTTGAGGAGGTTGTTGATAAACTTGAGGTGGAGGAGCTTGGTAGTTTTGATTACCATGATTGAGGTTAGCTCCTCGGTTTTGATTGTAAGATTGATTTTGATAACGGTTTTGGTTTTGTTGAGTAACGGGTGCAAAAACGGGTGGTCCCATTTGGTTGGCACGGTATCCTTGGTTTTGATTTTGAACCGGATTAGCAGAGGCTACGGAAGCATTTCTGAGATCACCATCCGTGGCTTGACAATTATAGTATGGATGAGGACCACCGCAAATAACACATGTTTCGGTAACGGCTTTGACTAGCTCGGATTTCTGAATCTTAAATTCTCTCATCATCGAATTAATAGCATGAGTAAGCTCACCACCCATTTAACTCACTCTTGAACGTAGTTATCATTAGTAGCAATCTTAGAAACAACCGTCTGTTTCTAGACGAAGAAACTTTTGATTTATTTTCGATAATCGTTCTAATATCGGTAGGCATACGACTCAAGATGTTACCACCGTGGCGCGTTAAGCGAATCTTGGTCGGTCGGCGTTAGAGGATTGTAGAACGTATCAATCTGATGAAGATCGGTAAAACCGTGATTTGGGCATTTTCGCAAAAGTTCTTTAAATCTATCCCATGCTTCTCCAAAACTTTCGTCAATTTTTTGTTGAAAATTAATGATCTGATTTCGTAACATTGTAATTTTTGATGAAGGAAAGAATTGGTTCACAAATTTCTTAGAAAGATCTTCCCATGTTGTAATCGAGTGAGGGGGTTCTTTTTCTAGCCAAGTCCGGGCTGCCCCTCAAGGAAAATGGAAAAATCTCAATTTAATTGACTCATGAGAGCGCCCGAAAGTTTATCGTAGAAGCAACTTGATTAAACCAACGGAGGTGTCGTGGGGCTCTGATGGTCTAAACCACAAAAGGTTTATTTGAAACCAATTGTATCAAATTAGTTTTGAGTTCAAAGTTTTCGGTATTAATTGGTGGAAGAACGATAGCATCACCATAGCCGTCTCACGGGAGCTTGAAGTAACTCGTTCATCGTTCGAGTATCCGCCATGACGGGTTCTTTAACGATAGTACGTAACTCGAATGCGTCTATTCTTCGATTACGATTACGTCGTGATCGAGAGCGAGTCGCATGCACTTTAAAAACCAAGGCAATTAAAATGATACGGTATTCGAAAACAACAGTGAACTTAAACCAATAATCCCAAGTGAATAAATCACTTCCATAAGACAAACGCACAAAGGAGCGGAGAAGCTATTAGGTCGTGTGAAGCTTATTAAAAACCCGCCTCTTTTTCACCGCAATTTAATGTCGCCGTCCTTATACCCTCTCACGGTTTGTTCATCCGATAGAAATAAATCGACACACAAGCGACACAAAGGCAAGTTTTTTATCTTTGGTTTGGGAACTTACTAATGATAACACCTCAAGTTGAGAGATGCTATATAATTGATGTATTCTTTTTTAGCTAAAAACAAAAGGGAAAATCTTTTTGTATTTTTAATATGATATATATATATATATATATATATATATATATATATATATATATATATATATATATATATATATATACAAAAGAAAAAGGAAAATATTTTTTACTTTTTTGATTTTTAGAAAAATAATAACTTCACGAAGGAAGGATCTCGAGTCACTAATCGTCAAACCTTTAACGATATTGTCGCGACACAACCTCCCCGGCAGCGGCGCCAAAATTTGATGTGAATTGTAGGTTTAGGGTGGTGTGTATGGAGAAAATATACAATATAAATATCAAAATAAACACAATGATCGATTCAAAATCCTCTTAGGAAAAAGGATAGTGAATCAGATCCCGTGAGTGATAAGTGATATCGGATTAGGAAATCCGAGTCGTGTCCCAACGATGTGTGAATGGACAATGTCGTTTATGGTTCGTTATTAAAATGCTCGATGTTTTAGATTGTTGATTTTGCTTTTATCTAAACTACGGGGAATGGGGAAGCATAAAAGGGAAATTAAGCTACGGGGAATCCTAATTACGCGAATTAAACTAATACGATTAAAATGAAACGCAAATTAAATGCAACTAAGTCTAAACTAAGTCCTAAAAATGATCTAAAATTACTTTTAAACTAAAAATGCAATTTAAAACTTAATTATGATTTAAAACTAATTTTTTTGATTTTTCTTGAATTTATTTTTATTAAAAACTAATTTCTAATTTTAAAATAAAACTAAATTACCAAAAATTATGAAAATAAGTCGAAAAATTATGAAACTATTTTTCAAAATTCTAAAATAACTAAAAAGACTTTTCAAAATTGAATTTGTATTTTTCTGAACTTTTTTCAAATTTCTATGAATTAAAAACTATTTTAAACTAATTAAATTGCTAAAAATAACTATTTTAACTAATAAAATTATGGAAAAATATTTTTTTGGCTTTTTATATTTTTATTAATCTAGAAAAAATGAAAACTTATTTTCTGAAGCTTTTCTGAATTATTTGTATTAAAAAGTAATTAAAAAGTATTAAAAACTAATATTAAATGTGAAAAATAGTAAACAGTGCAGGAAATTTATGAAAAATTTAGGAAAAATATAAAATAATGTTATGATTCTAGGAAAAATAATAAAACTTATGCTAGTTTGCACGAATAAGGGGTGTAGTGAAAAGTGCTTATAAATAAGCACTTAAAATAAGCTAATGGCCTCAAAAGTTCACCAAATGATCGCAACAGCTAAATTTTGCTAAAACTACTTAAAATCAACTTATTTCAACTAATATAAACCTCTGAAAAGCATCTTATTATGATTTGACGTATTTGATTTTTAGAATGAAAACAAATTTCAACTAACCTACTTGCGACAATTACTACTTATCTAATGAGCTTATTTGAAAACCAGAAATGAGGCACTCTAGTTCACCAACCAATGAACAAGTAGACCAAATTTGAGGTCCTAACAAGCTAAAATGAAGCCTATGTGAGATCTGCAATAAGCCTTTTTCACACTCAACTTATAATGAGTGTGAACAGGGCAAATAAGGGCTAATTGAACAGCTAATTAAGAGCTTATAGAAGCTCCCAAAAATTCCACAAAAATCTGTTTTGAAAACTTGACCAACTGAAATTACTTATCCCAAAATTTCAATAGCTTTGAACCAGAAATGAACCAATGAAAAATCCACAAAGTTTTGCAAAAACCAATATTTTCACTTTTGACTTCAAGACATATTTTGCAAATATTGACTTTTATGAGATTTGAACTAATTTTATGAACTGAATTTGAAAAGCTAAGATGGAATGAAACAATATTAAGCTAATTTAACCTATTTTAAACCTAAATGCAGATTTTTAGAGCTAAAACTTAACTGACATTAACCATAGATCAGGTAGAATTGGATTTTGACTTTTAGAATGAATAGATGCAATTTAATCACTAAATTAACTATAACTAACCTAATGAAGACTTATGAATCAGATCTTAACCACTAATAGCTCCTCAATATTCATATTAACTCTTGTGCCAAACACTACTTATCAAAACTTAGAATGCAATCTACTCTACTGAATTCTAAATACTAATCAAAGACAGCAAACAACTAAGATCTAATAGCTAAATATGAACTAACTAATGCAAAAACAACAATAATGACTAACAGATATGAGTAAATCAGATAGTGCAGCTATATAGAAATGGACAGATAATATAAAATTTAAACTAAAGAAACTCATAGGCGTCGAGCCACTATGGCTTGTATAAGCTAATTAAAACAAACCAAATAAGCTTATCCCAATCCAATGTCTGATTTATATCAGCTTCTCAACCCATATTCAGCTCCTTTTTACCCAATATTAACTGAACAAGAGATTTTTTTGTGAATTGAACTATAAACAGAAATAAGCCTTCTAAATGCTATTAGGAGCTTATAGATGCTTAAATAAATCAGTAGCTTAAGCTTATTGCGGCTTATTGAACAAATTTTGACATATTTTTTTTTTTATTTTTTTGGTATTTTTCTGATTTTTTTAGTATTTTTCTGATTTTTTTTAGTATTTTTGATAAATGATAAGAACAAGCTAAGAAGACTTGAAAATAAGCTAATAATGATGAGATTATACTAATAAGCTGAAATGGAGAACATGAAAGATTTAAACAATGATTTTAAAATAGAAACTGAATTTCATTAAACACTTAAAACTGAGATTACAATGGATTACAAAAGCTAAAGTAATTTTAAAACATTAAAACATAAAACCGAATTAAACAATACAATAAGCTACTGAAATTGAAAGGTGAAAAACTATGAAGAAATGGTCTCTATTTATAGCCAGCTTGAGCTCTTGGAAGGGTCTCGAAACAAGCTTCTTGTGCTTTCTCACATCAAATATTAGTCGTTAGATCAGTCCCATCAATCTAGACCCTTGGATTAACATCTCCACGTAGCTTGCACCAATCAGAGTTGAGGAATGAGGAATGTGACACACGGATTGCCAACCTGGCATCCGTGTGTCAGTCATGTGTCAGGTATAAGTACTATTTTGCCCTCAATTTAAGTAAATGTGCTCAATTGATAGAAGGGTGTTTTAGGGTTTATAACCTCGGAAATATTGGGGGTGGCTTTGGCGGGTAACTTTGGGATTTTTATATTATTTCGTTTTAATATGTTGACCGGATTAAAAGGGAGGTTTGACTTGGGATAAATGGGTACCGGGTAAGGCTAAAATTTCGTTTTACTGAAGCTGATTTAACTGTAGGCTAAAATTTGATGACAACCGTATTACAAATGGGGAAGTGGTGCTTGTGCAATATAAGTTTGTTTTGTTAAAGTTAATGAGATGTTGTGCATTTAAGTGGTTTGCAGTTAACAGTTTTGTAGCAGAGATTGCATTGATAGGTTTGAGGCAATAAATGATCTTAAATAGTTTAACCTAACAAATATAGCTTTGCTATTTATGTGTGGTCAAGACTCTCAAGAGGGTTGATAAAGAAAAGGAACCACGATCATAAATAAAAACTACGCAATGTTAATTTTTATTATTTTTTTATTATTTTTTATTTATAATAGTGGTTTATATAGATACCCAACATCCTTGCATTCAATTTTAAATTTATTACCATTATCTACTCTTACCAAATCGAAAATAGTTTTTCACATTACGATTTTCGATATAGCGAGCAAATATATTTGCCCGACAAACTCATTTGCTTGCTACTTCATGGACATGCCGAGCAAACCAATTTGCTCGCTTCTTGAATGCTTACTTAATAAAAAAAATAAGAAGAAGGTGCCAATTAGGGATGAGCGCGGTACAATTTTGGTACCATACCGGCACCGTTTTCGGTGTACCGGATTTTTCCCGACTTAAATTCAAAGTCTTGTTCCCGGAACCGTATCTTAAACCAACGGTGCTAAAACGGGTAGATAACCGTCTAACTTTTAAAATAATTATGTTTTCATCTATAAAGGCATTGTTGCTGCAATCACTTTGGTCTTGCAGCTTTCGAGACCTCTCCTCCTAACCGTTCTGTGATTTTCGATGATATCGTGTCGCATTCTTTTCTTTGGTGCTATAATAGATGTAATAGGTCTTTTACTTGGGATGCTTGGCTTAAAAACCCTCATTTGATTTCCTTGTAATGTTTGCTCTAGCGTCTTGCTAGTAATAAATTTTAGCCGTTCAAAAAAAAAAAAAAAAAAAACCATCAATGCTTGTTATGGAACAGTTTTAATTATTTATGCATAATACCCGGTTGATGCAAAAACCATCAATGCTTGATTTGTGTATGATAAATCAATGAAGAACATAAATGATTCTCTTGCAGACGACTAGACGAGTCGCGAATGATTATAAACTGTTATAAATAATGACATAGTAAAGGAAAAATGATAAGACCTGATCATCAATATTTAGAGATAAATGACATTATCTATCTTAACACATGTTATACTGTAGTATCTTAGCTAATAAGCTAGAAACATTTTTTTGTGCTTGATTTTATGTATCAAAAAGTATCACATACAAGTTATTTGGCTCACGATTTTCTTTTCTTTCAAAACCGAACCAGAAAAATCCAATGGCTCTACAGGTGACAGTGTACAAATTAGCATGGTGAACGTTATTTTTGCAAACAGTATTTATTTATTTTCATTGTCGTGCAACTTATAAATCTATTGTTCCCCACAAAACCATGAGTAGTCCTAATTTTCTTTTCTTTGCGTGTATGGCATACATCACTCGATCATTCAACTGTAAAGAGTATTATGTATCATTTTATATGCATTTGCGAAGTGGTTAGTAGTGGAATAAAAAGTTTGCCCCACAACTTACGGACATTCTATGTGTTAATAGTATAAAAGTTAATGAATTTATAAACATTTTCAAGTTACATAACTAATAATGAAATGAACCTAACGAACAGTGGCATATACTTTATAAGTAAGAAACGATACATAGATAATTATTATGTCGGCAACACATTTGCTGTATACCGGGTGACTTGATATACTATCATAGTCAAAAAGTCAACCTTTTGTATTCCAGTACCGAACTCGAGAATTCCCGTTATGATCCCGCACCGAATTTCTGTGGCACCGTTTTTTCCCCATTATTTTCGTAGTACCGGTATCATACCGGGTATAAAAAACCGGTACCGTACCGTTTTCCCGGTGCCGCTGCTCATCCCTAATGCCAATCAAATTGTATTGTTGGCTATTCATTTTGGGTTTGCTCGCTCCTTGAATGCTTATTTAATAAAAAAAAGAAGAAGAAGGTGCCAATCAAATTGTATTGCTGATTATTTATTTTGCTCGCTCTTCATTGATTGTGTTGTGAGTCATTTTACTTACCTCTCTTTTGTTTTTATATGTAAAAGTATATAATTTAACTACTTTATACAGATAGTGTAAAAATAAGTGAATTTGAATTGTATAGAAGTTATGACTGAGTAGATGTGTGGTTTGGGGTATTAAATTGTAGTTTGAAAAGGTTAGATCGAGTACAAGCAACATCATGTTAAATCAAATCAACTGTTGCAGTGTTTCACCATTGTAGCTAAAAAGAAATGAATACGCTCACTCAATCAATTTAATGAATACACACAAGTAACACAACCATGCATCTTTGTCACACTCATCTTTTCACATCTTCCAAAAATAACAAAAAAAAGAAAAGAAAATTACAGTGTCACAAACTCACAATCATATAATTATTTAGAAAAGAAAATTACAGTGTCACAAACTCACAAAGTATTTTGCTTGCCACTTACACGTGTCACAATCATGTGGCTTATTTCGTAAAACGATATGGCAAGCAAAATGGATGGCGAGCAATTATTTTACTTGCCACTTACACGTGTCATGAGCATATAAAATTGGATGGCGAGCAAATAAAAGGTCAAGAATTTTTTTATTTTTTTTTCGTAACACAAACTTCTAGGGTCCAAATTGGTGAAACGTATTTCACAGCGTTCATGCTAGAAATTTCCACTAATTTCTTTTTGTGTATATGAACATAAAACACTTGGCGGCCTGTTTTTTTCTTTCTTCTTATGAGTAAGAAGATTCTGTTAATGGATTATTATGAAAAGATATTGGAAACTACATGTTACATATTCAAAGTGACAACTAAAATGAATAAACCTTAAATCCGGCCAACGCTTTATGATCAATGGTGTGAACTCTATTTTGCTTTACCACTTTCTAGTTTAGTTGTGTTGTGCATCAAAATCTTGGCTTGTTCCATTTTCATATTTGACATTACTGAAGCTGTAGGCTAAAATTTGATGACAGCCGTATTACGAAAGAAGACATGAAAAGTGCAATGGATGAAACAGTATGGGGGCGAGGATGAGGTGATTTGAAAGATAAATTATCATGATTTGAAAGATCTAAGTTGCTATATTGTTGATATGAACTTTTTTATGATTCTCTTTATCTAATCTTGTGTCATAGTTGCCACAAGTAAATTATTGTCCCAATTCAAATGCATATTTGCTCGTGTATATACGTGAAAGTGACAAAGAGTATATGATGTGTAACATGGACGAGAAGGATACATCAGAGCATCTAACGTAGACATGGGGAATGGGGATGTGTCGTCAAATGGGGATTCGTCCTCAGGTTCCACAAAGGATTTTGAATGTGAAAGACCGCCTGCTTCTTTTTGTCTGTGCTTAGTTCTAACCTTACCTTTGTTGGAAATGTATATATTTACAAAGATGTGAATGTCCGATTCGAACTCGTGACCACGGATTGCACACATTAGCGAATGAGAATTAAAGTTAATAATTAATGTTTACATTTACGATTAATTATTACACATTAAGTCCGGTTAACGATCGTTATGTATTTAACGGAAAAATGACTAACGACCGTTAAAATGGAAAGAGAAGGACTAGAAATGGAAACATTGGAAAGTTATGGAATGGGCTTTGGGCTCCATATGGTGGCCGCCATAGGCTCTCAAGGCCTTCACTTCCC
The DNA here is from genome assembly GCA_022545495.1 of Chrysanthemum lavandulifolium. Taxonomy (NCBI): domain Eukaryota; kingdom Viridiplantae; phylum Streptophyta; class Magnoliopsida; order Asterales; family Asteraceae; genus Chrysanthemum; species Chrysanthemum lavandulifolium. The sequence goes on along the minus strand of CM040241.1, from coordinate 26,984,652 downwards.
TAACTTGTCCTCTAAGTTTTACTTCTAGTATATAAGGAGGGTAGGGTCTAGGGTTTCATTCACACCTTGTGCATTGAATTAACCTAGATCTCCTCTCTTCTTTCTTTGCTTAGCTTGGCGAAAACCCCATTTGTTAGGGAGTTCGGTTTGGTTTTGCATATCTGAGGGCTTGTGTTAGATCTAGCAATCGCTTGATTCGTTGGTTAATTCGTGTACAAGAACGTGGTTGTAAGACATTATTCTTACACCATTTAGTACTTCTTTGGTTTGCTTTGCTCGAGGGTTGTCTTGCTTTGCTCGAGGGACTTGATATTCGCAAGAGAGGTACGTTACGCATACTTTCGCTTAATTAATTTATTTGTTATGATCTTAAGTCTTCCTTGTGTACTCTTGATGTCTTTATGTTTTATTTTATTTTATATATCATAAACTCAACGGTGGCATCACGAGCCTTGTATAACAAGTAATTAATTATGAAACACATAATTAAAATAAACATGAATGTGTTATTATTTGTATGCTTAGATCTAGGGTTTGCAAAACCTAAACCCTAATTTTGAGGGGGGGTTTTTGGTGCCCTAATTAGGGTTTTGTAAACTTTGTTTTAATTGGATTAGAAACCCTAAGATGCATGCAACTTTATGTGTATATGCGTAACTCTGTTTAATTGCATTAATTGTTAAGTGTAATTTATATCCATGATTATTACCTGCATGTTTTATCATGGATTTGTTTATTGTATGTCTTTCATGTTTTAAGTGATATACATTAAATAATGATAGATCTTAAATTGGGGAAGACCTCAATATTATTAATTTTAATCAGTTATGTGCTATGTGGTATATATTTAGTTTTGACTTACGCAATCGATGAATCGATGCATGTGGTTCACCTTGTACATAGATGAAAACGGGTGGAAGTCTTAATTAAATATATGCATATTGACAGATATAAAATTGGTTATTTATAAGATTTATCAAAACCGTTTGCATGTGGCTATTTGATATGCATGACTTTTATTTGTTATGTATTCATTGTTTATTTGTTTATTTTTTCAAATACTTGCTTGTTTGTGTTTTGTAACAAGGGTATTTTTACAAGAAAAATAAACTGATCTAAACAATGGTGAAACATGTATTTTAAGAATAGTAATCATAATCGTTTAATTGATTGATGACTTTGGTACAAATGACTGAAAGGCTCACCCATGAGAATGAACTAATAAAAGGGGTTTAAAGAAGTGCAAATACACCGAATGGATGTCTAAGGTTGTGCTTTAGCACGCACAGTCCTCTCCCCTCTGTAAGTTCGAGTGGAGCTACTTAGTAAGTCATTAAATGTGCAAGCTCATCTTAAGGGCGGTTCGTGTTGATTCCATGCGCCACTTAGGTGGTAATTATCCGAAACACTAAGTGTTTACACTTATGCAAAAGTACGGTATAATGGATGATAATTAACACTAATTCCTTGATTGGTGAACCCAATACCTCAATTAAAGTTTGATGATGAAAACTTAAACATTAAAACAAGATATAAATGTTTTAATAAAACTATGCTACAAAGATGAATGCATGACATCTTTGTACATATTTGATTTAACATCAAAACTATTACCCTTTTAAATTTAAGTTATATGCCATCCAACGAAACGGAAACACCTAAGATTACTTTCTATTTGCGTGAGAACGTGATTTAGATCTTAATCAAAGGGTAAAATGTCCACGTGTCGTGAGAACGGCATGGACGATTTTGCGCTTTTAAGTTGGACAACTTAATTGAGTTAGGCGGTGGCGAAAACTCAAGGCATAAGATGGGATAAAACATGTTTACATGGCGATTGATATTGGCTATATGTAAATCCCATAAATCTAGGAATTGCAATTGAAATTGGCAATTGAGCAAATGCTCTACCATTACGTATAAGGTTCATCACTAACGGATCAAGCGATGTGATGAGATTATGACAATTTGGATCCTAGTTTTCAATAAATATTAATTGGTTATATGAATATGAACCTTGGGTATTTAATTGTTTATTGAAAAGGAAAATTATCAAAATACTAAAGATGGTTTTTGAACTTTTTCTCGTAGATGGCTCAATCGATAACACTATGAGCTTCTCGAGTGCCGCTTTCAAAGATATGATTGGAAGGACAAACCGACCGCCCTAATTTCAATGATTGGCATCGTTCACTTAGGATCATCCTTCGTGTTGCCAAAGGGTTGAAATTTTAACTACACCTCTGCTCGAAGCTCCTCCCAACACGGCAACCGCTCTTGAATTAGAGGCATATCGTGTTGAATATGAGAAGCATAATGATGTGGCGTGTCTAATGCTTTCGGGATGTCGCTCAATTGCAAAACAATTTGAGCACTATCCGCCTATGAGCATGCTAGATGAACTCAAACGTATGTTTGAGAAGCCACCAAAGAATGAATCTGTATGAACTTATTGAAAAGGTTCACAACCGCAGGCGGAGGGTGGCAAATCGTCTCTCCGACCACGCCCTTGAGATGAAACATCACTTGGACCAATTGGAGAAGCTTCGGTGTGGTTACTCGAACGATGTATGTGTCGGACTCATCAATCATTCCCTTAATCGAGAACGATTTGGTGATTTCGTCCATAATTTTAACATGCATTGCACGGGAAGACAATGAATGAGTTACATGCAATGCTTGTAGACTACGAGAAGAGATTGCCAAAGAAGGCTCCTACACTGTGCTGCTCGCTATACTGGGTGGTAGGGTGAATAAGCCTAAGCCGCAAGCGAGATAAGAAAGGGAAAGGAAAAGGAAAGGGAAACAAGTTGTCATCCCACCCGCTCCTAAGAAGAACCACGGAAAGAAAAGGAGAATCCTAAGAAGGATTTGTCTTGCCACCACTGCAACTCACCGTGTCACCGAAGCGGAACTATCCGCTTTATCTCGAATGAGTGCCTTGAATAAAAATAAGATGGTGCCTAGCTCATCGGGTATTTTTATGTTTGAATTATTTTCTTTTCCTCATAAGTTAAATTCACGGATATATGATACGTGATGTGGTACTCACATCCGTAATACATCGCAGGGACTTAGAGGGCGAAGAAGTCGACTGTGGAGAGAGATACTTGTACGTTGGAAATGGAAAGCGTCGCACCGTCGAAGCCATAGGGACTTTTGATTTAGTGTTGCCTTCGGGCTTAATTTTAGAACTAAATAATTGTCATTATGCACCTCCATTGTTAGGGGTGTCATTTCGCTTTCTTTGTTAAAAGATATTGGTTTTGTGCACACTTTTACAAGTTATGGAATTTCGCTTTCTTTAAATAATGTTTTTACTTTAATGCAATTCCTATTCTTGGTGTGTTTGAAATTGATATGGATGGTTGTATATCCAATGAAAATAATTAGTTGTATAGCATTAGCAATAAGAAGAGCAAGTCGAACTGTGACTCTTCTTATCTTTGGCATTGTCGCCTTGCCCATATTGGCAAGAAACGCATGGAAAAGCCGCAACACGATGGGCTTTACAAGCGGTCAATGATGAATCATTTGACAAATGCGAGTCTTGCATTCTTTGGAAGATGACAAGGAAACCTTTTCACCACAAATGGAAAGGGCTTCGATCTACTTGGATTGATACACCGATGTGTGTGGTCCACTTAGACATGTGTCAAAACGCGTGGTCTTTTACTTCCTAACCTTTACGGATGATTTCGGTCGTTATGGTTATGTTTATTTACTTAAACATAAACATGAAGTTTTGAAACATTTAAGGTTTTCAAAAGTGAAGTAGAATTACAACTTGAAAGAAGATTAAAGCTCTTGATCCGATAGAGGTGGTGAGTATATAAGTCAAGAGTTCAAAGATTACTTAGGCGAGTGTGGAATTATCCAAGACTCACATCTCCTTATACTCCACAAAAAAATGGAGTATCGAAAGGAGAAATCGTACCTTACTTGACATGGTACGATCAATGTTTGAACTTACGACTCTACCTTTTACTTTTGGGATTATGCCTTGAAACTGCTATTCGCATTTTGAATATGGTTCCAACTAAGAAGGTTGTTAAAACTCCATATGAAATATGGACCGGAAAAGCTCCCAACTTTTCTTACTTAAAGGTGCAGGGATGTGAGCGTTTGTTAAACGTGACACACCGATAAGCTCCAAGCCGATCTGTTAAGTGTATCTTTGTAGGATACCCTAAGGAAACTATGGGTTACTACTTTTACTACCCAAATGAGAACAAAGTCATCGTGGCTAGGTATGGAGATTTCCTTGAAAGGAATCTCATATCTCAAGAACTCGGGGAGAGTATATGATGCGGAATATGATCAAGAAGATACAACACCTACGAAACCACTAGCCAACTTCAAGAAGAACCCGAAAGCTTAGGTGCTCCTCACGAAGTTGTTCCCATTCGTGAGTCCGAAAGGACTATACGTGCACTGACCGTCTATGTTTAAATGTAGAGGTGGAGGAAAATATGGTTGGGGATCTTAATGAACACGCTAACTATAAAGTCGCCATGGTCGATCCCGAGAAGGATAAATGGCGATTGCTATGAATGGGGAAATGCAATCCATGAAAGATAATGATGTCGGATTGAAGTTGACCTTCCTCCCAAGGCTAAGGTCGTTGGGAGTAAGTGGATCTTCAAAAGAAAGCCGACATGGATGGCAATGTACACACTACAAGGCTCGTCTCGGTGGCTAAAGGTTTTACTCAAACCTATGGCGTTGACTACGAGGAGACATTCTCTCTGTAGCGGACATAAGAGCTATTAGGATTCTCATAGCTATAGGCTGCACACTATGACTATGAGATTTGGCAAATGGATGTCAAAACCGCTTTTCTAAATGGCCGTCTAGATGAAGACATCTATATGGCGCAATAGGAAGGGTTTGTGAATCCATTATTTCCTAACCGTGTATGCAAGCTTAAGAGGTCCATTTATGGATGAAGCAAGCATCAAGGCAATGGAATAAAAGATTCGATGGGAAATCAAAAGTTTTGGATTTACTCGAATCTTGATGAGCCATGTGTATATCACAAAGCTAGTGGGAGTCGTGTTACTTTCCTTATTCGTATGTCGATGACATATTAATCATGGGAAATCATATACCAAGTCTAAATGAGGTGAAAGCCTATCTTGGTAAATGTTTTCGATGAAAGACTTAGGGAAGCAAGATATATACTCGGAATCAAGATCTACCGGATAGATCAAGGCGGCTAATTGGTTTAAGCCAAAGTGCTTACATTGACAAAATATTGAAGAGATTCAATATGCAAAATTCCAAGAAGGATTTTTGCCAATGCAAGTAAATCATGGTTTGAGCGACCAAGGTCGTGCTTCAACACCGCAGAGGTGGCGTATGAAGAAAGTTCCTTATGCTTGGTGTAGGATCTATCATGCACGATACGATGCACAAGGCCCGATGTGGCGTTTGCTCAAAACTTGACCGGTCGGTATCAACGAATCCGGTGAAATTCATCGATCGTTAAGCATATTCTCAAGTACCTTAGGGCTACAAGAGATATGTTCATAGTGTATGGAGGAAATCCGAAGCGTAACTGCATTACAGTTCTTGCGATGCATCACGGAAGTGTGACAAAGATGATACAAGTCTCAAACGGGTTACATTTTGTCATCAATGGAGGTCTTGTGGATTGGAAGAGTAAGAAAGACAACACTTGCGATATACGCTCTGATGAAGTGAGTACATAGCGCCTCGAGGCTGCCATGGAAGCCGTTTGGATAAGGAAGTTTGTTTCGGGCTTGGTGTTATGCCGTCGATTGAACATCCTATTAAAGTGTATTGTGACAATTCACCGCAATTACTTTTGCCCATGAACCCGAGTCATGAAGGGCACCGGACACTATCCTAGACAATATCACTATGTTCGAGAACAAGTCGAGATAGGTGAAATTGAGTTGCTCAAAGTTCACACAGATGATAACCTAGCGGATCCATTAACGAAGGCCTTGCACGGTGAAAACTTAATCATTTGTCCGATAAGTTTGGACTTCGCTTAGCTAGTAGTTTCATGCCCATCTCGTGACTAAGTATTTTAGATAAAAGGATATTGTAAACATTATTATTGAAATGAAATAAAGTATTTTGTTATGTTTATCATTCATTTATTATAATGTTGTCCTATATTTACATGTTTAAATCCTTGAATAATTTAAGTTATTCTAAATAGTCCGTTGTCAATCAATAACATGGGAATGATATTGAATTAAGACAAATCGGTATTAGTTAGAATATACTTGAAAGTATATTGATGCGTAGCATGACTAATTTCGGATGATATTCAATGAATTGAATATAGGACTTATCCCACTCACATGATGATACTTTATGGATCTTTGTCATTAAGTATATCATGGATATTTATCCTCGACTTGAGATACAAGAGATATGTCATGGATGTAGTGCATTTTGTGAAGCAATCTAACGCTACACGAATCGGTAGTTATAAGGGTTGTTTTCGTGAAGTGTTGCGAAATTTATGAATCTCGCTTGTAGTCAAAATGGGATTTGTTTCCTTCAAATTCATTTTGAAGTATAATACTACTGGGCCCTCGTAGGATTGTTAAGATGTTTGTATGGCCATACCCAAGGTCTTCGTTCGTAAGAATTGGTAATCTTATTCAATCATAAAGCGAAATGAATAGTTAATTAAGAAATGAGTGAGATCCATATTCTTATTAACATGGTATTAGAAACAAAGGATGAATATGATGATGAATCATCAAACTTGGTTTTCTCCGAAAAACCATACACGAGTTGTACTTGGGGCATTGGCGTGTTGCTAGACGCTAACCAATGTCATTTCACGCTTTGTAAACATATCCAGTGGGGTCGTTGGAAATGTATATATTTACAAAGATGTGAATGTCCGGATTCGAACTCGTGACCACGGATTGCACACATTAGCGAATGAGAATTAAAGTTAATAATTAATGTTTACGCTACGATTAATTATTACACATTAAGTCCGGTTAACGATCGTTATGTATTTAACGGAAAAATGACTAACGACCGTTAAAATGGAAAAGAGAAGGACTAGAAATGGAAACATTGGAAAGTTATGGAATGGGCTTTGGGCTCCATATGGTGGCCGGCCATAGGCTCTCCAAGGCCTTCACTTCCCCTAACTTGTCCTCTAAGTTTTACTTCTAGTATATAAGGAGGGGTAGGGTCTAGGGTTTCATTCACACCTTGTGCATTGAATTAACCTAGATCTCCTCTCTTTCTTTGCTTAGCTTGGCCGAAAACCCCATTTGTTAGGGAGTTCGGTTTGGTTTTTGCATATACGAGGGCTTGTGTTAGATCTAGCAATCGCTTGATTCGTTGGTTAATTCGTGTGTACAAGAACGTGGTTGTAAGACATTATTCTTACACCATTTAGTACTTCTTTGGTTTGCTTTGCTCGAGGGTTGTCTTGCTTTGCTCGAGGGACTTGATATTCGCAAGAGGTACGTTACGCATACTTTCAGTTAATTAATTTATTTGTTATGATCTTAAGTCTTCCGCTGTGTACTCTTGATGTCTTTATGTTTTATTTTATTTTATATATCATAAACTCAACAACCTTACCATTACTTTCTTACCAAGGTCTCGTAGGCATTATAATTTCTCTATATTAAGTTCTTTTCTTTTTCACACGAAACGAGCTTCTTGTAGGTCTTGACTCTTGACACTTTTATATGCATGTCACATATGTAGTTCGAGTTTGTAACAAATAATGATTACCAGTTTTTTGTTGGCTTAGGACATTAAAAATATATATTCGACATAAGAGACACAGCAGCACATTATGTATAACTAGTCTAAACCTTGGACCAAAGAGAAACCCTGATTTTAATTCGTTTTACTTCTCTTGAAACCTCTTTAATAACATCTTATGACATTTTTTAACCGTTTTTATAAATAAAATATCTGTCGCGTACATATATATCAAGTGTCTTGGTTATTGATAACAGGAAATAAAAACTATACTGCATAAAGTCATAGAGAACTCTTAACAGTGCGATATACTAATCATGTTTCTGAATAATGAGATTAGAATTTCCAAAAGGTACACAAATTTTAAACATCTAAAGTTAAATGAAGGCTCTGTTGGGTTGTTGTAACTGTGCTCTTTATTTAAGTGTGGCAGGATGTTGGTGAGTGTATTTGATGTCTTTGAAGAAGTAGTTGGCCATAAATTGAATGAACTACTCATTGAAATAAAGAACTAGCGAGACCTTTGCGTGTACTGGTTCGCGCATGCATGCAACAGGGCTCTAGCTAGCTAGGCCGATCTCCCATAAATGTAATTAACTCGCCATAAAATAGGGAAGAGCCAAGGCTGAATCTAACTCTTCAATATAGATAAAGACAGTAAGACACACTATCAACACCCATATGTTAGTTTTTAATTTCAGTTTACTTTCTTTGGTCTCAAAGTTTTCGTTTGTTAATTGTAGATGTTGAGACTTTTGTTTATTTTAACTTGTTGGAAACAACGAATTTGACACATTTAAAATAAGGTGAATAATAGTGAAGTTGACTCTTCTTAAACCTATAGGTAGCAAAGAGAAACCCTTGTTTCAACAAGAAATGATACATGTAGTTAAACTTAGGCCTAAACTTAGACCTAAACCCAAGTGTCAGCATCCTGATTGCTGCAGACAGTGACCTACTTATTTTACAATCAATCAATATGATGCCAAATAGTTTTAAGTCTAAATTTAGACATAAGTTTAGGTCCATATCATTTCTCAAATATATACACACAAAAAACTCGGTCAAAGAGGTAGCAACCTTAATTAATACTAGTATTTCATTTTCAACAACAACAAAATCATTTCTTTTTCAATTTCTCATTTATATCAACACTTTTTACCTATAAATAATCTACAAGTTGCCTTGTATTCTCACATTCAAGCCTTCAACTTTTTGTTAAACATCCGACCACAATATAATCTACAATCAGCCATAGTATACCCACTGTTGTTAACACTTACAATAACAATAACATGTTAGCTCCAAAATATATTTTTAAATATAAACCCAGACGAAACTTACACCGTTGCTCATGCTTAAACCAACATGTGTTTCTCCTTTTGTTTTACGATACGCAATCAAAGAACCTTTCTATCATTTGTTGGAATAGGTGGTCTCGGAATGTAACAAGGTATATTTATCCTATGTTCTTTGATTTCCCTCTCGTATTATTGTCTTGTTTTTCAAAAATCAAACTAGCACGCATTCATAAATTTGTGTTTGAAAGGTATTTGTTTGTGCAGAATATGTAGTTAAATAATCTTTTCCAAAAAATATATTAAATATGTAGGTATTTGTTTGAAACCCTTTCAAAATAAATTTGAGGCATGATGTTGTGTATCTTGGGAGGAATTTTTAATATAGATAAATTTCTTTTATGGCATGATGTTGTGGGGGAAGTGATTTTGTAGTTTGTGTTTTTCAAATTAAAATTATATATATATATTTTAAAATTTTGAATATAACAAACGGTATGGTTTGATGTCAGAATGTTACCCATCATGGACCTTAATAAGGTAGTTAAATATACATTCTAAATAGGATCTTTGCAAGTCTAAAATTTTATAGGATCCCGATCTTAACTATACGATCTTAAGATCTAATCCGATCCGATCTTACTTTTCTTGGATTACAAACTAAAAAACTACAAATTTATTCATTGTTTTTTTTTTGTAGAATTCAAAAAACAAAATGTTACTTTTAAACATTTCATAATGCCTTGGTATGGAAACTTACTAAGTGATAACTTTCAAATTCAGAGAAACCCTGGAATGACGCACGAAAGTTTAAAGGTGAAAATGTCAGATGCGTTAGTGCTTCACAATGTAAAGGTGCACATAATACCACCACCGTATCCGGTTACAGGTGGTCGTTTCAATTCCGTGGAGTGGTCTGGATTGGACCCGATATGCCAGAGCAACTTGTTCTCCGTTCGGTTAAGACGTACCGTGAAGTACTGTTAATAGAGTCGGATTCTTGTCAATTCTTTGCTCATAGCTACATCCCTCCTCATTCTGTAGATTACTCGGTTCTCGTTTCACAGGAGCATTTTGTAATCAACTTTACAGATGGATCACAACAGAAAACGAGGTTGGGTCTAGAGTTTAGTGCATCGAAGGACGCACGAAAGTTTTACATGGGATTGCTTTGCCAGGAGGAGGAGGGGTATAATGCGGGTGAGGGTAGTAGTGGCCCAAGCATTGAGGAGGGTGAGGGTGAGAAGGAGGAGGATTATATGGGTGAAGGTACTAGTGGCAAAAGGACGGATGTTGATGATGATGATGAGGAGGATGATATGGGTGAAGGTACTAGTGGAAAAAGAACGGAGGACGATGAGGTTGAGGATGAGGATGAGGAGAAAAGCGGTACTCTGATGAGGAGGAAGATGGGAAAAGGTATGCCAATTGACGAGCTTGAACAGCTGCTAGCAACAGGGGCTATACCGATTCTAAAAGAGCATTGTCAAAAGATAGAGGAAGAGAATGTACGTCTCAAGGGTGAGTTGAAGAAGCTGAAGAAGTTGAATGCAAGAAATCTCGAGTCGTTAATGGTGAAGGCTGATCAACTGAAGAAACTTGAGGCAAAGCTAAAACAGATAGAACGCAAGAATCTTCAGCTACATCAAGAAATTTCTACTAAAACCAATCGTATTAGCAATTTGGAAGAACGTATTCTATGTTGGAGGAAGCAAGTGCTGATTTGGAGAAAAAGTATTTTATAAATCTTAACTAAAAAAGTGAAAAGCACATTGTTCACTTCCACATTTTTCTTTCTAATTTTTTCTCAATAAAAGAGATAGGCTCTATGCAAAACATAAGATACAACGTCCATTCTCGTGTCATCCTCCACCGTCCCCGCCAGCGTCATCGTCACCGTCTAATTTTCTAAATATAATTATATCTAAACGGCTTTTCAAAATTCCCAACTCTTCTCTAGAGAAGAAAAACCATTCCCTTCTCAAGGAATTTAAAACCGGAAAAACAAGAAACTTTTTCCACAACTAATCGCTACTTTAGGTTTTCAGTTTTGACATTTTGAGTTTGGATGTTTTTTATATAGGATTGGTGTTGGATTCAAGTTTCTGAGATTTTGTTGGTCAGCTGTTAGGATATGGATTTGAGATTGCTTTTGATGTTTGTGGCTTGTTAGTATTTGACAATAAATGACGGTGTAACTACCTTGGTTTAATATCCGTTTTGTGCGTTCAAATGCTCCTTGTCGCTTGCTCAAATCAGAGAACGTCACAGATACTAATTACATTATGGTCCGTCACACTTTATCTAAATGAACATGGACGCAAGGTTCGTTCTTTCAGTTTTTCCTCTATAACGTGCAAGAAAACGGATTGAAAGTAATTAAAAGTGTATTCAAATGTGGAAAAAACCTTATCGCTTTCTTTACAAAGGTTACACAACTATGAAAGTTTTTGTAATTCAACTAACAAACTAAGCACATTATCTGATTAGCAGAAGGATATAAATTGTGTGGATCAGTCAAATGTTTGACCCACACATAACAGTTAACCATTTTTACAACTCTTGACAAACATGAAACTTACCTCACATATTGTGGTTTAGCAATATTTCAATGTTAATATTAGTTCTAGTTTATGTTATTCTATACAGGATGATGGAATGATTCATCTAAATTTAGTTGATATTATTAGCGGGCTTATATTCGTTAGTAACTGGTCGGTAGTTTAAGGGTGCGTTTGGTATCACACTATGGGAATGAGACTATAACTATAAAATTGATTAAATATGCTTGTTTTGTGGACCCAGTAATGAAATGGTGTATCATAGTAATAGATTCATTACATACCAATTTGGTTTTTATGAAATCTATCCCTGCGGGCTCCTCTCTTTTTCACTACAAAATTCAAATATCTATACACTTTTTCATTCCATATTTTTTCAACCAAACATAAACAATCGTAATGATACATTTTTTTATATCCATTGTCATTCTACCCTATACCAAATCCGAAAATACCCATTGTGATTCCTAGCAACAAACCAAACGACCCCTACATGTGTCAGTTAACAAGTATTGTGTCTAAATGTGTCCGTTATCATATTGTTTGTAGGAACTCATGACGATGCACACAACACGATAAGTTAAAAGTTGATACATTCAATAGATAAAAAAAAAAAAAAAACAGTTCATTACATAAGAAAGACTTAAGTGTCAACGTTAGTTACATTTTGGGAACATTGTTCCTTATAAATTCATTTTACACACGTACGATAATCGATTTTATTCACACACATGCATTATTTCTTGTTTACTCCATCTAGTTGCATTGTGACTCTAATTAAAGGTATTTAGCTAGTTGTCTCAGTTGCATTTAGTTTGGAGACTTCTACAAGAGGTTTAACTTATGAGCAGAAAAAGCGAGGTCATTGAAGTTTTTGTTTTAGAGTTCAGACAAACGGGGAAGCGGTGGTTATTCAGTATTAGTTTGTGTTGTTAGAGTAAATGAGATGCTACACATTTAAATGGTTTGCAGCGAGCAACTTGGTAATAGAGTTTGCATTGATAGGTTTGAGCCATTAAATAGTCTTAACTAGTTTCACCTAACAAACATAGCTTAGCTATTTAGTCGTAGTCAAGGGGTTTGTTTGACGAGGAGCATTTAAGAGCCATTAAGAGCAGTGTGCGGTGAGCGTTGAACGTTATGATATTTAATGCTCGTTTGACAACATCAAGTAGCTTTATTTATTTTTTCGGAATACTCATTTTCCAACGCTCCTAGAAGTAGCATTTAGGAGCGCTGAAAATTTTTAAGAGTTGTGTTACACATTATGATTACACGTACAACAAAGTTACCAAACATTTTTTTATAGAAAAAACTGCTACTCCTTACAACCACTGCTTATCAGCTATTCCTACAACTACTATTATTGTCAAACACACCCAAAATGTTTGATGAAGAAAAGAAGCCCAAAAAGCAAATTGGCAAATCAAAACTATGTAGTTTTCAACTTTTTTAATAGTGGTTCTATAAAGATACCCAACAACCTTTCATTCAATTTTTCCCTTTATAAGAATAACAATTCACTATGAATAAAAAAAAGTTACACGTTGTCCTATATTAAAAGTTCTGGTTACGATGTATGATTCATTAAAACTGGTGTAGCATGGCTAAAAGCTTACTAATTTTGTGTGTTAGTAAACTAACAAAATGACAAAGAACATGCAAAGGAACATAACGAGAGGTGTCAGTTTTGACACACCGTTTTAAAATGGGTCAATTTGGTTTATGTCGTTTGTTATGATTTTTTGCTAGGAGGCCTACCCATACATATACTCTAGAGCATTAGAGGGTATCACGTTACATTTTTTTTTTTGGTAAAAGGTTTTAACTCGATAAATATATTACTTCAAAAAACAGTTAATCACATAAGATGTGAGTGAGTCCCACATATTAGCCCTTTACAAAGACATTACTAAAGGAAAAAAAAAAAAAAAACACTAATCACTAGATTACATTTGACTTATAAAGACACAAAAAAACAGTCTAGCGGTATAATTCTTGCTTAGGGTAGCATGTTACATTTGGTTCTTTAATGAGTGGCGTATCTCCATAATTTAGTGTTTTTAAGTTTTCTTAGCTTGTAGATGGTAGTATATATGGTAGATTTGGTTCTTTTCTATATTTTCATAGTTGTCACTCATTCCAAATTTCATATTATAATAAAGTTAAATAAACAAGTTAGTACATAAAAGTGATATGGGGCAGGTAGCACTTGAATGAGTTCATAATAGCAAATGTGAGTTTATATGAATTCCTAAAAAGGTTGATGGAGTTTGGTTGACACTTTTATTAATTTGAGTATGCAATTTAGAATGTTGGAGGTTGAGAGAAGTAATTTAACTTTCATATTAGATAACTTATGAATTTATGACATTTCACCATCTTTAATTCTTTGTATAAGAATGGTTGTTGACTTGTTTCTACATTTTTGCCCTTGACTATTGTAAACTTCACATTTCATCACAAAAACCCACTAAAGTATATATAGAAATTAAATTTTTAAATGTGAAAATCAAACTGTTTTCTTTATGGTTCAACGTTAGATGTTGACTTTGATGATCCTAGTTTGACTCCTGCTCAAATGCAGTTGGTGTGACTTTTGATATTAGTCTTCATGGTCAACTTAAATAGCGTCTGTAATCGGGTCTCATAACTATGACATGTCATTCTTATGATATGTTAGGTTTGAAGCACAGTTGGTGCGCTTGTTTTCGCCTAGTTTTGAGCTGAGATGTGGGATTCACACACATTCGTTATACTTAATTGTTTTCCTGAAGTACTAAATTTAACAAGGATTAATCCCTTTATCAACAAAAGGATTAGATGTTGACAAATGTAATGTGCAAAATTTCATGGGTCAAAACAAAAGCTCAAAGATTTAGGTGTCAAAACTTAAACGTCCGACACCGCGGTTCCTAGAAAACTAAATCATATATGCCATGAATTTAGGTGTTGAAAGTTAAACACACATTTTTTAGTGCACTTATTGTATGTTACATAATGATATAAGAGTAGGATTATTCACTCTCCTTCAGATAACTTTTTGCGTTTGGAATTCTCATAAATTAAAGTTTTTTTTGCAACAAAAGTACTATAAAACTCGCGATTAACAATCCTACCAAAAATATTAGGCTTTATAACAAGTCACGATACCACTAATGGCTCGTTTAGCTTTAACTTTGTAATGAAATTGAAAAGCGACAGACTTTGTTTTCATTATATGTGATTGATCATTAACTATACTAACCAAAACATAATAAATAACGATGTGAAATTCTGTCTGAAAGATGAACATGTAAATCTAAAGATGTAAAATTCTGTCTGAAAGTTGAACATGTAAATCTTGGTGCAAACTTAACAAAGATAACAAAGTAAATTAGTTGTACCAACAAAAGAAAAAGAAACACTTCATTATGTTAATGCTTTATAAACCCGACAAAAAGAGTTTGTGTCACCGTAACTGACTTAAAAAATGGCTTATTGATCTTCTTAACATGAACCCTGATCAACTTTGCCTGGAATGGAAGTTTCAATCTCTTGCCGAAAATCTTTGAAATCTTTAAGGAATAAACAGGCGAAAACATCAAGAAAAATAAAACGATAATGGAAATGATGGAAGGGGTCTCATTACAAATACTATCCTACGAATCGAGCTCAGCCCGCAAATGCATAAATATTGATGAACTGCTTCCTGCATACTGATTTTGTTTTGTTACATCTAATCAATCTTGTTAGCAACCTGTAAACTTACCACGACAAATAAGTCAAGTATTTGTGTCTTATGACTCATATTTAAACTTTATTTGAGTCAACAGGTTTAAGTCTCAAAACAAAACAAATGCATGTGAAAATGTTATAAACTTTAGCCAGCTATATCAATTACGTATAGTTTTGATCATGTTTTTATAACTACATCTCTATAATGCTTGAATCAAACTTGTACTTTGACCCATTTTTTTGTTTTTAGTGATTGTGTATGTCTTTAAAGAATTTAGGCTGGGTGAAGGTGAGAATCACATATAAACTTTCTCAAATATATCGAAGTAAAAACATACAAATTTTATTATCTAAATTGCTAAATAACTTTCAAATTTTGTTCAATGTACGTAATATTGACAGTTACCAAGTTTTAAAGTTACAACATTGATCCTGTCGCATTCACTTTCATCGTTAGTCATTTGACATTTTTTCACTTAAAAATTACGAACGGTCCTTGTAGTTTGCTTTGATTTTCACCATTAGTCCTTTGTCTTTCATCTTTTTATATATCGTTTTTCGCGTTTTTATACATTTTTTTACATATTTTTATACACGTTTTTACACGTTTTTATATACATTTTTACATTTTATACACGTTGTTTACGTTATTATACATGTTTTATACACGTTTTATATACGTTTTATATAATTTTATACACGCACGTTATTATACACATTTTACACATTTTATACACGGTTTTATGTACGTTTTTATACACTTTTATACACGTTTTTACACTTTATTATACACATTTTTACACGTTATTATACACATTTTTACACATTTTATACACGGTTTTATATACGTTTTTACGTCTTTATATCGTTTTTACATGTTTTATACACGTTTTTACACACGTTTTATATCGTTTTTACGATTTTACGCGGTTTTATACATTTTTAAAAACATTTTCTAAATGTGTATAAAATGTATATAAACGTGCATAAAAACGTGTAAAATGTATAAAAACTATAAAACCGTGTATAAAAAGTGCATAAAATCGTAAAACGCATATAAAATGTATGTAAAACATATAAAACGTAAATAAACATATAAAAACGTGTAAAACGATATAAAACCGTGTATAGAAACGTGCATAAATTCGTGTAAAAAACATATATAAAAATGTGTGTAAAAACGTGTGTAAAAACGTGTATAAAAACATGTAAAAACGTATAAAAAACGGTACATAAAACCGTGTATAAAAATGTGTAAAAAATGTGTATAATAACGTGTAAAAAATGTGTATAATAACGTGTAAAAAACGTGTATAAAAAGTGTATAAAAACGTACATAAAACCGTGTATAAAAATGTGTAAAAAATGTGTATAATAACGTGTAAAAAATGTGTATAATAACGTGTAAAAAACGTGTATAAAAAGTATAAAAAACGTACATAAAAACGTGTATAAAAACATGTATAAAAACGTGTATAAAAATGTGTAAAAAAATGTATATAAAAACGTGTGTAAAAAACGTGTATAAAAATATGTAAAAAAATGTGTATAAAAACGCGTAAAAAACGTATATAAAAAAGATGAAAGACAAAGGACTAATGGTGAAAGTCAAAGCAAACTACAAGGACCGTTACTGTAATTTTTTTAAGTGAAAAAATGTCAAATGACTAACGGTGAAAGTGAATGCAAACGACAGAGACCAATGTTGTAACTTTAAAACTTTGTAACCTCTCAATATTACATACATTGAACAAAATTTGAAAGTTATTTAGCAATTTAGATAATAAAATTTGTATGTTACGTACTTCGGTATATTTGAGAAAGTTTGTTACGTATTCTCAGCCTTCACCCTAATGAGTAACATGATAATATCATATGCAAGCATGGTCCTTTGGACAAAAATAAATATGTTTATAGTTGCGTGACACAAAATCAAATTTGCTTTTAAAGTTGAACAAGGCAATTGATAAGATTATTGACAATCAATAGTGTTCCTTATCAATTTGTGGAAAGTTAGAAGAGAGGGTTGAATAATTTTGCCGATTAAAAATTTGTTTTAAAGTATTTAGATCTACTTATGTCAATCAATTTAGATCGTGTGTTACATATTGATAGATAGACATATACATAAATAATGCAAAGTAAAAGAACACAAAACCACGACATAAGTATTTATAGTGGTTCAACTACAAAGACTCATTCCTTGCCCTACTCCACTCCCCGAGTATCCAACTCGAGAGTTTCTAAGCACTACACAACACAAGCTCCTTAATATGGCGGAGAAGCCTTCACAACGTCACCTACACTTTATCCGGTACAAGGCTAGACACCGAGTTCTTCCACGAGGTAGAACCAAACCTATCACAACGTCACCTACATTTTTCGGGTACTAGGCTAAATACCGAGTTCCATTACAAAGGAAGGACTACTACCCAACACTACAACCCAAAAGAGACAACCTCATTTTTACAACACTTCAAAGGATATCAATAACCTTTAACCCAAACTACACAAATACACATCGACGCCCCATATCAAATGTACACATTCGACACTATACACCAATGCCTTCAACTTGACACACTAATGGAGGGAGAGAAGAACTATCAACAAGAATGTACTTCAGTGGTCTTGATGATGACGAAGCTTAGCAATCATGACCTTAAGCTTGCACGTCTTCAAGAGGTTGTGATCTCGCCTTTAAGAGGAACTTATAGAATCACACAAAGAGAAAACTACATAGAATGATCCTTTGAATATGAGGTTAGAACATATAGAGAAGATATGTCTAAAAGGGTTGTGAGCAAGATAGATATGGCTCACTATTTATAGGCAAACCGCCTATAGTTAACTCGGATCCGACAATTTGGTCGCTAGTCCGGATTTTGGGTTGCAAACCAGGTTATAGGTTATGAGTTATGTACCATGGGTTATGGACTTTGGATCATGGATACCCAACTAGATACATTGTACCTAGTCAATGGGTCATGGACTTTGGATCATGAATCATGGATAATATCTAACATGATTTCATGCATGTAGTCATGCAATGGATCATGGGTCATGGATCATGCTCTATGGGTATGGGTCATGGACTTTGGTTTATAGATACCCAACAAGATACATAGTACCTAGTCAATGGGTCATGAGTCTTGGATCATGGATCATGGGCTTTGGTTTTTACCCATCATTTACCCATTACAAGTTATACTAAGCACATATACATTTTTATAAAATATAAGTAAACAAAATTACTTTGTAAGTGTTTTATAAAAATGGTTTTAGTTTTATATAACTTATTCAACTAAACATGTTTTGATATTTTATATGTTTAGTAAAAGTGTGATAGTGAACTATTGACTCAAAACATTTACGTATTTTATTTATTTCGTTAAAATTATTTTACGATTGTTATCGACATAACATTAGAAGATTGTAAAATATAAATAAACGTTTTATGGTTTGTTTGTATTAACACAATTGATAATCAATATTGTTTAGGAGGTAGTTAGATGGACGCATTTTTAGTTAGCTTTGAATTCAAATGCAAATTGTAATCAAGAGTCCAAGATTATCAAAGTAGTGTAGGTTGACAACACTCTACAAGATGAAAACATATAAACCAATCAAAAAGAAATCATAAATGCATATCTGGAGGACATTAAATATGCAACAACCAAGAGGTGCCCATACATAACTTCGTAACATTCCTTCCATGTTGAGTACTATAACCCCGGGTTGGTAGTCTTGGCTCGGCGATGCTTTTGGCAACCTTTGAGGGTAATTTCAATGGTCGCCAAAGGCACCATCGAAAGACTATCGACCTAGGGGTTATAATAGATGAAAAAATCATGTACGGATTACCTATAGTTTTTTAGACAACGATTTGTATATAGTTAGTACAATTGAGTTGTAACATCGATTAAGGTTGTAGTAATATAATTATGTAGGCGGATCTTAGTTTAGAAAGACGTCTCCATCGAACTTATGTAAAAGATGAAAGAGTTTTTTCGAACGTGCTTAGTCACGGATTGTTTTCTCTCAAAGATTTTTGGGTTAGTCATTTTTTTGGCCTTCCACCCGGTAAAATTTATTACTCTAAAAAAACAATTAAGTACAATGGAATGTGGCTTAGTCATTTTTAAGCCCCACGATTATTAAGTAAACAACTTATACCTGTGTCAATTTGAAGCTTGTTTTTCGATTCATATATACATTTTTGTCTTACTTTTACAAATTTAGTACAAAATTTCGGCCAAGGTTGCTTCTTCCCGCCATATAGTTCTCTCAATATCCTGCCAAATGCAATGCGAGCTAGGTTGTCTTCTGAAATTACCAATTTTCCTGTGAGGCGTGGCTTTTTGTCTATAAATTGTCCCAAGAAATAAACGACACAATAGTATTGTATGTTTTATTTAGTTATACGTTACAAACTCTTAAATACGAGAGCAACATATTATGTATACAAAACATATAATACTTAATGAATTCCCGTATGGCCTTTTCCCTTTTTCTTCCCCAACCCCTTGCCTAAAGAAATTTAACCATATCGTAATTATTAGTCAATACATGTATATGTTCTCATATACATATATTGATTAATACAATGAGAACATATATATGTTCTCATATACATATATTGACTAATACAATGAGAACATATACATATATTGACTAATAGTAATATGTATGCATCCCCCTTTCTCCAGCATATCCATTGCCTCACTAACATAGCTAGAACATGTTGATGAGTTAAATAAATTACTGTACATGTTGCGTATTATAAAAGATGAGTGAAATGTTTCTATGGAAAATAACAACATACTGCAAAAGCACATCTTGATTCTCACATATCATAGTCACACTCGTGTGCAATACATAATTTATTTTAGTGTATATATGAACATAAAACAATTGACGGCCTTTTTTTTTTCTTTCTTCTTATGAGTAAGAAGATTCTGTTAATGGATTACTAAGAAAATATATTGGAAAACACATGTTACATATTCAAAGTGACAACTAAAATGATAAACCCTAAACTATGAAAATGTACTAACAAATCAACCTACAACCACATGTTACATATTGGTGATGTCATCTCATTGTCTTTATAATAGATGGGGAGATGGTCATTTACACCCATCCACCTACCATAACAATCACACACAAATCATCTCTCACACAACTAGACACACACATTTCCTCTTGCCTTTTGGGTTGGTGATTAGGAGTTTGTAGTTTTCTTCTGGCGGATTTTTGAGGGCACAAGAAAGTTCCTATTGTTTTGTAATGAACCTTGTTAGCAAGGCGTGGTGGATTCTAGTCTTAAGCTCTACCCAAGATCATCTATTATTTCTGCTTTTACTTTTTGATTCACAAACAAAAATGTTCTCTCTCTTTGTTGAAATAAGTGGTCTCGGAATATTAAGGCACGTAAAATCTATTAGATGGATAAGTTAGTTGGCCAAAAAGAAATGCGAACCAGGATCCCTAAGAAGAATAGGTTGAATCCTTCCAACTGATTCACAAACAGATAAAAATCAAGAGAACATACAGAAGTAGATGCAAATAAAGGGTTAAAAACCATATGATCTCTGGGTGATATACAAACGACGTCGTATATGGTCGTATCAATCCCCTTCAAAAACTTACTTCCGACCCAACCAGACCCGAACCACCATGTACTATCGGTTTATCGGTTTTCTTGGTGGGTGCTAAACAAGGTTGGTAGAGCGGGGGCGGGCACGCAAACTGTGGCGGAGATATGGAACTTGGGTCAACATTTGCTTATAAGCATGTAGGATGCATGGTAACCCTTAGTAGTTATAAGGCCGTTGTTGACCTTAGACAAAACAAGGAATGTAAGGCTAATATCACACCTCGACGCTCTATTCCTTTCACTTGGATCAATGAATGTAAGGCTAAGATCACACCTTCTACAAGAGGTTTAAAATATGAGCTGGAAAAAAAAAAAAAAAAAAAAAAAAAAAAAAAAAAGGTCATTGAAGTTTTGTTTTAGAGTTCGAGACAAATGAGAAAGTGGTGGTTGTGCAATATAAGTTTGTTTTGTAAAAGTAAATGAGATGTTGCGCATTTAAATGGTTTGTAGTGACCAGTTTTGTAGCATAGATTGCATTGATAGGTTTGAGGCAATAAATGATCTTAACTAGTTTTACCTAACAAGTATAGCTTAGCTATTTATGTGTGGTCAAGAGGTTTGATGAAAAAAAGGAACCCTGATAGCAAATCAAAACTATGCAGCTTTAAACTCTTTTTAATAGTGGTTCTACATATAGATATCTAACAACCTTACATTCACTAAATGTAGCTTAATTATCCATTAAATGAATCTTCAGTTATTACACAATCATTGTATTTTTTTACTATCTTCATAAAATGCATTGCTTTTTCCAAATTGCTAGACGGTCCTTATTGACCAATCGAAGTGTCAAAAAAATTAAATAAAAAATAACCCTACATAAAACTCATCTCTTCCCACTATCTCACAAACCCTGTCTTCTCTCTAACTTTAACCACCCTCCTAACAACACCCAAAACCTAAAAATCTATCCCAAGTCATTACCCTAAAAATCTATCTCGTTGTTCGTGGTTGGTTGTTTGCATGATGGTGGTAGATGGCGAGCAGTTATGGTGGTGGATGGCGAACAGTTATAGTGGTGAATGGCGGGCTGTTTTTATGGTGATGGTGGGTTGTTTGCATGATGGTGGTACTGGTGGTGGATGGCAGGCTGTTCTGGTGGTAGATGGCGGGTTGTAATGTTGTAGTTAAAAAATCATTTATAAAAATCTAATTAGTCCTCTTTATATATACTAATGGCAGCTTATTTATTTATTTATTTATTTATTTATTTTTTGAATGAATATACTAATGGTAGCTAATACAATAAATAGTTTGGATTTGCAATTAAAAAGTCAGATTAAGAGAGAATTATGATAATAATTAGTTTGCATTTTCGAGGTATTTAAACTTTGACTAGTAGAAAAAGGTTTAAATAGTGGAAATGGTGTTGGAATAGTAGGACCTTTTTAATTTATTACCATTATCTACTTTTACTAAATCGAATAACCAAAACTGACACTATTTTTTCACCATTATGATTTTCACTATAGTGAGCAAATATATTGGTACGCCAAACTCATTTTCTTGATACTTTATGGACATGCCGAGCAAACCAATTTGCTCGCGACTTCATTTTGCTTGCTACTTGAATGCTTATTTAATTAAAAAAAAGAAGGAAAAAAAAAAAAGGAAGAAGGTGCAATCAAATTGTATAGTTGGCTATTCATTTTGCTCCCTCTTCATTGTTTGTGTTGTCAGCCATTTTTCTTACTTGTTGCTTCTTATCTATCTTTTTTTTTACCTCTCTTTTGTTTTTATATGCAAAAGTATATAATTTTGACTACTTTATATAGATAGTTTAGAAATAAGTGATTTTGAATTGTATCGAAGTTATGACTGAGTAGATTGTGTGGTTTGGAGGAGTATTAAATTGTAGTTTGAAAATGTTAGGTCCAGCACAAACAACATCATATTAAATCAAATCAATTGTTGGAGTGTTTCACCATTGTAGTTAAAAAGAAATTGATACACTCATCAAATCAATTTAATATATCAACTACACGCATCCAATCAATTTAATAAATACACACACCCATCTTTATCACCCTCATCCTTTCACATCTTAAAAAAATAAAAAAAAAATGTCACAATCATATTATCTTTTAGATAATCTTAGCGAGCAAAATGGCATGACGAGCAAAGTATATTGCTTGCCACTTAAACGTGTCACAATCATATGGCTTATTTCGTAAACTGGCATGGCAAGCAAAATGGATGGCAAGCAAATTTTGCTTGCCACTTACACGTGTCATGTTTAGATGGCGAGCAAATAAAAAGTCGAGAAAACTTGTTTTTTTTCTCAACACAAACTTCTAGGATCTAAATTGGTGAAACGATTTCAAAGCGTTCGTACTAGAAATTTCCACTAATTTCTTTTGTGTATATGAACATAAAACACTTGGCGGCCTCTTTTTCCTTTCATCTTATGAGTAAGAAGATTACATTAATGGATTATTATGAATAGAAAATAGCCCAAGTGTTTAGTCCATTAAACACCAACAGTCATGAGTGCATAGTCTCTCGGTGAGTCATCTTCGAGGATACTCGGTATGAGGCAAAGAAGAAGTCTCTACTCGATGAAGGCGGAACTTAAAGGGTGAAAACCGAGTCAAGAAGAAGATGGTGGATTCAAATGGTGATGACAATAACTCACTCAATCCCTAAGACTCTCTCCAACTACTTACATCAAGAAAAACCAAGTAGAAGATCAAGGATGTAAAGATCAAGAATGAGCGGGACAATGCGGGATAAGTTTGAATCAGATAAGACGAAGTCCTTATCAACCAAAGTCAACTTTCCTTGAATGGCAAAAGATCAGGCCCAGTGTCATGTCTTTGTAAATAGAGACAAAATACATCAATATTTTGTCTTCTATATGATGTCGGTTGTCACTTAGGAAAGAGTTAAAACTCATACATGTATAAATAGCATAAGAGATGGAGTGAAAAGATTAAGCTTGTGAATTGTAAAAACACACATACACGCAAGCCATCTTTTCACTCCTCCAAATCAACTTAATCCCCGAGATAGCTCGGTGGGTTCTAGAGTTGTGCTCGGACTTAGCCCGAGCTTAGATAGAGTCACCAAACTTTGTCATTTCAATCCCAAGCTTGCTCCGCAAGTACTTGGGTAACGTATTCTTTTTGATTGATTTCTAATAAAGAATATAACGTTGAAAATTACTTTGTGTGTTTTACTTACTTTAATTTCAGTCATTGTTCACTGTTAAAATTGTTTTAAGTACTTAATTGTTTTTAAACGATAGTGAATAGGGAACAACAAGTGGTATCAGAGCGAGGCTGATTATAAACCTTTTTATAAAAAAATTTAAGTCGCTCTAAAACGTTTTTAAATCAGGATCCTTATGGCTGAAATTGATGTACCCCAACTAGTCGATAAAAAAGGTGGAGCTTATTCCTGTTGCCCCTAGACTTGAAGTTGGTAAATTCAACAAATGGAAAAATCTTATGCTTTGCTATTTGATTGGGATGGAACCTTATTATATCAAGTGTATAAATGAAGGTCCATTTATCCCAAAGACTGCTTAAGGTTTGCCTAAACCTGAAGCTCAGTGGACTCAGGACGAGAGAAGAGTGGTCAACCAGGACCAAAGACTCAAAAGTATCATCATATCATGTCTTCCTGATGATATAATGGAGTCAGTTATAAGTTGTAGTACAGCTAAACAAACCTGGGATGACCTAGTTCATAGTCAGTTATAAGCTGTAGTACAGCTAAAATTGTGGATTGCCAACCTACAATTCACATTAAAAGTTTGCAAACTCAAATCACCAGTATGAGGAATGATTTCAAAAGGGAAATGGAAGCTACGAGTAACAAGCAGATGACTGAAATGAGGAATATGATGGCTAGTTTCTTTCAAGCCAATCAAGCTTCTACTTCTTATTCTCAACACTCGGGTTCTAGTACTCTTCCGAGTAATACGATTCCCAACCCGAGAGGTGACATGAAAGCGATCACTACCCGAAGTGGTGTTGCTTACGATGGACCCACGGCTCCTACCACTATTTCTTCTTCTCCGTCTCGTGTGGTAGACCGTGAGACCGAGGTGACAAAGGACCCGGTGCTTCCTACTAATAAGGGGAGTACCGAGAATGTCTAACCCACGGTTGTCCCGACGACTGAGCCTAAGGATGCTTCCGTTAGTGCTGAAAAGACTAACCAGAAAACGACACTTCTGTACCCGTCAAGGATGAATGATCAGAAGCAACGTGAACAAGCAAATCTTCAAATGGAAAAATTCTTTCAAATATTTCAAGATCTTCACTTCGAAATTAGCTTCGCGGATGCTCTTCTTCTCATGCCTAAGTTTGTTTCAACACTAAAAGGATTATTAAGTAACAAAGAGAAAATTTTGGATTTGGCAAAATGTCTTTGAATGAGAATTGTTCGTGGTTATTCTCAAGAAACTTCCGAAAAGTTAGGTGACCCCGACAAGTTTCTCATTCCGTGCGATTTTCAAGGAATTATTCAATGCTCCGCCTTGGCCGATCTTGGCGCGAGTATCAATTTGATGCCGAAATCAATTTACGAAAAGCTTTCATTGCCCCCACTTACCCCAACGTGTATGACCCTCGAGCTAGCCGACCGTACTACTACGAAACCAATTGGTATAGCCGAGGATGTTTTTGTTAAAGTGGGGGAGTTCGATTTCCCCGTGGATTTTGTTGTCGTTGATTTTGATGCCGACCCTCGAGTACCCCTTATTCTCGGAAGATGCTTCTTAAGGACGGGCCATGCGTTGATTGATGTGTATGAAGGAGAAATCACTTTAAGAGTTGGAAAAGAAGCCGTCACGTTTAACGTTAATCATACTTCTAAATCTCTAACTAACCAATATGATGTGGCCAAAATTAATGACACCGAGGTGACAAAGGACCCGAGAATTCCTACTAATAACGGAAACACCAAAAACGTCCAACCTCCGGTTGTTCAAAAAGTTGGGCCTAAACCATCGAGAATTGATCCGAGCCTTTCACGTTTTACGGTTAAGAGTTTATCGACAATACGTGCTGAGCAAAAGAAGAAATTAGAAAAGGAGACTACAACGGTAGTGGTGGAAAATACTAGCTCTAAGAGCACACCACTTGTCCCACCTCCGCTTTCTGTTTGTTGTGTTGAACTTAAGAACGTCGAGTTTTCTTTGAGTGGCAATCCCACTCCTTCTAAAATTTTGGAACTTTCTGACTCTTCCCCGTCTCTCACTACGGAAAGTGACCCCATTTGGGAGGAGATCGAGGCTTATATTAACGATGACTCGATTCCCGTTGAGATTGATGATGCTACGTTTGACCCGGAGGGGGACATCCTTTTACTTGAGAAATTGATATATAATGAGTCGTCTTCTTACCCCCCCCTCTGGATGATGTTTTTGAACCTAAATCGTCTCGAACTGATGATTCTATCATGGAAGAAATTGAGGCTTATTTGAATTCCGATTCAGTTTCACCGGAAATTGATTATGCCGTTATTGACATCGAGGAAGATATTCGTTTGATTGAGAAAATGCTTTACGGGGACTCTTATATCCCTCCGGAAGAAAAAGTTATTAAAGAAGTCAAGCCTTCTTTTAATCCTTCGAAGCCCGAGCTCAAGGATTCTTCTTATATCGATTCACTTCTCGAGAAGTTCAGGGATGAACTTGATCCCACCGACTCAATTCTTTCTGAGAATGAATACGATGATCCATTTGATCCGAAGAAAGAAAAGAAAGTGAAGATTTTGATTAATGAACTTGTTGATACTGAGGTCCCACACTATTTTTATCCGAGATTGATCCCATTTCTCGTGAGGATTTTCACGTAGATGACACTTTGATTTCGTTCCTTTCCGAGGACAAGATTTTTAACCCTGGGATACTCATCGGAGAGGACATTCATAAAACAAAAGATAACCAGAAAAAGGATCCTCTCTTGGATGCCTTCATGTTTGAACCTTCAAGAAACATTTCTCTGTACCATGAACTCCCTTCTTCCACGGAGTATTCTGATTGTGATCCGTCATCTCGTCGTCCGCCCGCTAAACCACCGGATGATGGATCACTCTTTCTTGATAAACCTTATGTGAGTTTAGGAGATGTTATCCTTATGTGGTTGAGCCCGACATTTTCTTTCCCTCCCGACCCACCCATTCTCTTTCCCTCCGGAGTGAGGATACCATCTTTGATCCGGGTATCCTTTCCGCTTGCTTCCCCAAGGACAAATGAATTCGGGGACGAGTCAGGCTAACGACTCGGTGATCAAAAACAGTGGCGCTTCGTGGGAGGCACCCCATGCTTATCTCTATCTTCTTTCTATTTTATTTCTAATAAGTGACGTGAAGGGGTTAGCCTCTTCGATTTCTCGTGTTTGGTTGTATGTGATGTTTTGTCTAGGATTTTTCTCGATATGAAGACTCTCGTGCTCGAAGTTTGTCTTTTCTCCACTCGAGTTTCATGATCGCTGCTGATGGAAATCCGATATCCGAAATCTTATCGACTAACGTTTATCTTTGAGCATACTTAATAAACGGCTTTTAGATTTTCGTTGATACCCTTGTTTTAAACATTGAGGACAATTTTTCGTTTTAGTCTGGGGTGGGTAATCTTCGATTTGATTTGAACGCACTTGATTATTTTTGTCGTATACTCGCAACCCGCTTTTCCTTAGAAATTGAAAAATTGTGCAAAATGAGAAAATTTAAAAATTTTGTAAGCTTTTGCTAGTTTTATGATCGAAAAGTTCTTGCTAGTCTCTTAGAAGTTTCTTTAAATATCGTTTTCTTGAAATAGCCTTTGCTAATTGCTTAGACAAGAGGCTATAAAATGCGATTCTAGCTCACAAGGCCAAGAATTTGCAAGTCTCCTAAGTGATTTTAAATATGCTGAAGCTTAAACAAGAATTTGCTAGTTTCTAATAAGTGACTTTAAAATGCGAGACTTGAGATTATTTGACTAAACAATCGCTAAGTTAATATATGTTTTGACACCTTGTTGACTTTCATTGGTGAGAGTAGGAATAGAATTCGACTTGACCGGGCGTGTTGAGCCCTAGCTTGTTCCTTAACCATAGATAATTTAATTATCGGCTAAGCATCCATGGATCTCATTATTTGAGATTTTAAATTTGCGGAGATCGAGGAAAGATAGAGTTACTTATGAGTTTAGATGCTAAGCGTGGAGTAGTTGGTTCTCTTTAGAGCCCATCGAAGGTACTTATGGCTTTTTGTTCCCACAAAATTGTTTCACCCCATATCTGTGAATAAATAATTAGAGATGTTGAGTTTTTGGCGATAGTTAGTTCTTTATCTTCTTAAAAGAATCTTTGTTTTAAAAATTGGGTACACATCTAGGACTCGTAATAAATAAGTAATAATTAATAAATAAAGTTATGAGCTGCGGTTCGAGATCGGACCCTTGGATCCTTATTTCAAAAGTAAGCGTTTAGGTCTTGGCTACCCTCTTACTCCGGCCCTTGGACCTTTAGCCGGGATTGGGTGAGGTCTTGGTCTAACCCACTGGGATCCTCATTTCATGAAGCCTAGAGTCTTGGAATTCTCCATCGTAACGGCCCTTGATCCTTTATTCTGAAATGTGTAAGGTCTTGGAATTACCCCGTGAAGCTCCGTAGTTCATAGCTCATATAAGTAAAAGTATAAGTGCAAAAAAAAATATTTAAAAAAAATGAAAAAGTCAAAAATATAAGTGAATAAAAAAATTTCTTGATGTGGACCTCATTTTTAAGACAATGGTTCTTGAGAGAAGATGGATAACTAATTAGCGACTTAGCTTCATATCTTTATCGGAATAAGAATTATCGAAACGAGAACTTGAAGAAATTCATTTCTCACAAAAATAAAATAAATAGAGGAAAAATAGGAAAATGAGAGCAAAAGGTAATTACACAAGTAACTTTCATGGGTAGTGTTAGCATCTAGAATCATATTTAACAATGATTTCGATTTTACGCTTAGTTTGGGGACTTGTGAAAACTCAGGGACGATGTATTCTATCCGTATGGTCACTTTACGTTGTGTTGTGTTTCCTACTCCGTGATCCTAACGTGTCGTTTGAAAAATATTGGAGTTATTGATCGACATGAAAGTTCAACAAACCGTCACTCATAATTGGAATGTGCTTAATCTTAATATCTACATGTGAATTAAAAGCAGTTGATATAGGTGTTGAAGTGGTGGTCAGGGACTTCTTGACTTCCTGAGACTTCTTTAAGTCGGGGTATCGTCTGCATAATGAGGTTTTCCTCATAGACAAATTTCCCATAAATTTCGTGAAGTTCAAGATTTTGGATATGATTAGCATTCCTAAGTCCACGAGAGAAATTCAACCACTTCTCGTGGAGACTATTGACAAAACCAACATTGATTTCATGTTTGGACAACTTAACACCATCATTAGACACTTCATTTAAAAGAGTTTTGTATCGGTGTAAGTTTGAGACGAGTTTGAGTCCTTAGCCACAAGGTGTTATACTCAAGTTTCGGTCCATTATCCTGCTTTTCCTTGGTATCGAAGGGCCTTTGATATGTGCAAAACACATATAATTTCTTTATCAAATCAGACCCAAAATAACCAAGAAAGAGCCGTTTATTGCTAATATTTGCTGTTTTCTTGAGTTTATGCATGTGCAGGTACGGATATGTCAAAACACACAAAAGATAGCCAAATCAGACAAAAACCCGAGCACGAGAGATAAAGAGTGCTAAAGCTGAGCCGGAAGGTCAGAATTGAGCATTTGTGAAGATTTCTATGCTGAGAGGATGATTTGTGAAAGATATGATCAAAATTAAAGAATTGGCAAATTCAGTCCTTGGTTATTTGAAGAATGGCAAGAATGATCCTTGGATTACATTTTCATAATTACACTTTTGGTCCCCTGAAATTCAAAATATACATGATTGGTCCTTGAATTAACACTTGAATCCTAAACTAGTCCAAAATCCAATCCAAATAAACTCAAAAGCCCAAATCCGGCCCAATCTCCTTACCCGGTACCCATTTATCCCAAGTCAAACCTCCCTTTTAATGCGGTCAACATATTAAAACGAAATAATATAAAAATCCCAAAGTTACCCGCCAAAGTGTAAGACCCCCAAATTTGTTTAGCGGAAGCATACGTGTTATTGGGAGCGTTACGAAATTGGCGATCACAACACAAGTAATAAAGAACGGAATACATACTCCGTTTGACTTCATAAAATAGTTTTAAAATAATATCTTACAACCTTGTTTAGATAAATGGGCACATCCCATAATTTCAGTGGTCCCAATTTAAAAACATCAGTTTGTATAAAACACTTCTTTAAATACTACTACAACCATTAACCCGTCTCTTGCCTTGCCTCCATGAACATAACTTAAGCACCTGAGAAAAATATGCTAAAAAGGTCAGCTAAAAGCTGGTGAGTTCATAGGTTTAAGTTAAACAGTAGGTTTGGACCATAATCAAAGTCATATAGTCATTACAACGAATATAATGATATATGGATGAATGTCTATTACGTTAGCTCTAAGTTCATGCAACCGATACTACGACAGTTTCTGTATGCTAACAGATATCATACAATATAGGGGCCCATAGCGAGTGTTTTGTCCCTCCACACTCGATTCCGACATGGTATACGTTTCGCCTTGGCCTAAGCATGGCCAACCGAACGGAGGAGTCACCCTCAATAGATCTATTTATAACATTCGCGCTTCCCAATGGGGAAATGACAGTTCATGAAAATGGGGCATTTTCTAGGGACATAAGGGCTTAGGCTAAACCATGTAATAGTAATCATGTAGTAATTTAGGTCCATAAAAAGGTTTTGCATATTTTATCACCCCAAAAGTATAAAACAATTTATCAAGTAGAAGACTCACCTTAGAAATGTGCAATCCAAAGTGGGATTTGGTGATGGTTGTGAAGCGGCACCGACACGCGACCTAGATAAGGAGGGCAATGTTTTAGTTCATTGTTTTAAGTATCACTTACTTAAAATAGTTCAATTGTTTTTATACTTGTAGTAAAACTAAACTTAAGTTTGTAGCAATGATTAAATGGTTTTACTAGTAGGTATACGAAGTATATATACTTTTCATGTTGACACTATAATGGTTTTAAAATCCGAAGTTTGATTGGAAAATAATTTCAATATTCCACTAGTAAGTATATAAATGTACATATACTTATTTAAGTTGACACATAATAGTTTTGTCAAAATCAATATTAGTTTATTTATTTTCTAATTGTATTTAGGAAATATTTGAGTTAAATTTGAAGACTTTCAAATATATGATAAAATAATATAGTGGTCTTTATTTATTTATCGCAATTTGTTCTTAATATATATAGTTCTTAACGTGAGATTTACTTGACATATATTTGTTTACATATTGTCGTTAAACGTTGTCGTAGACGTTATTAAGTGTATCATGTCTTAAAACACTTTGTTGTTTATGTTAAACTCTTACACATTTTTCGTTGGTTTAAGACTCTTTTACGATAAAACAATATGTACGAAGTGAGGGGAAAACTTTGCGGTTACGAGTTTTGTTTATAGTTTGACTCTAGTTTATGTATCACGTTATATTTTGTGAACTCGTTTAACTCCTCAAATAGACACCCCGGAGCCGACATGGGCTGTGGCCCGATGTCGTTAGCAGCAGGGTACACGGATTGGGCCTAGGCCCGAAGTGGGGTTTGTACAAAGAAAAGGCTTTAGCCTATTGTTAAACAAACACATCCTCATGGGCAGTCCATGGGCTGTGACCCATCGTGGCATAAGAAAGTTTTGTACAGGTTTGTTATAATTCACAAGTAGTTCTTTACAAATTTTTGGAGGTCATGTTATACCTTACGAAATGCTAGAGCAGTTTCTTTTTGACGCAGGAATAGCACAACGGCTTAACTCGAGACACCCTCGATTATTCATACTTCACTTTGTGAAGCCGAGACTTCTCGACCAAGGGGTAAATGACCTCGTCACTGTGGTACTACCAAAGTCGGTTTGTCGACTCACAATACATTTTCAAAACATTTCCATTTAGATGACGAGTTTGGTACTTATTGAAAATAAACTAACGAAGAGGAGATGACTCATTAACGAGGCCTATTTCAACAAGGTATTAGACTAACCCATTAATTGAAAAATGTGAGTAAGGTGTGTGAAATCATGTGTTTGGGTCGAGTACTACTCGACTCGTTTCCCTGTTGCAACGTAGAGACACAAGAGAAAAGGAAAAATGTTGACGACTATAGTGAGCCTTCGACTCACTCCAAACCCAACTTAAACTCTTATGGTTAGATGTACTCTAGGCGAAAGAGTTGGTCGAGTAGACGTCAAGGTTCTACTTTTCCAAAACTCAAGTTATTTTAAATTCGGTTTCACTTAATTAACCAACGATACTTAGTTTTCGAAAACTCGACAAGGTGCCATAACCACAATCCTATGTCTAGATTTAACGCAAGTGCTAAGATGACTGACTTATTACTAGATTTTGAAGCAACTTATAGCGACAAGGTGATGACCCTTAGCTTAAAGTATATCTATCTACATGGAACCACAAGATGATATTGACTAACGAATTCCTTGAGTACCCGAGTGGTTCTCAGTCGCGACAAAGCCCATTGTACAACAAGGAATGAGACGCTTAACATGATTAAATGTTTAACAAATTTCTCGATACACAAGTTTTGAGTTCTAGACACGGTGCACATAACTAAACTAGTTTTCAGTTTTAGTACTAAATGTCACTAGTGAAACCTTTATGAAATTTACTCTTTTGTTTTTCTTGGTTCTTGCTCCTCGACAGAAAACCCAAACACACAACCAAAGACATCATGTTTTTCGACATAAAAGAAATTAAAAGAAGGTAACATGATCAATTTTATATAATGAAATCTTTGGTACAAGTTACCAATTTAATCATAAAAACAACACAAACATTACAACAAGAAAGATTGTTAACCTTAATTCGAAAGTGATGGGGGAGGGACGAAGGTTGTTTCGTGGATTCGAACCAAACAACTCTTGATTTAGCTCCAAAACACTCCCAATTGCAACACCCCCAAATCAATTTTTGAAAACCCTAAGTTTCACAAACCCTAATTTTTGGTAAAATTGATGAGGAAACTGAGTTGGGGCGTTTGCATCTCTACTAGAGATAAAGGGAGTATTTTGGGAAGAGCTTGTCCATCTTTCTCTTCTTGGTGTTTTGGATTGAAGCCAAAACTAGTTAACTTCAAAAACCTAGGAAATCTTGGAATTTGGCTCAAGGTAGATTGATGTTGAGATATGCTTCTCTTTGAGTGGCTTTGTCTTGACTCTTCTTGGACTCATTCGAAAGGGTAGCCGGAGCCTCCAAGGAGTGGGTTTGAGAGACAACAAGTTACATGGTTTTGGTAAGAGAGAAGAGGAGATGATGGAAGAAGCATGTTGGGTTTTCTTCTTTGGGGAGATTCGACCTACAAGGGGGTGCAGGAGTAGAGGTTGAAGAAGAATATTTGATATCTCTTTTTCTGCTTTTGTGTTTTGTCGTGTGTGGGAAGAGAAGACAAAGGGTATATCTCAAATTTTGATAAAGGTTTTCATTTAAAAGAAATACAAACACATGTATGTATATTTTAGGCTTATGGTTCAATTGTGTAAATATAGGTACTTGTGTTACACTTATGTATAAATTGTGTTTGAGTCTTATAAGAGTTATTGTTTAAGTGCAAGTGTATTAAATATTTTGTGTCCCGCGAAATTAAGTTGTGACTCAAGTATCATTGTTTGATAATTTTTATAATGTAGTATCTTATAGATACGCATCGGAGATATTATTATCCTTGTAATATTTTTCATTACAGAAGTTTGTCATTCGTTTTATCAAGCCCTTATCATAGTCTCGGTACGCGTGCAGTGTCGGTCACTGGGGAAAACGAGATAACCTCTCGTCTTACAATTTAATCATAAGACAAAATGAATTTTTCATAAATGATATGAATGCAAAAGTGATGCAATAGTCTACTGTATGCGAGTTATCTACTCAATTGATCAGGCAAAGCTTATGCATGCTTAATGACTTATGCTTAGTAATAATAAATTACTAATTATTAGTTAAATTTTAGTGAAAATTTACCGTGTGTCACACAAAGCCACCCCCAATATTTCCCAGGTTATAAACCCTAAAACACCCTTCTATCAATTGAGCACATTTACTTAAATTGAGGGAAAAATAGTACTTATACCTGACACACGGATGCCAGGTTGGCAATCCGTGTGTCACATTCCTCATTCCTCAACTCTGATTGGTGCAAGCTACGTGGAGATGTTAATCCAAGGGTCTAGATTGATTGGTGATTAATGGGACTGATCTAACGACTAATATTTGATGTGAGAAAGCACAAGAAGCTTGTTTCCAGACCCTTCCAAGAGCTCAAGCTGGCTATAAATAGAGACCCTTTCTTCATAGTTTTTCACCTTTCAATTTCAGTAGCTTATTGTATTGTTTAATTCAGTTTTTATGTTTTTAATGTTTAAAAATTACTTTAGCTTTTGTAATCCATTGTAATCTCAGTTTTAAGTGTTTAATGAAATTCAGTTTCTATTTTAAAATCATTGTTTAAATCTTTCATGTTCTCCATTTCAGCTTATTAGTATAATCTCATCATTATTAGCTTATTTTCAAGTCTTCTTAGCTTGTTCTTATTATTTATCAAAAATACTAAAAAAATCAGAAAAATACCAAAAAAATAAAAAATATGTCAAAATTTGTTCAATAAGCTGCAATAAGCTTAAGCTACTGATTTATTTAAGCATCTATAAGCTCCTAATAGCTTTTAGAAGGCTTATTTCTATTTATAGTTCAATTCACAAAAAAATCTCTTGTTCAGTTAATATTGGGTAAAAAGGAGCTGAATATGGGTTGAGAAGCTGATATAAATCAGACATTGGATTGGGATAAGCTTATTTGGTTTGTTTTAATCAGCTTATACAAGCCATAGTGGTTGGACGCCTGTGAGTTTCTTTAGTTTAAATTTTATATTATCTGTCCATTTCTATATAGCTGCACTATCTGATTTACTCATATCTGTTAGTCATTATTGTTGTTTTTGCATTAGTTAGTTCATAGTTAGCTATTAGATCTTAGTTGTTTGCTGTCTTTGATTAGTATTTAGAATTCAGTAGAGTAGATTGCATTTTAAGTTTTGATAAGTAGTGTTTGGCACAAGAGTTAATATGAATATTGAGAACCTATTAGTGGTTAAGATCTGATTCATAAGTCTTCATTAGGTTAGTTATAGTTAATTTAGTGATTAAATTGCATCTATTCATTCTAAAAGTCAAAATCCTATTCTACGATCTATGGTTAATGTCGCTTAAGTTTTAGCTCTAAAAATCGCATTTAGGTTTAAAATAGGTTAAATTAGCTTAATATTGTTTCATTCCATCTTAGCTTTTCAAATTCAGTTCATAAAATTAGTTCAAATCTCATAAAGTCAATATTTGCAAAATATGTCTTGAAGTCAAAAGTGAAAATATTGGTTTTTGCAAAACTTTGTGGATTTTTCATTGGTTCATTTCTGGTTCAAAGCTATTGAAATTTTGGGATAAGTAATTTCAGTTGGTCAAGTTTTCAAAACAGATTTTTGTGGAATTTTTGGGAGCTTCTATAAGCTCTTAATTAGCTGTTCAATTAGCCCTTATTTGCCCTGTTCACACTCATTATAAGCCGAGTGTGAAACAGGCTTATTGCATATCTCGCATAGGCTTCATTTTAGCTTGTTAGGACCTGAAATTTGGTCTAGTTGTTCATTGGTTGGTGAACTAGAGTGCCTCATTTCTGGTTTTCAAATAAGCTCATTAGATAAGCTGGTAATTAAGCTGCAAGTAGGTTAGTTGAGGCTGTTTTCATTCTAAAAATCAAATAAGTCAAATCATAATAAGATGCTTTACAGAGGTTTATATTAGTTGAAATAAGTTGATTTTAAGCATTTTTAGCAAAATTTAGCTGCTGTGATTATTTGGTGAACTTTTGAGGCCAGTAGCTTATTTTAAGTGCTTATTTATAAGCACTTTACACTACAGCCCCTTATTCGTGCAAACTAGCATAAGTTTTCTTATTTTTCCTAGAATCATAACTTTATTTTAGATTTTTCCTGAATGTTTCATAATTTTCCTGCATTGTTTACTATTTTTCACATTTAATATTAGTTTTTAATACTTTTTAATTACTTTTAATACAAATAATTCGAGAAAAGCTTCAAAAAATAATTTTCATTTTCCTAGATTAATAAAAATATAAAAGCCAAAAAATATTTTTCCATAATTTTCTTAGTTAAAATAGTAATTTTAGAAATTTAATTAGTTTAAAATAGTTTTAATTCATAGAAATTTGAAAAAAGTTCGAAAAAATACAAATTCAATTTTGAAAAGTATTTTTAGTTATTTTAGAATTTTGAAAAATATTTTCATAATTTTTCGACTTATTTTCATAATTTTTGGTAATTTAGTTTTATTTTAAAATTAGAAATTAGTTTTTAATTCAAATAAATTCAAGAAAAATCATAAAAATTAGTTTTAAATCACAATTAAGTTTTAAATTGCATTTTTAGTTTAAAAGTAATTTTAGATCATTTTTAGGACTTAGTTTAGACTTAGTTGCATTTAATTTGCGTTTCATTTTAATCGTATTAGTTTAATTCGCGTAATTATGATTCCCCGTAGCTTAATTTCCCTTTTATGCTTCCCCATTCCCCGTAGTTTAGATAAAATCAAAATCAACAATCTAAAACATCGAGCATTTTATTAACGAACCATAAACGACATTGTCCATTCACACCTCGTTGGGACACGACTCGGATTTCCTAATCCGATATCACTATCCTTTTTCCTAAGAGGATTTTGAATCGATCCTTGTGTTTATTTTGATATTGATATTGTATATTTTCTCCATACACACCACCCTAAACCTACAATTCACATCAAATTTTGGCGCCGCTGCCGGGGACGTTGTGTCGCGACAATATCGTTAAAGGTTTGACGATTAGTGACTCGAGATCCTTCCTTGATGTTATTATTTTCTAAAATCAAAAAGTAAAAATATTTTCCTTTTTCTTTTATATATATATACATATCATATTAAAATACAAAAGATTTTCCCTTTTGTTTTTAGCTAAAAAGAATACATCAATTATATAACATCTCTCAACTTGAGGTGTTATCATTAGTAAGTTCCCAAACTAAAGATCAAAACTTGCCTTTGTGTCGCTTGTGTGTCGATTTATTTCTATCGGATAAACAAACCGTGTGAGGGGTATAAGGACGGTAGGACATTAAGTTGCGGCCGCAAAGAGGCGGGTTTTTAATAAGTCACACGACCTAATAGCTTCTCCGCCCTTTGTGCGTTTGTCTTATGGAAGTGATTTATTCACTTGGGATTATTGGTTTAAGTTCAACATTCAATACCGTATCATTTTAATTGCCTTGGTTTTAAAGTGCATGCGCACTCGCTCTCAGTCACGACGTAATCGTAATCGAAGAATAGACGTACCCGAGTTACGTACTATCGTTGAAGAACCTGTCATGGCAGATACTCGAACGATGAACGAGTTACTTCAAGCTCCCGTAGACGGCTATGGTGATGCTATCGTTCTTCCACCGATTAATACCGGAAACTTAATGTCCGGCCGTCCTTATACCCCTCACAGAGTTTGTTTATCCGATAGAAATAAATCGACACACAAGCGACACAAAGGCAAGTTTTTAATCTTTAGTTTGGGAACTTACTAATGATAACACTTCAAGTTGAGAGATGTTATATAATTGATGTATTCTTTTTTAGCTAAAAAACAAAAGGGAAAATCTTTTTGTATTTTTAATATGATATGTATATATATATACAAAAGAAAAAGGAAAATATTTTTTACTTTTTTGATTTTTAGAAAAATAATAACTTCACGAAGGAAGGATCTCGAGTCACTAATCGTCAAACCTTTAACGATATTGTCGTGACACAACGTCCCCGGCAGCGGCGCCAAAATTTGATGTGAATTGTAGGTTTAGGGTGGTGTGTATGGAGAAAATATACAATATCAATATCAAAATAAACACAATGATCGATTCAAAATCCTCTTAGGAAAAAGGATAGTGATATCGGATTAGGAAATCCGAGTCGTGTCCCAACGAGGTGTGAATGGACAATGTCGTTTATGGTTCGTTATTAAAATACTCGATGTTTTAGATTGTTGATTTTGCTTTTATCTAAACTACGGGGAATGGGGAAGCATAAAAGGGAAATTAAGCTACGGGGAATCCTAATTACGCGAATTAAACTAATACGATTAAAATGAAACGCAAATTAAATGCAACTAAGTCCTAAAAATGATCTAAAATTACTTTTAAACTAAAAATGCAATTTAAAACTTAATTATGATTTAAAACTAATTTTTATGATTTTTCTTGAATTTATTTGAATTAAAAACTAATTTTTAATTTTAAAATAAAACTAAATTACCAAAAATTATGAAAATAAGTCGAAAAATTATGAAACTATTTTTCAAAATTCTAAAATAACTAAAAATACTTTTAAAATTAAATTTGTATTTTTCTAACTTTTTCAAATTTCTATGAATTAAAAACTATTTTAAACTAATTAAATTGCTAAAATTACTATTTTAACTAAGAAAACTATGGAAAATATTTTTTGGCTTTTTATATTTTTATTAATCTAGGAAAAATGAAAAATTATTTTTTTGAAGCTATTCTGAATTATTTGTATTAAAAAGTATTAAAAACTAATATTAAATGTGAAAAATAGTAAACAGTGCAGGAAAATTATGAAAATTTAGGAAAAATCTAAAATAATGTTATGATTCTAGGAAAAATAAGAAAA
Organism: Chrysanthemum lavandulifolium; assembly: GCA_022545495.1. Taxonomy (NCBI): domain Eukaryota; kingdom Viridiplantae; phylum Streptophyta; class Magnoliopsida; order Asterales; family Asteraceae; genus Chrysanthemum; species Chrysanthemum lavandulifolium. Next base: position 26,945,835 of record CM040241.1, on the reverse strand, counting down.
CTTATGCTAGTTTGCACGAATAAGGAGCTGTAGTGAAAAGTGCTTATAAATAAGCACTTAAAATAAGCTAATGGCTTCAAAAGTTCACCAAATGATCACAGCAGCTAAATTTTGCTAAAACTACTTAAAATCAACTTATTTCAACTAATATAAACCTCTGAAAAGCATCTTATTATGATTTGACTTATTTGATTTTTAGAATGAAAACAGCCTCAACTAACCTACTTGCAGCTTAATTACCAGCTTATCTAATGAGCTTATTTGAAAACCATAAATGAGGCACTCTAGTTCACCAACCAATGAACAACTAGACCAAATTTCAGGTCCTAACAAGCTAAAATGAAGCCTATGCGAGATTCTGAATAAGCTCTGCTTCACACTCAAATTATAATGAGTGTGAACAGGCAAATAAGTGGCTAATTGAATACTAATTAAGAGCTTATAGAAGCTCCCAAAATTCCACAAAAATCTGTTTTGAAAACTTGACCAACTCAAATTACTTATCCCAAAATTTCAATAGCTTTGAACCGTAAATGAACCAATGAAAATCCACAAAGTTTTGCAAAACCAATATTTTCACTTTGACTTCAAGACATATTTTGCAAATATTGACTTTTATGAGATTTGAACTAATTTTATGAATTGAATTTGAAAAGCTAAGATGGAATGAAACAATATTAAGCTAATTTAACCTATTTTAAACCTAAATGCGATTTTTAGAGCTAAAACTTAACCGACATTAACCATAGATCGTAGAATCGATTTTGACTTTTAGAATGAATAGATGCAATTTAATCACTAAATTAACTATAACTAACCTAATGAAGACTTATGAATCGATCTTAACCACTAATAGCTCCTCAATATTCATATTAACTCTTGTGCCAAACACTACTTATCAAAACTTAGAATGCAATCTACTCTATCGAATTCTAAATACTAATCAAAGACAAAGAAACAACTAAGATCTAATAGCTAAATATGAACTAACTAATGCAAAACAACAATAATGACTAATGATATGAGTAAATCGATAGTGCAAATATATAGAAATGGATGATAATATAAAATTTAAACTAAAGAAACTCACAGGCGTCCAGCCACTATGGCTTGTATAAGCTGATTAAAACAAACCAAATAAGCTTATCCCAATCCAATGTCTGATTTATATCAGCTTCTCAACCCATATTCAGCTCCTTTTTACCCAATATTAACTGAACAAGAGATTTTTTTGTGAATTGAACTATAAACAGAAATAAGCCTTCTAAAAGCTATTAGGAGCTTATAGATGCTTAAATAAATCAGTAGCTTAAGCTTATTGCGGCTTATTGAACAAATTTTGACATATTTTTATTTTTTGGTATTTTTCTCGATTTTTTAGTATTTTTATAAATGATAAGAACAAGCTAAGAAGACTTGAAAATAAGCTAATAATGATGAGATTATACTAATAAGTCAAATGGAGAACATGAAAGATTTAAACAATGATTTTAAAATAGAAACTGAATTTCATTAAACACTTAAAACTGAGATTACAATGGATTACAAAAGCTAAAGTAATTTTAAAACATTAAAAACATAAAAACTGAATTAAACAATACAATAAGCTACTGAAATTGAAAGGTGAAAAACTATGAAGAAAGGGTCTCTATTTATAGCTAGCTTGAGCTCTTGGAAAGGTCTGGAAACAAGCTTCTTGTGCTTTCTCACATCAAATATTAGTCGTTAGATCAGTCCCATCAATCACCAATCAATCTAGACCCTTGGATTAACATCTCCACGTAGCTTGCACCAATCGAGTCGAGGAATGAGTAATGTGACACGGATTGCCAACCCGGCATCCGTGTTTGTCATTTTATGTGTGTTGATCGGATAAGTACTAATATAAGTTTGTTTTGTTAAAGTTAATGAGATGTTGTGCATTTAAGTGGTTTTGTTAAAGTTAATGAGATGCATTTAAGTGGTTTGCGAGTGAACAGTAGCGAGATTGCATTGATAGGTTTGAGGCAATAAATGATCTTAAATAGTTTAACCTAACAAATATAGCTTAGCTATTTATGTGTGGTCAAGACTCTCAAGAGGGTTGATAAAGAAAAGGAACCCTGATCACAAATAAAAACTACGCAGTGTTAATTTTTTATTATTTTTTTATTATTTTTTATTTATTTATAATAGTGGTTTATATAGATACCCAACATCCTTGCATTCAATTTTAAATTTATTACCATTATCTACTCTTACCAAATCGAAAATATTTTTTCACATTACGATTTTCAATATAGCGAGCAAATATATTTTCCGCCAAACTCATTTGCTTGCTACTTCATGGACATGCCGAGCAAACCAATTTGCTCGCTTCTTGAATGCTTATTTAATTAAAAAAAAAATAAGAAGAAGGTGCCAATTAGGGATGAGCGCGGTACCATTTTGGCACCGTACCGGCACCGTTTTCGGTGTACCGGATTTTTTCCCGACTTAAATTCAAAGTCCCATTCCCGGAACCGTATCTTAAACCAACGGTGCTAAAACGGGTAGATAACCGTCTAACTTTTAAAATAATTATGTTTTCACCTATAAAGGCATTGTTGCTGCAATCACTTTGGCCTTGCAGCTTTCAAAACCATCAATGCTTGTTATGGAACAGTTTTAATTATTTATGCATAATACCCAGTTGATGCAAAAACCATCAATGCTTGATTTGTGTATGATAAATCAATGAAGAACATAAATGATTCTCTTGCAGACGAGTGGTGAATGATATGATTATAAACTGTTATAAATAAAGACATAGTAAAGGAAAAATGATAAGACCTCATCAATATTTAGAGATAAATAACATTATCTATCTTAACACATGTTATACTGTAGTATCTTAGCTAGTAAGCTAGAAACATTTTTTTGTGCTTGATTTTATGTATCAAAAAGCATCACATACAAGTTATTTGGCTCACGATTTTCTTTTCTTTCAAAACCGAACCCTAATATGGTTTCTTTACCCCCTCATCTCTATAAACTGGTGTGAGGTTTACAACTCTTTGCAAGATGAAAACATATAGACTAATCAAGCCAAAAATAATCATAAATGTAAGTCAAGAGAGGAAATTAAATATAAGCTACTGATGAAGAAAGATGTACAAAGATATGATTTGCTAGTAGAAGAATCCATAATCCTTTGATAATAAAAAATGTAATATTCTAGATACATATTTAATAGTAGGCACTGAAAATATACATGTTTATAAAAAGTGATGAACTCGTCGGGTTTACGATGTTACAAGAACATAATCGGTTTTCTGCTGCAAATATTAACATAAAATGCATGAAACATGTTCATACGGAATACTATGATTCGGTTAAAAAAATGGTCAAAAGAGAGGAAAAAAGATGTAGTATATATTTTAAAAATGAGTAAAAGAATGAAGTTTTCATGTATAGGTTATCCGGGGAAAGCGAGCTTTTTTAACTTAGATGTACGCGCCCTCACTGGACTAATTTCAGGACCGTTTCCGACCCTCATATGTTTGATATATAGTTTTTGGAAGAAAAAAACCATACATTACTGAGGAAAAATAAGAGAAAAAAACTATGTTAACATCACACGAGCACTTCCTAGTCTACCTTTGACTAACCAAGATTGTTTGAAACCTGTTAGAGCATCTCTAATGTCATGGATGTAGGATTATTTGCATGATATAATGGAATTAAAGACTGCCATTAATATACGATACCATGGTTCACAATCAATAACGCGAGATTCAGCTTTCTTGATGTGTTTGAGCTTCGTGACTAATTAGTATTTTCATATAGTTTTCATAGCAGGTCTTTTGTTCGATGTAATTAATTAGAAATTGAGCATGCTTGGGTCTCTTAAATCATACATAGTACCAAATAAGAATTATTCCATGTAAGTTTGAACATTCTAAATTAATGAACATACAAAATTGTCTTATTTATAGGAAATTATATTCATGTTTGGCACGGGTTGCAAAAGACAGCACGAGACAACTTGATTTAGTTGATTTGTTAACGTAAAAATCTATAGTTAGTTCGTAGGATGAGTGAAGCACTTTGATATAAAGTAAAACATTAAAAATAGCAAACATATATGCTTGGGACACCTAAATCATTCCGATTTTTATATAAGTTTTGTAGAACCGTAGAGGGGATAATACCTATTTTTTATTTTCTTTTTAGTTTAAGTAGATTAAGAGTCATGTTTGTATCAAAGGGTGTGAACGATATAACAATATAAATCTTTAAAGTATAGAGTTAAGGAAAGAGACAAACACAACGATCTATACCGGTTCAAGATGAGGGTTTAGAACATCATACGCCTAATTGCAAATCAAGAACACCTATACTATTCACTGCATCAATCTTTGCGGTGGATAAACCGTACACCTTAGCTCTTGGCTCTCACCGATCTACGCCTACACCTGAGCTAGCACCTAACGGAGTTCCGCAACTGGAACCACCCACAAAGACCTCGCAAACACTCCACACCAATTACAAGACTTCTAACAAAGAACTCAAAGAAGTATCAAACCCTAAGCTTGACCGTCCTCGGCACAAGCTTATTACACCCTTGCTTATCCACACCCGGACAAGACTTTGACTCTTGCTTCTCGTACCCAGAGTAAGACTTTACATTTGCTTCTCCGCACCCGGAGTAAGACTTGACACTTAGTTACTAATTAAACCTATAAACCAACTCCCCACTCGACTCATTTTTGCTACCACCACTTTAATTCCTCATTTTTGCTACCAATTCTAAAAACCTTTGCATTATCTAATGATATAACTACAACACGCAGGGGGTGTTTGGCTAAACTCGTGAAAAAAGCTATTTCCAAAGAGCTTTTGTATCAAAGCTCTTTTTTATACTTCAATAAGCGCTACATTAAGCCCATTGGTATAAGTGTTGTAGTGTTGTATACTAGTAATATCCGTTAATTAATAACTTAATATTGATAGTTAATGTCCTAAAATAATAACGCTGTAGTTAACTTAAATGAATGAGCATCAAAGTCCTATAATAAGCATACATTCTTTCTCATAAAATGTCTTTAATAGATTACACCTATCAAAGTAACAGATTATTTAAAATACCATACACCAGGGACGGAACCAGGGGTTTCCGGGACTCCTATGGATTTTTTTCGATGTAGTGTTAATTTTTGAAAAAAACATCAATTTTTTCTAAATGCACCCGGTCCATCGAAATGTGTTTCTATATTATGGTTCCAGAAAATTTTTGCACCCGGTCATATTTGGTCCTGGTTCGTTCTTGGCAGACACTTTACTAACACCTACCAAACTATCATCGTACAAATGAGCTATAAACTTGCAAGTGCATTCATGGCTACGTTTTTGTTACAGGTTCGTATTCAACACGCACACACTCTGAATTCTTATTAAATATCTGTTCATTTTAGGTTGTTGTGGTTGTCAGGAAGGTGTAAATGGATTTAAACACAGGGTTGTACTTGTATATTACAAGACAAGACTATATCCCATACATCAGAACATTAAACATACGTTAAACATAAAAATGGAGACAACAATGTGTTAATCACTCAAAAACATATAGGAAATACATGTCAGGTCTTATATTATTAGTTTTTTATGTTGAAAGGTTTGGATTAAAGAATTTGAGAAGGATCTCACTTCATTTACAAACTGATTATTTATAAAAAAAATTAAGTTATGTAAGAAGGTGCTTAAATTAGGTTATTACACTCGATAAGCTGATAAGCTCCTTGTTTGGGACTCACAAGCTTATTTACTTTACTTTATGGCCTATTTAATAAGCTGATAAGCCTATAAGCTAATGCAAACACCTTAAGTAGGAATTTTTGGATTGAAAGTCAGCTGATATATAAGCGAGTATTTGGATTAGTTTTTTATACTATTAGATAAGTTGATGAGCTCACTTGTTTGGGGCTCATAAGCTTTTGGCTTGTTTACTGCTATAAGATCTAAGGTGATGAGAATAATGTGCTCATACACGGGTGCTTTATTGTCTTTTTCAATAATCTGATAAGTGCATAAGCTAATTAAACTTACCAAATAGAAATGATGTGAAGGAATCTGAGCCGATAAATAAGAGGGAGTTTCGATTAGATTAATTAATGGGATAATGAGGTGAGATCAATAGAAAACACATCTAATGTAAAGAACAAATCATAGGATCTCAACCATCCATCTTCTTTTCATCCAATGGATGAGATTAAAGCAAAAATTAACAAAGGAATGGTAGAAATGTAATTCTATAAAAACTCACTTTCCACCCTTTTTTAAAAAACAACATATCTTTCAAACGGTAAATCTTCAAGCTACAAAAAATACACCATCGCTACGAGAAAAAAATCATCTTTCTATAGATATGCACTTTTATATACTTTCGAAGATTTTTTTTTTAAAAATTTCCGTCCAGATGAATCACACGTAATTCGTAAAAAAAATCACATGTGATTTGTTATTTTTAAAAAAATCACAAGTGATCCACAAAAAAATCATACATGATTCGTAAAAAAAATCACATGTGATTTACTTTTTGTTGTGATTCGTGTATAAATGACACGTGATTTTGTTTTAATCTATAAAAGACTAAATCACACATGATTCTGTTTTTTGTTGTGATTTGTGTATAAATCACATGTGATTTGTAGAATCACTTGTGATTTGTTATTTTAAAAATCACGTGAGATTTTATAAATCACAAAATCACATGTGATTCTGTTATTTATTTTTTTGCTATCTTATAAAAAAATGTAAATTACGTGAGATTCAGTTTTAATCTAAAAATGAGTAAATCACATGTGATTCACTTTCAAAAAATAATTTAAAGTAAAATCACATGTGATTTGAAGTAAATCATATGTGATTTGTGGTAAATCACATGTGATTTAAGGTAAAAATCACATGTGATTTGCACAAAATCTCATGTAATTCTTTGATAGATCATATTGAAAATAGTTAAAGTCTTACAAAAATAAACTACCATCTTTTCAAATAGTAAACCTATTTTGAAAATCCACAGCCACAAAAGTGAAACACATGACAATAATGGGTCGGGTCGTGTTATATGCGTTAAAGCTCCAATTAAAAGTGCTTAGTTCTTTCTATTTCGCTTTATTATATCAAAAATCTTACAATAACATACAAAAATTAAAATGAACTGTAATAACTAACTTTGATAGCTTGCAAACTTATATAGTGGTGTCTACGTTAACAAAACATCATACCCCATACTTAACTTCTCACTTCTCATACATTTATACCAACAAAAAATAGTTGAAACAAAGCATTATATAGTCCACTAATCCTAAGAAACTTGTAGGAGTTGTAGCCTTGTAGATAACTATCATATTCTTTCAACATAAGCATTTCAGTAGATCAATAGCAAGGATATCCTTAACTATCATATTCTTTCAACATAAGCATTTCAGTAGATAAATAAGTAAGGATGTCCTTAACATTTAAGTAGCATATATATCCTTGCGTGACACCACATAAACCTTTCCATAGGATTAATAACTATAATATACTCTCACTTCTCAAAAACCAATCCCAGATCTTAATCCTCCTTCTTCACAAAATACAACAAACACATCTAACACTACACCAAATCACACTCATTAACAACCCCTTAAACCAAATCACAAACCATCACATTTCCAAGATCCAAACACCATCGGCTCTGTCAAATTCCATTTTACTTCGCATTCACAAACAAACCTTTCACACTTTCATTCAACCGCTACGTACCTGCCTACAGTACAACTCCACCACTCGCGTTCACACCAAGCACCGTTAACCTGCAATGGCGAGAATTAATTTACGAAGTACTGCAATCTCACCGGCGTTTAAATCAGATTCAAATCGTCGTTTATTATTGTGTTGAGCCTGATGTTTGAATACCTTGGATGTTAGATTGTAAGTTGTGGTGATGTGAGTTAAGGAGCAGTGTAACTCGTGGACCAAGTCATTTGATTATTTCTACATATGTGTTTAGTTTAATGATATTACAAAACTGCCCCTTAATAATTAATTATATTAAAATGAAAATTAATCTAGACCTTAATTTTAAAATAGATGGATGGTTGAGATCTCTTGATTTGTTTTTTAGATAATAAATGTTCTGCATTGAACTTCTGTCATGGGATAATCGATAAGCTCATTTTTATATATATATATTTTTTTTAAATCACACTTTTATTAAAAACTCAAAGGATTACAAAGATTAGTGGGGAGCCTCGAAACCAACTCGAGCCCCCACACCTCTAGCAATGGTAAAACCAATCCTATTAAAGATATGAATCACCGCACGCTCCCAATGTCCCCGAGTCATAGAGAACGTCGAATATGCTTGAGTAAGGTGACGACATCTTTCTCAAGTTCTCCAAAAGAGGAAAAAGAGAAGGGAGAAACCCATACCCAATATCCGCACATTTGGCATCGTACTTGACCCGTTTACAGCATGCAAGATCACCGATCGCTCGCCGGTATAAAATCAATCAACCCGGATTGCGCTAAAGGCGATGAACCCGTAAGATCAACACATACATCGCGTCCACTATCCCAAGAGTAGAGTAATATGTCGGCCCGTCGCAAGGATCGGTCCCCATCTCCAAAAGCCCAATATCCACCTCCTTGCGAGCGGAAATCCCGGATCGAGCATATATCAACAAGAACATCGCGCACAAGGTTGTGGCGATGTTTAATGCCAACAATACCCGCACACGAAACGGCGTGATCCCGTAAATATCTCCGTGAAAACCTTAGAGCAGTGTAACACGGTACCGAACGGTGAAAAGAGGAACACCCAAACGATAACACAAGACACACCGATAAGCCCTGCACTCATAGTTTGTCCCAATCCGTATATCGGAGCCACCCTAAGCCAAGTGTGATCCTCCTTTAAAGAGCTCCATAACGCCATCCGTCGAGGGAAAGATGGAAAGTAGATTCAACAGTTTGGGAAACCCGACCGAAATATATATCCGCCAATTTCTTCATAAGTTTGGGGCGCTGACCTCGCTAGGGTTACTCAAAAGGTCAATATCCATATTCACATTGAAAGTACATAGAGCATCATCAAAAGAGGACCAGCAGTTATAATACCCGAACCATGAAGAAGCTTAGTCTCAGAGGCGGTGATTGAAGTCTAGAAGCAATGAATGCATAGTTCAAGACATCACCAAATTTTGTAATCTTACATCTAAAAGACTAAAGCGCCCAGCGGAAAATCATCCGAAAACACTCGAAAATGCATCAAAATGATGAAAATATCACAAATCGTTGTTTTATGTGTTTTAAATGCAAAATATCAAAATCGATGAAAAATGATTCAAGTTTGCAAAATTGGCGCTTTAGTCCCCAAGTTTTAAAAGTTGTCAAATCTAGTCCCGTAATTCAAAATGTGAATTTTATCATTCAAGGTCCCTGAAATATTCTAAGTTGTTTAAAATGATCCTTGAATGATTCTTTGGTCAAATGGCGAAAAAGTCCTTAAAGTTTGGAAAGTTGCAAAATTAGTCCTTGGATTTATAAAATGGATTTTATGCAAAAGTGGTCCTTGTACTATTCATTTATGGCAAGTTTGGTCCTTGTGAGAACTTTGGAAAATGGGCAAGTTCAGTCCTTCATGTTTGGCGAATTACATATTTGGTCCTTGTGATACTACTAAACCAAACTGACCTTGTTATTATCTCAACCCAAATCCAATCCAACCCAAGTCCAATAACCTTAGCCCAATCTCGCTAGCCCACCCTTGACCTTGACCCCCATCCATGCTTGACCTCTTGACCACCCACGTTATTAACCTCCGGTCAACGAAAGTCAAACCGCTAGGAAAACCCCCACCACCTCTTCCTCTCCCAAACCCGATACCACCAAAACCAGTCTTGGTTTTCCACTCTTCTCCACCCTCACCACTTCCCTTGTCCCTCCACCTCCACTAACACCAAAAATCTTTAATTGACTCAAACCACCCATTAATGCTAAAACTCGCTTATGAAGAATTTTGGCGCCAAAATCCACTTGGACGGTTATGATGAGTTTGTCCAATCCAATGGCTCGGAATGAGGGGAAACAATCGAGGTCATCAAGGAATCTCAAAAGTCATTATAAAGAGGAGAGAAGCAATGTATATCATCATCTAGTGTAATTTTAGTTTTCTTTAGTCGTTTTAATCAATTAATCAAATTTTCAAAGGTAATTTAAGTCTTTCAAGTACTTTGTTTAAGTTATTAAAGTGTATTTGAATCTTTTCAATCCTTAATCTAAGTTTCAAGTTCTATTTAAAGTTTATGCAAATTTTCGTGCTCAAAATCTCAAATGATCAAATGTTGTTTTAGTTGTTTTATGGATTGAGATAGCTCATGTAAGCTCCTAGAAAGCTTAGTAAAGCTATTAGAAACACTAAAAATCAAGTTTAGAAGCAAAAGTCAAAATCACCAAAATACAAATTAATTAGTTGAAAATTCAAAAATCACATGGAAATGGTGATCAAAGTGGATCGGGTGAATTATGGATGGCTTGGGTTAATGGCTTAGTGGTAAGCCTATAGGAGTGTTCTTGGATCCTTGGTTCTCGGATTTCAGTTGGATAGCCATTTGTAAGCATTTTGATCAATTTGGCATTTCACCGTTTGAATTGTTAAATAGCTTGAATTTTGCTTTCTTTATTATTTATTAGTTATAGTTAAGTGTAGTTAAAGATTAAAATCAGTTGGTTGTTCTTTTAAATTTGTAGTTTATAAAAATTTGATTTTGACAGCTAAAATTAGCTTAAGTTTAATTCTTGGTTTTATGTTGTTAAGGTTGTTGTTCATGTTTATTTAGACTTATTTAGTGATAATATAAGGTCTCTAAATCATCCGCATGGTCTTAATTTGTGTTTTGCTTTGAAAATCACCAAATCAGTTATATAAAGGTTTGTTTGGATTTGTGAAGTGTTTGTGTTAGAGGTTGTCTCGAGTTGTTGCTTGTTTTGTCTTGTATCACACTTGGTCATAATATCTCAAGCAAGTCAAGAAAATCAATCTTCATTCATGTAAAAGTCAAAATCCCTTTTGATCAAATCATGTGTGTCACTATTGATTTTAATGATCTATGATCATGATTTTGTGTTTATAAGTTGTTATCATTGATCAAATCAGTCTTATCTCACCTTAAAACAACATAATTAGTGCTTAGGATCAATCCAAAGTTCATTTAAGTCAACTCATTTGTTTTTCTCAAAAGTCAAATTTTCATTGGGTCGTTTTTGAATAAAAAGAGAATTTTATTGTGTGTTTAATAGTGAGATTCAGCTTAAAAGCTTTTGGGATATTAAAGTTTAGTTGCTAAACTTAATTAGAAAATGCTAGTTCACTTTTAATCACTTTTAAGTGCTTATTTATTAGCTTCTTTTGAGTACCTTGTCTGCAAAGTGCCATGTGCACCGCTTTATAAGCTCAATCACAAGCTCCTACAGAGCTTATTAGTTGGTCAAATCTGTGATACTTGGTTCTTTGGAAAGCTTTCTGGTCATCTTTGAGGTCCCAAGCTTAGTTTTCCATTTTCTAGCTTGTTTGGTAGGGTCGCAAGTAACTTAAACTTTGTCCCATTTTCTGTTTTTCAACACAGAATCCTAGTGCTTATTTGCTTATTTCTAGCTTATCAGTGTGCTTCTTTTTGTTTTTAGCTTCATTTGAGTAGCTTGTAGCTTATTTGAATCTTATTCTAGCTTTGGTTTTAGCTTGTGAGCTTGTTTGAGCTTATTTCATCAAATAAGCTCATAAAGCCCATCGTTGAGTTTTTAAGCTCATCAAACAACTTATTTGTAATTTGTAAAATTTTGTCTTTATAAAAGTTTCATATTTTAAGTATTTAAGTAGTTTTCAAAAGAAAATCCACAAAAAGATTAATTTAAAATCAAGTGATAGCATTTATTTAATAGTTTTAGCTTTTGATTTTTCTTTCTAGCTTATTATTAAGCAAATCTTGTTTTTATATTTTTCTTAGTTTTCTGTCATCATATAGTATTTTTAGAAAAGTTTCATAATTTTCCTAATCTATTTAGTATTTATTATAATTTTAATAGTTAAAATAGTAATTAATTAGTAATAAATAATTAAAAAGCATAAAAATATCTTTTCTGTTTTAAAATTAGTTTTATCATATTTTAGATTTTTCCAAGTTAAAATTTCATTTTTCCAAGTTTATTTTATATTTTCTAGTATTTAAGTGTATTTTAAATAATAATTAATTAGTAATAATTAGATAAAAAGTGTGAAAATATATTTTAATTTTAAAATAAGTTTTATAATATTTTAGATTTTTCTGAATCATAATTTTATTTTTCTAGCCTTATTTCATATTTTCTTCTATTTTAGAGTATTTATTAAATAGTTAAAATAGTTTTAATTAATAATAATTAAATAAATAGTTGTAAAAATAATTTTCTTTTTCTAATAATTTTCTTTTATTTTAGGATTTCAAAATGTCATTTTCATATTTTTAGGTCTTTTATTTCTTAGATTTCACTTTTTATTTTGTACGCTTATACGTAGTTTTTAAACGCACGTATTTACGTTTCTTTTATCCGATTGTTGTGCTTTCCAATTCGATCCTATTCCATTCCAATCAATCAAGAGTGTAATTTCTCATCCAAATCCTTTATCGATCACTATCCTTAGTGATCACTCTATCATCCGAATTAGTTTTGACACACCATTGAGTCTCCTGGGACTTAACGACCGGAATTCATTATATTCTCCCGACTTCATTGTATTTGTGTTTTAAGCGGTTTAAGTCTGTTACGGTTAGCCATTCACAAGTGGCTAGCTTGTGTGATTAGACTTGACGGTTTAGCAGAGATCAAATTTTGGCACCACGCCGGGAGGCTTTAGCGTGTGTTTAGCCATTTTCGCACCCATTCTTGCACATACCCCATCATTTGTAAAAAGTTTTTTGTAAAGTTATAAAAAATCAAAAGTTCATTAACACTTTTCCTAAAGTGTTAAAACACCAAAAAAAAATATATAAAACAACAAAACAATCGGAACGTTTTCTATCTTGTATTGTCTTTAAGGTGATTCTTAAAGAGAGACGATTTGGTTAAACGAGACGATACCAAAAATATTGTCCAAAAGTTTTTAAACCCATCAAGACAAATCTTACCTACGTCTTTTCGGTGGTACTTAATATATACATAAAAATCAACCACCGCAAATCAAGGCAAGACACCTACTAACTGGGGTGTGACCATAATAAGTTCCCGAACATCGATTTAAAACTTGCCTTTGTGTCCTTGTGATTTGGTGTACCTTTTTCAAAGAAGCCATTTCATTTGTGATTATTGGTTAAGTTCACTTGTCGCTTTGCCTCATTTGTTTTGAAAATTGATTTTTATACTTAGTGCATGCGCACTGCTCTTCCAGCTTCTACAAGTCCACTTTCGAACTTGGAAAGATTCCTCGAGACGTAGAGGACGTTCGCTCCTTCACCGTGATCGAGGAACGCCTACCACCACCACCTCCGCCGAAATGGCGTAAGACAAACCCATGAATGAGCTTCTCCAAGCACCCATCGAGGGTTACGGAGATGCCATTGTTGTCCCAACCATCGTGGTCGACACCTTTGAGCTCAAAACCGGGTTGCTTAATCTAGTAACCCAAAGCCAATTCTATGGTTTTGAGCGGATGATCCTCATGCACACATTCGATGGTTTAACAAGATTGCATCTACCATCAAGTACAAGAATGTCCCACATGAAGCTATCAAGCTTCTTCTGCTCCCATTTTCTGTAGAGGACAAGCCCGAAATTGGCTTGAGAAACAACCCCTCGCTCTATTGAGACATGGGAAGATCTAGTCACCAAGTTCGTTAACTAAGTTCTATCCTCCATCCCGAACCACAAGTCTTAAGAATGAGATAATGAAATTTTCTCAAAGATTTGATGAATCATTCGGGAGGCATGGGATCGTTACAAAGAGTTGCTTCATAAGTGTCCGCATCATGGTTTTACCGAATTAATGCAAATGGATACTTTCTATAATGGTCTCAATCGCACTAATCAAGACTCTTTGAATGCCTCCGCTGAGGTAATTTCTGAGCAAGACCACCAAAGAAGCCTTGCAAATCATTGAGAACAAATCTCGTGTCCGCCTTTTCCGAGCAAAGACATATCGGCCTCATGCCGGACCTTCTTCTTCTTCATCCCCGTGAGTACATCTAGCACCGATGCTAAGATTGACAAACTCACGATATTGTTCAAGCTTTGGTTCTTGCTAACCGAAGAAAGTCACCTTCACTCAAACACCAACATATGGTGAAGTGAAGAAAGTCGAGAGTTGTGTTACTTGTGGTGGTCCTCATGCTTACTACAATTGTATCGCCACCGATGGTAGTCCTTTTGAAGCCAATGCTCTAGCCGGTAGTTCACATCAAGGAGGTAATCAATACCGTCCTCAAATGAACCACACTACCGTGCTAACACTAATCGTGCACCACCCGGTTTTAACCGTAATCATAACATGCAAAACCGAATCGAACCAACCAAGAATGAACCAAGGTTATCAAAACCAAGGTAATTTCTATCCTGGACCCAATCAAGGTTTCCAACATCAAGGAAACCTTCATCAAAACAATTTCAATCGAGGGAATCAATTTCATGGGAATATGAATCCTAATCAAGGAAATTTTGGCTAAATCAAAACATAATCCTCAAATTATCCCTCCAGCCTCCTCCCACCATTATTCCTCCAATCGACCATCATCCGATGAGTTATTGAAGCAATTCATGAAATCCCAAGATGAAATGAACAGTTGTTGGTCACCGATTGCGATCTTAAGAAGTCTTTAAATGATCAACCCTCGGGCTCGTGAAAACTTCCGAGCAACACGATCGCTAACCCGAGGGGCGATGCTAAAGCGATCACAACCGTAAGTGGTGTTTCATATGATGGACCCGCTATTCCTACTACCTCTTCTTCTTCTCTCCCAAAGGTAGTGGAAAGTGAACCTAGGACACACAATGGACCTTTGACTCCAATGCCTCCTCCACTAGGGCAATGAGTCAAGTTACCAAGGAAACAACGGACAAGGTGCATTATTCAAGCCCACGGTACAAGACACGTCCCACCTTCTGTAGTCCAACCTCAAGTTGTCCGAAACCCAAGTCAAATCAAGGAGTTGTTTTGAACCTCCAGTAGCTCCGCTGAGAATCGAATCCAAATCTTCTATTCCTTACCCATCACGTTTGAATGAGCAAAGCTCTGCGAGAAAGCTAGTCATCAAATGGACAAATTTTTCCAAATTTTCCAAGAATTACATTTTGACATAAGCTTTATGGATGCTATCATGTTTGATGCCCAAGTTTGCATCAACTCTCAAACACATGTTAAGCAATAAGGAAAAGTTGTTTGAAATGGCAAAACTCCTTCGAACGAGAACGCTTTCGCAGCTTATCTTGAAAAGCTTCCGAAAAACTTGGAGATCCCGGGAAATTTCTCTTACCTTGTGTATTCCTGTGAATGGTTGAATGCTTTGCCCTAGCGAGATCTTGGTGCAAGCATAAACCTTATGCCTTATTCAAGTGGAAGAAACTTTCTTCCGAACTTACTCCTACATGCATGACTCTCGAGCTTGCGATCGTTTCCATATCCCGTCCTCTTGGCATTGCCGAGGACGATTTGTGAAAGTAGGAAAGTTCCATTTTCCACCGACTTCGTGGTTGTTGATTTTGATGTCGATCATCGGGTTCCTCTCATTGTTGGTCGAGGATTCCCGAGAACGGGCCGTGCTCTCATTGATGTATTTGAGCAAGAAATCACATTGCGTGTTGGTAATGAAGTCACACCTTTAACCTTGATCAAACTTCGAGGTACTCCGCAAACTATGATTCCGAGTCTGCGAGATATCATTGATGTTGCTTCAAGAGTACTAGATATCATTGATGTTACTCCTTCTAAGAGTACTTCATCTTGGAAGAGATTCTACTGGTTATTCTCATAATTGACGAGGGGACATGAGAAGTTGGATGATTCCACAACACACTCTTCTCACCCAAAATAGATCATAGGAGATATTCTTCTTGAGAAATTGTTAAATCCACTTCCTCCTCTCTCCATTTTGAGAAATCAAGAATTTCCGAGGCGACTTCATCTTAGATGAGATTGAAGCATACTGGTTGATTCTCATGGGAAATTGATCACGCTCAATTGACATTGAGGGGACATACTTGTTAATTAGAAATTCCGGTATTAAAGAGTCGGTCACCTCAAGTATATGTAATCGCTAGAAAGCTCGTAGTCGTAGTTCTTTAAGTTAAGTAGTAATTTAGTTAAGTAACACCGTGGAGGACTGGACGGGTCTTTACCCACCGTATGCCCGATCCACACCCCATAGTGTGGCGATTTATGTAAGACTATAAATACTCTCTACCTCCCAAGGTAGAGAGTTGGAGCTCATAATAATATCTTTCACTTTCTCTCACTAAGTTCCCTAAACCTCTAACTTTCTCTCTAGAATTCCATCTATATGCTACTTTGTGTTATGGTTTGATGTGTATGTAAAAGTTATATCTTACAATTGGTATCAAGAGCCATGGTTAGATCATATCTTGCACATCTTTGGATTTATAGTGGTTTTAGGTGGTTTTGAGTTTGAAAAGTTTAGTGGTTTTTGCATCATTTGGTTGATTTCTTGTGTTAAAGTTTGAATTTTGTTGGTACTTTTATGTTTAGAATCATCAAAAGTGTTTAGGTTTTCATTTGGTAAGCTTGAATCATCTTGGTTGGGTTGTTTTGGATTGAAAAGTGATATTTATATGGTTTTCAAGCTAGCGACTTAGCTCACGGATAACCTTTCTTCATAGCGACTTGCTTTACAAAATTGTAGCGACTTACGGTTTAGACCTAGCGAGTTAGATCTAGCGAGTTAAAGTACAAGTAGTGGACCTCCACCACGAGTAGCGACTTACTGGTAGCGACTTGGTCCAGAGCGAGTTGCTCTTTAGCGACTTGTATCTCTAGCGACTTGTGTAGCTAATTGTCGCCAAAATTTTGCTAGCGACTTGAGGGTTAGCATTACTACTAGCGACTTGCTTTCTGTCTAGCGACTTGGGACTCTAGCGACTTGGTTGTCTAGCTTAATTAAGAGGTAGCGACTTAGTGCATTTATCTCTAGCGACTTAGTGCATTATCATCTAGCGACTTGAGTGATTGTTTACGGTTTTCTCTTGATTTAGTAAAATCCCGTGAAAGAATCTATTTCCGGTTTAATCATAGAGTTATAAAATCCGTATAATCTGCTAACATGTCTACCAACGTCCCTACTATCATCTCCACCGCTGTCGAGGATGTACAAGCGGTGGCTCGGATACTCGTCCACCCATGCTTGACAGAATCGACTACGATTCTTGGGCTCAACGAATCGATTGTATTGCCTTGGTAAGGAAAATGGTGTCAACATTCTCAAATCCATTGATGAAGGACCATATCGGGTTGAGACGACTAGAGACATACTTGATACTAATGAAGATGGTACTCTGCTTACGGAATGGACAGACCTAAGATGTACAATGAGCTTGATAATGAGGAGAAAAGAGATTCGATGCGATATCGTGGCTTCAAACATTGTTCTTCAAGGTCTTCCTAAAGACATCTACAAGTCGATCAATCATAACACCGATGCAAAGGCGGTTTGGGATAACGTTAAGATGCTTCTCTCGTGTTCGAATTAACTATGGAAGACAGAGAATCCCAACTCTATGACGAATTTGAGCACTTCAAGATGAAACCAGATGAGAATGTCTATGAGTACTATGTGAGATTTCATAAGTTAGTGAATGACATGAGGAACATCGAATGACTATGCCTAACATTCACCGAACTCAAAGTTTGTGAACAACATGAATCCCGAATGGCACAAGTTTGTCACATCGTGAAACTCACTAAAGGATTGAAGCATACAAACTATGAGCAACTCTATGCCTTCCTCCTTCGTAATGAGAGACATGCTATGTTTGAAAAGTTGATTCTCAATCGCTTCAAAACCAACCGTGGAGAGACAAGCTCGCCTAATGACTCAACAACTTTCTACTCAAACATCGGAATCACAACCAAAGCATCACAAGTCATACCCTTGGGTAATGGTAATCACAAACTCATCCCCGATCCTATGTTCAAACAAGTCGATGTCGATGCACACGGGTAACATCATTAATCAACTAGCTCTTCTCATTAGTCAAAACATGAATTCTCTCCCACAAACCAACAACAACCTCGAATCGCATCTAACCCACACAATCAAGCCATCGTTAAAGATGGAAGGATCGTGGTGCAACCAGCCAGAAAGACAAGATGATCGGGGAAGAGGTGGTCTGGGTAGAGGATATGTGGGCAACCGTAATCGAGGAAGAAATGGTAACCAAGGTCAAGCTAAGCCAATCAAATGCTACAACCGTGGTGGTGAAGGACACATTGCAAGGAACCGCACATCTCCAAAGCGCCCACGAATCGCCGATTACTTCGAGATAAGATGTTGCCGCACAAGCTCGGGACAATGGTGTTGCGTTGGATGAAGAGGAATTGTTGTTTCTTGCCGAGGGCAATGCCAAGACCTATGATGCGATGTGGATGAGCAAACTTTGTTCAGAGATAGGTCACAATCATCGAACGCCTTTCAAGTCGCCGATCGTGATGCATACGACTCGATGTAGATGATGGACCCATCGCACACACAATCTTTATGGCTAGCATCTCTCCAATGGCTTCTCCCAAGATCTCTTCTTCACCACAAGTGGCCCATCCAAGGACAAACTCATCTCGAGGTATTAAAGCTATACGATGATGTCGATGTGCAACAGATGCATGACAAAGTACAACCAACCGAAACTTTTGAATCAAATATTGAAAATATGGGTAATATCAATATTGTCCCATACGATCAATACGTGAAACAAAGTGAAAGTGAAGTTGTACCAAGTGATGCATCTTCTGCATCAACAATGACTATGTCTTTGATGAATACACCGCATGTGCTCCCGATGATTCCATAATCTCGAACTAAATGCCTATAAGGAACGTGTTGCTATTTATGAACAACGTGCAAAATTTGAGTTGACCACTCGTGAGCGTAAAATGGATGACCAAGTGCGTACAAGAATTAGAAAAAGTAAGTTTAGAGAAGAAGTATTGAAACAAGAATTAAATTCCTTGCAAGAAAAACTTTCTAAAACAAATAAGCAAAACAAGAACTTCAAGAAAACATGAAAATGCTTAAGCAAGAATTTAATGCAAAGGAATCAAAACTCTTGAGAGATTTTTCTAATCAAAACTTTGAAAACAAACTTGAAAACAAGTTGTACATACAAGGAAACACCATTCGATCGCTCACATGGTCACTAAACATCGAGTCTTAAGCGATAAGCATAGCATTCCCTTGTTGAGGAACCAAATCCAGAGGTAATTAAAAGGCTAGAAATGCTCATAAGGTGATTTATGATGGTAATGAAATCCTTAAGCCTAGGCGTAAACCTAGTTGCGTTGAGTGCACCGAGGAAGATAAGAAATCGAATGAAATCACTAGGGAAAGATGAATAAGAAACAAAATGATCCCAAATGCAAAGAGAAAACATAATTATCACTCCTCATGATTACAAGAAGGAAAACTGGATTTTCTTGAACAAGTTTAAGCCTCGACTTTGTTGACTCCCAAACAAGTCTTCTCGAAAATGGATTTAGATAAGCGTAAAGCGGAAAATATTGTTGAAACAAACCCTCCCTTTGGAAAATGCCTAGAGCGATCGTGTATCCTCCTAATACACCAATGCATCTTGTTCCTAGAACAATTGCCACTAAAAGCAAGACATTAATTAGCCAATACGTTATATTTCAACTATTTGTTGATTTTGAGAAAACTTGCAAGAAAAGGATCACACCCATGGTATAATCAAGGAGAAAGGGTTTTGAACAAATGAAAGAATGTTATTTAACGAGGTCATGCCCTTCTTTAAACTTTTAAAAGATCACTTTGAGAGTCTTAAAAGGGGATAGAAACCGATATTAAGGGAATGGAAAAGGAATTTGATGCAATGGTTGTTGAAGTTAGTGACTATGAGCGTGCACTAAAATATAATGAGATTGAGAGAAAGAACCGCATACATTAAATGAGAATCTTATTATTGAATGTGTTGCTCAAGATGTCTTTTTCATCGCTTCAAATTGCTCTATTAATGCTTCCAAATTTCATGAACTATCTCGTGCCCTCGAAAGTCTCCCATGATCGTGTCATTGAGCTTGAAAAACTAATTCTAAACTAAATGAGAAAATTGAACTGGATGATCATGACAATTTGGTTAAACATTTTTCTAAACTAGAAGTTGAGTATTTTAATCTACAACTAAAATATCAACATCTCAAAGAAAATGTCAAAACTTCAAATATCAAGACATCTTCGATGCTCCGAGTTTGATGCGCTTTTCAAATTAACAAACGAGATGAACAGATTCATGCTCGATGTAACACGATCGTAAAGTTGAAAGCCCAAATCTCTCAATTAAAGGGTCAAACGAACAATATGACAGCTCCCAAATGCCTCCTCCTTTAGATTCTCGAATTCTCAAACGTTTCATCTTCAAAACCTAGTAAATGCTTTACAAAAGGAAAACGAAAGTTTTCTAGAAGAAAATGAAAAGGTTAAACGTCATTTCAATGAGTTGTTTGAATCAATTAAAGTCACTCGTAACAAAAACAACGAACAAATAACTTCATTGCAAAAGGAAATTGAGAATCAAGAGTCGTAAAAGGGAAAATGCCAATGATCAATGAGGAGAATGTTGTATCTAAGGTTCACTCGTAATAAATCTACTTTATCTCGTGACATATGTCCCCCTCACCTAAGGAACAACAAACTTGCCATTCAAACATACTTCTCATCCCTTAAGGATTGCTTAGAATGCTGCGTGAGATTGTTGAAGAGGATAAGCTAGAGAAACCTCATGATAATGCAATTGGACATGCATGCTTATATGCCAAACGATCTCAAGAAATCTTAGAATGCTTGATCACTATATGCCCAAAGACATTAGGTGAGAGAGTTAACCCTTTGATTCCATGCTCAATGCCTAAGGCCAAACATGATATGCACTCGATTCCCAATGTTTTGAATGTGAGGAGTAGTGTACCCTGAGTAGTTCAAGTTCTAGATCCGCAATGCTAGGAAAGAGAACTCAAATGTGCCTTCTAGGAGTACTAATCTCAAGACTCTAGTGTTAAGAAAGTGAACCTTAGTGCACCGCATGTAGTTCGATCCCAAAGACATCTAAACAGTGGTGCAAAGAGTAGTAAAACAAACTAATGTTCCCATTCCTCTACAGAGTAATCATGACATTAAAGGGAGCAGTCAAAGTCTCAAGACAATACAAGGAATGATAGGACCTCTCAAGCTAAGAATGTGCACTTTGGAAGAGAGTAGAAGAACAATCTAGGAACCTTAAGTTTGAATCGAATAAAACGAATCGTGTTGATTCTAGTATTAGCCATAGGCGCATCGTAATTAATTCAATTCGATACTATTTGCAAACCTTGTACCGATGATTTCTTGAATTCGCTTTCTAATCATGAATGTGATGTTAATGTTCGCTAATGATGTTAATTGTCCAGTTAATGTTGTTAATGCTAAAATTCATGCTAAAAAGGCTAAAAGGCAAAAGCGAAGAGAGTTAGAAAACAATGGAAACCCACAGAAGAACATTCAAGAAATAGGCTTTTATTGGATACCGTTGGTCATAAGACTAATCGATAATGCCCACTAGAAAATGGATGCCTACCGTAGAACTATTCCTTAAGAAGTGGTCACACCAGAATAGGGCTAATATCGACACTAGTATTGCATCTATTCACAATGATTCCATTACCTCACCGTCTGATATGAATGCTTCTATTTCGATGTGGGTGGTCCAACATTGTTACTAACCAAATGGAACCCATTCTTGCATGGGGATCCCAATTATCCGCTTATCCATTCTTGTCTGTGTTCAACCGCAGATCGCTCAAATCGCTTACGTGGTACCGGACTCAGTCGCTCCAAGCATATGACCGAGACCGGTCACGGCTCATGAACTTCGTGAGCAAATTCATCGGGACTCGTTAGATTTGGTAATGATCATTTCGGTGCTATTATGGGTTATGGAGATTATGTTGTTGGTGATAGTGTCATCTCTAGAGTGTATTATGTGGAAGGTTTAGGTCATAACTGCTCTCTCTGTGGTCAATTCGTGATTCGATCTAGAAGTAGCCTTCGAAAACATACCGCTTTGTTAGAGATCTTAATGGAAAAGAACCGTTGAAAGGAACTCGTGGCTCAAACCTTTACACCATCTCTATCGATGACATGATGAGAGCTTCACCAATCGCTTGTTATCAAAGGCTTCTAAAACAAAGTCATGGTTATGGCATCGTCGTCTCAATCACTTGAACTTCGCACCATCAACGATCTTTCCGTAAAGGACTTAGTTGTAGGTCTACCTAGACTAAAGTATGAAAAGGATCATCTTTGTTCAAGATGTCAATTGGGAAAAAGCAAGAAGTATGCCCATAAACCCAAACCTACTAACTCATCACGTAAGTTCTTCATATGATTCATATGGATTTATGTGGACCAATGAGGGTGCGAATATCTTTGGGAAGAAATATGTGTTAGTTGTGGTTGATGATTATTCTAGATTCACCGGGTCAAGTTCTTAAGGACAAAGGATGAAACTCCCGATATCATCATCAAACTCATCAAACAATGCAGTTAGACTAAACAAAACCGCCGTAATTATCGAATGACAATGGAACCGAGTTTGTCAACAAACAACTTAGTGAATTCTATGAAAGCGTTGGAATCACCATCAAAGAAGTGTTCCACGAACCCCTCAACGTAACGGTGTAGTTGAAAGACGAAATCGTACTCTTGTTGAAGCCGCTAGAACAATGCCGATCTACTCAAAGGTTCCAATGTTTCTCTGGTCAAGCAATTGCCACCGCATGCTACACACAAAATCGCTCCCCGATTCACACCATTCATGGAAAACTCCATATGAACTTGTCCACAACAGAAACCTAATCTATCTTTCCTTCGTGTGTTTGGTGCCTTGTGCTATCCAACTAATGAGGTCAAGACTTGGGCAAACTTAGGGCTAAAGTCGACATTGGAGTATTTGTAGGATATGCACCAAACAAAAGGATACCGAATCTACAACAAAAGAACCCGAAATATCATGGAAACAATTCACGTTACGTTTGATGAGTCGACGGTCAAATGGCTCCTGGACACTCCACCAGACCCCCGCACTTCAAAACAGTCCCATTGGTTCATCCCTTGTTCCAAACTCCTCTCAAGAAACTCCATATGTACCTCCATCCAAGATGATGTAAAGAAATTGTTTGATCCAATGTTTGATGAACTGTATGAGTCTACTACTAATGAGGTGCTGATTCCTACAATAGAGGATGCTCATATTCCGTGAATGAAGTCAATCCATCGCCAATATCTTTAAGTCAAGAAGCACCGCTGCGATCCTTCGATCTCATCAACAAATCATCATTCTTCAAATGTACATCATGGAAATGTTTCGCATCAATGATGAAGTTAATCCTTTGCTACTCCTCAAGATGCTCCATTTGAAAACATATTTGCTACTCCCGAATCATCATCGAACCATCTTCTTCGAGACATCGACTCGCCTACCTCGGCCTCAACAAATGCCACATGAACACCTCGTAAAATGGACTCACGATCATCCATTAGACAACATCATTGGAAATCCTCTCGTCTGTATCAACCCGAAGCAACTCGCAACCGATGCCTTATGGTGCTTCTTCAACTCCGTACTATCTAAGATCGAACCAAAAGATGTTAAACCGCTATGAATGAAGATAGTGGTTCAATGCTATGCAAGATGAAATTCATGAGTTTGATCGTCTTGATGTATGGGAGTTAGTACCGCTCCAGATCGTGCTATGATTATAGCTCTAAAATGGATCTTCAAAGTAAAACTTGATGAGCATGGTGATGTGTTGAAGAACAAGGCTCGATTAGTTGCTAAAGGATATCGTCAAGAGGAGGTATAGACTTTGAAGAATCTTTTGCTCCAGCTTGCTTCGAATCGAGGCAATCGAATCTTTTGGCTAATGTCGCTAGTAAGAACATGGTGGTTTATCGATGGATGTAAAGACGGCATTTCTAAATGGAGATCTTAAAGAAGTCGCTCACGCCGCCCAACCCAAGGATTTGTGAATCAAGAGCATCCTACTCACGCTTATCGCTTGAAGAAGGCTCTTTACGGTTTAAAGCAAGCTCCAGGGCATGGTATGATACATCATCAAAGTTTCTTCTATCAACCGGATTCATCAAAGGAGCAGCTTGATCCTACATTGTTCACCAGAAGTCGTGCAAACATTTGATTCATGTTCAAATTTATGTTGATGATATTATCTTTGCCTCGATGACCCAATGGAATGTGATCGTTTTTAAATGAAATGAGTTCAAAGTTTCAAATGTCAATGATGGGACAAATGTCATTTTCTTGGGATTACAAATTTCACAAAGTCCCGAGGCATTTTCATAAATCAATCTAAATATGCAATGAGATTTTAAAGAAATTTGGATTTGATTCATGTGACCTGTTGACACCCCATGATTGACCGAACCAAACTAGATGAGGACCTCTCGTGGATCATGATTGACCAAACGAAATATCGGAGTATGATTGGATCCCGATGTATCTCATCGCTAGTAGACCGTACATTTTGTTCTCTGTGTGCATGTGTGCTAGATACCGTGCTAAGCCTACTAAAAGCACCTTGAAGCGCTTAAACGGGTCTTCGGTATCTCCAAGGTACCATCAATATGGGACTATGGTACCAAGGACACCGGTATGTCACTAACGGCCTATGCGATGCCGATCATGCAGTTGTCAAGATACACGTCAAGCACGCCGAGGTGCTCGCTTTTGGGTGATAAGCTTGTGAGTCGGTCTTCAAAGAAGCAAATGAGTACTTCTATTTCCTCTGAGAGGTGAATACATAGCCATGTCATCTTGTTGTGCTCAAATCTTATGGATGAGATCTCAATTATCGACTATGGCTTTGAATTCAACAAAATCCTCTCAGATCGTGATAATAAAGTGCTATTGCTCTCTCATGCAACAACGCTCAACACTCTAGAGCAAAGCATATCGACATTCGACATCATTTCATCGGGAACAAGTGGAAAAAGGTGTGGTGGAACTATATTTTGTGAGGTCTCGAATATCGCTTAGCGGACATCTTCACCAAAGCTCTTCCAAGAGAACGTTTTGAGTTTATTCTTCCACGCCTTGGTTTGAAAAGCCTTCAACCGAAACTCTCAAACGCCTTCGTGAGGAAGACGAGGAGTAAAGGTCTATCTTCATCTATCTCTTGTAAATATTTATTTGAAAAACAAAATACAAAATTATAAAACCTTCAAAAATCAAATAGAAAATATAAAACTTTCAAAATCCATAAAATATTGAAAATTCAAAAATCTTCAAAAAATATTGTCATTTTGTCTTGTTTCTCTCGATTCGATTATATCTACGGTCTTTGTGTTGTCATTCAAAGAATGACACGGACTTTAGATGTTGTTCGAATTGTTATAAAAAAAAAAAAAAAAAAAAAAAAAAAAATATTTTTGGGAGAAAGAGAAATGGTTTATTGTCATTTTCGTGCAATAACCCGCTTTTAAAAGAAAGAACAGAGCCATGTTTTACCATGTTTTCAAATTCTATGCTCGATTCTATAAACATTTATCTCATTGAAAACTAAATGCTTTGAAAAATAACTCAATCTCTATTTTGATAATCATCGGACTTATTTGTCAAAATCTCTATCTCTCAATCAACAACCTATGTCATTGATTGAGGGGAGAATGATTTCAATTAAATTAAAAAGTTATTTGGCATTAAATTGTTTTCAAAAGATATACATGCATGTTTTATAAATGGAGTTTAAAGTCTTAAAATCCAATCCACATCGCTTAAAACACTTTCACAATCATGTCACAATTCTCCTCAAAAGCTTTCAAAATCAATTTAAATCTATACGAGATCACAAATCTCAAATGATTTGATAATTGTGATCGGGGAGAATGTGTGATTTAAATTGGATTTAAACCGATAATCGGGTAAATGGTTATAAAAGGATGTACATGCTATCCCCGCTCACATGTGACAAACGATTTCAAATTTTCAATGCACATGTTGAGGGGAGCATCTATCTTAAACCTATGATTTGAAACGTGATCATTTATCCTATCGTGCAGTTCCTCTAGTATGTGCAAAACTCTTTTCAAACCTCGAGGCACATATTGAGGGGAGCAAAATTCATGGAAACCTCATCCTTCCCGAAATGCTATACCAACTTGATCTTTGAGGAAGTGATGTTGATATCTTTAGAAAATGGTAATCAAAGAAGTTAATTCTTTCTCTTGCCTCCGTGTGCAAAACATTTTCAAATACTTGATGCACATGTTGAGGGGAGTTCTCGTTTAAAATATCAAAACAATTCAGTACAAAAGCTTTGATAATATATCACAAGTATCCGAATTGATTTTCAAATGGTTTTCAATTGGATCCAATGGCGGATGAACAATACCAAATTGACCTACCAACTTTACTTTATGTACGGTGATATAAGGATGATAAGGTTAGGTATTGGTTCCCATGATCCGCCGAAATCCGGAGGGATCTACCGAGGACAATCCACTAGTTAGTGTAGAAGTCCTTAGGTATGATGATAAAAGGAGAAAAATGAGATATGGGAAGAGTGCGGACTAAGACCGAGCTAGTATCGAATAAACCCAACAAGGTTCTAGCTATGAAGTCTCGGTAAGCAATCAAGGGGTTGAAGAATTAAAAAGAATTGAATGAGAAAAGGGTGAAAACAAATAGCCCTCCATTTATTCAACCTTAGGCGTAAACCGGTTCAATTCATATGCTACCGATGGTAACATCGGTATTGAAGACAAGACGTCATGGACCCAAAGGACGCACTGCACTTCAACTTTCCAAACCACTCAAGTTCCTCTTAAAAGGACTTGTTTCATTCTCACGGGAACCGACATTATCTATCGACTTTCTCTTAGAGATGGTTGATATTGAAGAAGGAGACCCTCCCTAGTCTCCGTTATAGGATCCAAATATGCACAAATTGAGTCTAGAGCCACGAGATCATCAATAAATCTCATTAGGACACTTTCAATGAAGACTCTCTGTTTCACACAATGTGGAAAGAGATTATATCTTGAGTCCCACGCATTATCCTTGTGGTATTGCCGTAACATCCGAGTGATGTGTTTACATATTCACAATGAAGATGGAAAGCCTTCTAGAGCCAACATCAAACAAGCTCCTGGTAGGTGGCATGTGAGATCTATTATATAGATCAACCATGTGACAACCGAACAGAAACAATGGGGCGATTCAATCTCTTGAATCAAACTCGGTTCGAGTTATGGATTGACGGATACCTTTGAAAACCGGTCTTTGTGCTTAACAACTCTTTTCTTTAGCACATCGACCGTGTACTCATTTTTCAAACCAAAGGTGTTTTTATGATTGATAATTGATTTTCAATAAAACCTTCGTTGTATTGCAAAAACAATTTCTATTGAGCAATACACGATTGTTTTTCAAATCTCTTTCATCAATCGGTGGACTTAAAATTCCGGTTCACTCACTCCGTGTTGTCTTCTTTGAGATGTTCGGTTTGAGAACAAATAGAACAAACCGCGAAACCCATCAAGGAGATTCTTAGGAATCCTACCGATCACAGGCAAGATTTGTACTGATCAACGGGAACCGTGGGCGTGTACCTCAATTCAACGAAGTGATCAAAGACACTTTCGTGCGATTTGTTGCTAATCTTGTTGTATGCGTGTGTACACCCGACGTTTGCGGTGATCGTAATGAAGCGGTCAATCCATAGCCGCATGCTCACTTAACACATTCATCTCAAAAGAAATCATGATTAGTGCATCAATGACTCGATATTTTCACTCCATGCTTCGCTACGCTGCGCAATATCGTGATTCAACAAATGCTTCCGCTACTCGATGAGAAGATATCATGATCCGAATGTGAGCATGTCGGTCCCAAAGTCATAACATCACATAATACCAACACCACAAAGGATGTGTCGAGATTGTTGATAGTCGATGATCTCAAAAGATGGCTCAAAATTATCATCACGTGGATCAAGAAAAGACCTCCACTTGAATAACCAAACATGCAATGTGAAGAATCAATGACTACGAGCTTAGGAGCAAAGGACTACATCAAGAATGCAAGATCAATTGTTAATGTAATATCTATCTGTATTCAATGTAATTTTGGTACATGATTGAGGTGACCTCCTTGGGGAGATTGTTAGGAATTAGAAATTCCGGTATTAAAGAGTCGGTCACCTCAAGTATATGTAATCGTTAGAAAGCTCGTAGTCGTAGTTCTTTAAGTTAAGTAGTAATTTAGTTAAGTAACACCGTGGAGGACGGACGGTCTTTACCCATCAGTATGCCCGATCCACACCCATAGTGTGGCGATTTATGTAAGACTATAAATACTCTACCTCCCAAGGTAGAGTTGGAGCTCATAATAATATCTTTCACTTTCTCTCACTAAGTTCCCTAAACCTCTAACTTTCTCTCTAGAATTCCATCTATATGCTACTTTGTGTTATGGTTTGATGTGTATGTGAAAAGTTATATCTTACAATACTTCTCATTGAGAAGTTGCTTAATGAGTGATCCATCATCAACCCCTCACTCTAGTGATTCAATTCCTAATGAGATTAATCAAAATGAGATTAACTGAGGATATATTCTTCTTAAGAAGTTGTTAAATCAGACACTTCTCCTCCTCTCCTCCCATCAAACTTCATAACAAGGAAGTCAAGTCGGTTGAGAAAACGAAGAGTTTTCCGAGGTTGAGCTTAGGACTTACCTCCTCATCTCGAGTATGCATTTCTTGAAGGTAATGATAAATTGCCCGTCATTATTTCTCGAGATTTGAGTAAAGATGAGAAAGTCGCTCTCATAAAAATCTTGAAGTCACACAAGCAAGCAATTGCTTGGAAACTCTCCGACATTAAGGGTATCAACCCCGAGTTTTGTACTCACAAAATCTTAATGGAGGATGACTTCAAACCAATGATTCAACATCGAGAAGAGTAAATCCAAAATCCATGATGTTATCAAACAGAGGTTATCAAACTTCTTGATGCGTGATTGATTTACCCGATCTCGATAGTCCTTGGGTTAGCCCAATTCATTGTGTTCCTAAAAGGGTGGCATAACTGTTGTCACAATGAAGATAACGAGTTAATTCCAACTCGATTGGTTACGGATGGCGTGTGTGTATTGACTATCGTAAGTTAAATGACGCCACCAGTAAAGACCATTTTCCTCTACCCTTCATGGACCAAATGCTTGAGAGATTAGCGGGAATGAATACTATTGTTTCCTTGATGGTTTCTCGGGTTATTTTCAGATTCCCATTGATCCACGGGATCAAGAGAAGACCACATTCACTTGCCCATACGGAACTTTTGCCTACAAACGTATGCCTTTTGGCTTATGTAATGCTCCCGCACGCTCCAACGATGTATGATGGCCATTTTCCACGACATGATCGGGAAACAATGGAGGTGTTTATGGATGACTTCTCGGTCATTGGGGATTCTTTTCAAACATGTCTCTCCATTTAGATAAAATGCTTCAAAGGTGTGAAGACACCAATCTTTGTCTAAATTATGAGAAGAGCCACTTTATGGTCAAAGAAGGCATAGTCCTTGGCCATAAGATTTCCAAAATGGGATTGAGGTAGATAGAGCAAAAGTAGATGTTATTGCTAAGTCGCCTCATCCTACTACCGTCAAAGGTATTAGGAGTTTTTAGGTCATGCCGGTTTCTATCGTAGATTCATACAAGATTTTTCTAAAATCGCCTGACCAATGACCCATCTTCTTGAAAAGGATGCTCCTTTTATCTTCTCACCCGAGTGCATCAAGCTTTGAAACATTGAAGAAAAAGCTTCTCAAGCACCCATTCTCGTTGCTCCCGATCGGGACTTGCCTTTTGAGCTCATCTGCGATGCAAGTGATTTTGCTATCGGTGCAGCCTTAGGGCAACGAAAAACAAGCATTTTCAGCCTATCCACTACGCAAGTAAGACTATGATCAAGCTCAAACTCATTACACTACCACGTAAAAGAGCTATTAGCCGTGGTGTATGCATTTGAGAAGTTTCGCCGTATTTAATCTTGACCAAATGCGTGGTGTATACGGATCACTCGGCTCTTAAATATCTCTTTGCAAAACAAGATGCAAAGCCGAGATTGCTTCGTTGGATTCTCCTCCTCCAAGAATTTGATATCATCATACGTGATAAAAAGGAGCCGAGAATCTAGTCACGATCATCTCGTCTGATTAGAAAACCCTCACCAAGATGTTTTCGAGAAAAGGAAATAAATGAAACATTTCCTCTCGAGACACTCAATGCGGTTTCTTTTCGTGGAAATTCTACCACCCCATGGTTTGTCGACTTTGCAAATTACCATGCGGTAACTTCATTGTGAAAGGGATGTCGACCCAACAAGAACAAATTCTTCAAAGATGTTAAACATTATTTCGGGACGACCCTTCTTATTCAAAATCTATGCGGATCAAGTCATCCGACGGTGTGTTTATGGACGTGAAGCTATTGACATTCTCACGCCTTGCCATGCTTTGGACCCACCGGGGCAATCATAGTCCAAACTACACCGCCAAAAGGTGTTTGATTCCGGTTTTATTGGCCCACAATCTATAAGGATGCCCACGAATTTGTCAAAGCTCGTGACGCTTGTCAACGTCATGGAAATATATCTCAAAGAAATGAAATGCCACAAAATGCCATTCAAGTTTGTGAGATATTTGACATATGGGGTATTGATTTTATGGGGCCATTTCCTTCGTCTCGTGGAAACAAGTACATACTGTGGTCATTGACTATTTGCCAAAATGGGTTGAAGCAAAAGCTTTACCTACCAATGATGCCCGAGTTGTTGTGAAGTTTTGAAATCTCTTTTGCCGTGTTTGGAACTCCGAGAGCGATAATCGATCGTGGTACACATTTCTGCGATGACCAATTTGAAAGAGTCATGCAAAGTATGGTGTTACCCACCGCCTCTCTATCGCATATCACCCCAAACAAGTGGGCGGTGGAAGTTTCAAACCGTGGTATTAAAAGAATTCTTGAAAGGACGATGGCGAAAATCGTGCATCTTGGTCGGATAAGCTAGATGACGCACTGGGCCTTCCGTACTGACTTACAAAACACCAATTGGGTGTACTCCATACAAGCTAGTGTACGGAAAGGCATGTCATCTTCCGATTGAGTTAGAGCACAAGGCATACCGGGCCTTGAAGCATGCAAACTTCGATATACTGACAAATTGGTGATCATAGAAAAGTTCAAATGAATGAATTAAATGAACTTCGTGATCAAGCTTACGAGAACTCTTTGATCTACAAGCAAAAGACAAAGAAGATCCATGACTCAAAATCAAGAACCACGTTTTCAACGTTGGTGATCGAGTCCTTCTTTTCAATTCAAGATTGAAGATTTTCTGAAAGCTCAAGTCCCGCCGGTCCGGTCCATTTACCATTGCTAAGGTTTATCCTTATGGTACCATTGAGTTATCTCAACCCGATGGTCCTAATTTTAAAGTGAATGGTCATCGAGTGAAGCATTACTTTGGAGAGGACATTCCTACGTGGTTGTTCGGATTTACAAACATTCCCATGAACCAATGAATGCGGGATCGAGTCAAGCTAGTGACTCGGTAATCAAAAACATTAGCACACACCATATGGGTTTTCACCCATATTTCGCCTTCTTCTCCCTGTTCTACCACCCTAGTGTGGGGGTTGCCCACATGTTGTGTATATATATAAAAAAAAAAAAAAAAAAAAAAAAAAAAAAATCTTTCATAATAATGGCGTAGTATTTCCCTTTACGTTTTTTGTTTCGCATAACCGCTGGTACTTTGAATATTGAGGGCAATATTCATTTCTAAGTGTGGGGAATTCTCACGAATTTTATCATATTTATCCACCCAATTCCCGTTTTGGCCAAATTTTTTTTGGAGTAAGTGTTTTACACTTACTCGACTCCGTTATCATCCGCCATGTCGTAAGACAAAAGGATTAGCTAATCCAGAGCAAACGGCTCTTGGTAAAGATTTCTCAAATCCGTTTATATGGCTTGCAATTTGCCCAAAATTGTATGGTTCTCAACTCACCATATCTTTAATTAGTGAAGAGTTGGTTAGCCCGCAAGTTTATGGCTTGTGGTAAAGGCGATGGAAAATCCATAATTGGTATTCACTCACCAAAGATAATTTTGATAATTTATCTAAGAGTTGGCTAGTCCGAGCAAACGGCTCGGTAAAGACACATCAAATCCGTTATATGGTTTATGATTTGCCAATAAATCGATGGTTATCGTTGTACCATAGTTCTTACTTGAATCAAAACATTTGGCTACTCCGTAGTGATGGCTTTTGGTAAAGAGTTTTAAAATCCATTAAAGATCTAAATCATTGCTAGGGACTAGCAATATCTCGATGTGGGGATTGATGAGTGTCTAAATACTCATCATTTTGTATTATCTAAACTGCAAAATCATCCGAAAACACTCAAAATGCATCAAAATGATAAAAATATCACAAATCGTTGTTTTATGTGTTTTAAATGCAAAATATCAAAATCGATGAAAATGATTCAAGTTTGCAAAATTGGCGCTTTAGTCCCCAAGTTTTAAAAGTTGTCAAATCTAGTCCTCGGAATTCAAAATGTGAAGTTTTGTCATTCAAGGTCCCCAAATATTCTAATTTGTTTAAAATGGTCCTTGAATGATTCTTTGGTCAAATGGCGGAAAAGGTCTTTAAAGTTTGGAAAATTGCAAAATTAGTCCTTGGATATCTAAAAACGGAATTTTATGCAAAAGTGGTCCTTGTACTATTCATTTATGGCAAGTTTGGTCCTTGTGAGAGCTTTGGAAAAAACTGCAAGGTTGGTCCTTCATGTTTGGCAGATTTGCATATTTGGTCCTTGTATACTACTAAACCAAACGGACACATATATCTCAAGCCCAAATCCAAATCCAACCAGCTGGCCCAACCTTAGCCCAATCTCGTTTTGACCCTTGAGCTTGACCCCACTCTTGACCCTTGACCCCGTAATATTAACCCCCCACAACGAAAGTCAAACAAGCGTAAAACCGCCCACCACCGTAGCTCTTCTCTCCCATGCTCGATATCCAAAACCGGTCATGGTTTTCCATGACTTTCTCCACCCTTCCCCTTACCTTGTCCCCTCCACCTCCACTAACACCAAAAAATCTTAATTGACTCAAACCCACCCCAATTAATGCTAAAACCTGCTATGAAGAATTTTGGCGCCAAAAATCCACTTGGACGGTTTTGATGAGTTTCAATGATCCAATGGCTCAGAAGTGGTGGGAAACAATCAGAGGTCATCAAGGAATCCAAAAAGTCATTATATAGAGGGATAGAAGCAATGTATATCATCATCTAATGTATTTTAGTTTAAGTTAGTCGTTTTTAATCAATTTCAAATTTCCAGTGTATTTTAAGTCTTTACAGTACTTTGTTTAAGTTATTAAAGTGTATTTGAATCTTTTCCAATCCTTAATCTCATTATCAAGTTCTATTTAAAGTTTATGCAAATTTCGTGCTCAAAATCTCATATGATCAAATGTTGTTTGTAGATGTTATAATGGATTGATATAGCACACATAAGCTCCCAGAAAGCTTAGTAAAGCTTTTAGAAACACTAAAAGGCAGTTTAGAAGCAAAAGTCAAAAATCACCAAAAATACAAATTAATTAGTTGAAAAATAAAAAATCATATGGAAATGGTGTACACAGCTAGAGCAGGGTGAATTATGGATGGCCTTGGGTTAATGGCTTAGTGGTAAGCCTATAGGAGTGTTTTTGGTTCCTAGTTCTTGGATTTCAGTTTGATAGCCATTTGTAAGCCCTTTGTTCAATTTTTGAATTTCACTGTTTTAATTGTTTAGTGATTGTAATTTTTGTGTTTTATTATTCACTAGTTATATTTAAGTGTATTTAAGCTTTAAAATCAGTTGGTTAATCTTTTAAATTTGTAGTTTATATAAATTTCATTTTAACAAATAAAATAGCTTAAGTCTTAATTCTTAGTTTTATGTTGTTGTCATTGTTGGTTCATGTTTATTTAGACTTAATTAGTGATTATATAAGGTCCGAAATCATCCGCATGGTCTTAAGTTGTGTTAGTCTTTGAAAATATTCAAAACAGTTAAGATAAAGGGTGTTTGGATTCCTTGTGTTTCTTGTGCTATAGGTTGTTTGAGTGGTTGCTCGTTATTGTCTTGTATCACACTTGGTCTAAATATCTCAAGCAAGTCAAGAAAACCTCGTCCTTGTTTCATCAATAGTCAAAATCTCTTTCGATCAAAGTCATGTGTCCATGTTGGGATTGCATGATCATTGATTTTGTTTTGTGTTTACAAGTTGTTATCATTGATCAAACAAGTCTTATTTCAACCTAACATAACATAATTAGTGCTTAGGATCAGTTTAAATCTCA
The DNA here is from genome assembly GCA_022545495.1 of Chrysanthemum lavandulifolium. Lineage (NCBI taxonomy): Eukaryota > Viridiplantae > Streptophyta > Magnoliopsida > Asterales > Asteraceae > Chrysanthemum > Chrysanthemum lavandulifolium. The sequence goes on along the minus strand of CM040241.1, from coordinate 26,911,146 downwards.
TTTAAGTCAAACTTATCTAGTTTTTATAAAAGTCAAAATTTTCACTTGGGTCGTTTTTGAATTAAAAAGATAATTTTACTGTGTGTTTATTAGTGAGATTCAGCTTAAAAGCTTTTGGGATATCATAGTTCAGTTGCTAAAAAAAATTAGAAAAATGCTAGTTCTCCTTTAATCAGCTTTTTAAGTGCTTAATTATTGGCTCATTTTGAGTACCCTGTCTGCATAAGTGCCATGTGCACCAGTTACATAAGCTCAATCAAAAGCTTGCACAGAGCTCAATTGTTGTTCAAATCCTGTGATACTTGGTTCTTTGGAAAGCCAACCTGGTCATCTTTGAGTCCCAAGCTTAAGTTTTCCTTTTCTAGCTTGTTTGCTAGGGCTGCAATAAGCTCAAACTTTGTCCTATTTTCTGTTTTTCAACACAAGAGTGATAAGTGCTTATCTACTTATTCTAGCTTATCAGTGTGCTTTTCTTTGTTTTTTAACTTCATTTGAGTAGCTTGTAGCTTATTACATCTTATTTTAGCTTCTGTTTCAGCTGGTGAGCTTGTTTGAGCTTATTTCATCAAAATAAGCTAATAAGCCCACTGTTGAGTTCATAAGCTCATCAAACAGCTTATTTGTAATTTGTAAAATTTTGTCTTTATAAAAGTTTCATATTTTAGTATTTAAGTAGTTTTCAAAAAGAAAATCCAGAAAAAGATCAATTTAAAATCAGTGATAGCATTTATTTAATAGGTTTTAGCTTTTTGATTTTTCTTTCTAGCTTATTATTAAGCAAATCTTGTTTTTATACTTTTGTTAGTTTTCTGTCATCATATAGTATTTTTAGAAAAAGTTTCATAATTTTCCTAATCTATTTAGTATTTATTATAATTTTAAATAGTTAAAAATAGTAATTAATTAGTAATAAATAATTAAAAAGCATAAAAAATATCTTTTCAGTTTTAAAATTAGTTTTATCATATTTTAGATTTTTCCAAGTTAAAATTTCATTTTTCCAGTTTTATTTTATATTTTCTAGTATTTAAGTGTATTTTAAATAATAATTAATTAGTAATAATTAGATAAAAAGTGTGAAAAATATATTTTTAATTTTAAAATAAGTTTTATAATATTTTAGATTTTTCTGAATCATAATTTTATTTTTCTAGCCTTATTTCATATTTTCTTCTATTTTAGAGTATTTATTAAATAGTTAAAATAGTTTTTAATTAATAATAATTAAATAAATAGTTGTAAAAATAATTTTCTTTTTCTAATAATTTCCTTTTATTTTAGGTTTTCAAAATGTCATTTTCATATTTTTAGGTCTTTTATTTCTAAGATTTCACTTTTATTTTGTACGTGTACGTAGTTTTTAAACGCACGTATTTACGTTTTTTCCGATTGTTGTGCTTTCCAGCTCGTATCCTATTCCATTCCAATCAATCAAGATTGTAATTTCTCATCCAAAACCTTTACCGATCACTATCCTTAGTGATCACTCTATCATCTGAATTAGTTTTGACACACCATTGAGTCTCACATAACGACCCGGAATTCATTATATTCTCCAGGACTTCATTGTATTTGTGTTTTAAGCGGTTTAAGTCTATTACGGTTAGCCATTCACAAGTGGCTAGCTTGTGTGATTAGACTTGACCGGTTTAGCAGAGATCAATCACCTTGTTGCACACCTCACGGGACCAAAGAGTATGCTCACCATAATATAATCTAGCAGACTAGAGTAGCAAACTCCACCCATTGTGAAATAGCGGAAATGCAAACGAACCTCACGTAACATAACAACCGGTCCACCATGTTGAAAGCATTTTAAAATCAACCAACAACATGGATGCCCAACCTCCCCCATGGTCCTCAACCAAAGGGTTCACAAGATGAAGAATAGCTTCCCCCCCCGCACACCCCAACACCAAGTTGTAAATCATCGAAATAACCGAGCTTAGTACCTTGAATTTAAGGCTTATTATTATTATTATTATTATTATTATTATTATTATTATTATTATTATTATTATTATTATTATTATTATTATTATTATTATTATTATTATTATTATTATTATTTTATTTTTTGGCGTTTCGAGCTTAGTACCTTGAATTTAAGGCTTGTTAATGTCCATAAGATTTAAGCATAATAGCTTAGGAACTCAAAGGAATAAGCTTATTAGATTTTCTAAATCTCGGTAAGCTGATAACCTGATAAGCTAATCCAAACACCCTAAATAGGATTGTTGGGGATTGATTTCTAAAGTATTTGAATGTGACGATATAAGTGCCCTAACTGTGGATCTTGCTGGTATAATTCTATAATTCTTCGCTTTTTGTTGTTATTATTCTTTTAGTACAACATTATTTTTATGTAATGATGTTAATATAGTAGATTTGTTGGATATTTTACTACTCTAGATTTTACTATTCTTGTTTGATGATTAGTATTGTAAACATATAGTGTATATTAACAAGTTATGCTAGAGGGTGTTTGGCTTTGCTTATTTTTATCAGAAATTACACAGATTTTTTGTGCTCGTAAGCTTATTAACGTAAGTTTGTCATCCATAAACTCAAAAGCGACAAGCCTTGCGAGTCCAAATGAGTCAGCTTTTTTGGATTTTTCAAATTTCAGTAAGCTAATACAAACAACTTAAATAGAAGTGATAGGAATAGGAATGAAACTGAGCTGATATAAGAAGGTATTTGGATTTTATTTTTACGGGATAAGCTGATAAGCCCATCCTTTTGGAACTTATGGTGTTATAGCTTGTTTATGTTCTAAGCTTTAAGGTGATATGCATGTGAGCTTTTAAGATTGAGCTTATTGGTTTTTCAAATCTGAATAGACTGATAAGCCCATTCAAACATCTCAAATAGACATGATGGTATTAAAACCGAGTTTTATATAAATGTCACCAACACACCAACTTTGGTGTCTTAGTACCAAATTTGTGTCTGAAGGTGACGAAAGAGATAAGTCTCAGCCATGTCATTTCTCTTGCTACATGACATAGTTTTTTGCTGTATTACCTTTGTGAGGCCGTATGGTTGGGATTACATGTCGATATAGACTAGAATTTGTGAATTGACTTCCCTGTAGGAAACTTTTTTCGGTTATAAACTTGTAACTTGTTTTGCTATGATTTCATTCTGTTACAAAATGAGTGTCATCCATAACGCATCCTAACTTGTGCCAACTTTGTGTCGGAAGATGACCAAATCAACAAAGGTTTAGGAAAACTGATAAGTGCATAAGCGCACATTCGCAAATGTACATAATGTTTGATTGTAATTGTCAGCGGTAACACTTAGTATATGGCGATTGTTGGTCTTTGTCTATATACTGAGTTGCGTTGGAGATGATTCATGGAGTGTGACAAAGCCAAAATCTTATATAAGATCATGTTCAAGCATAGAACCTATGACCTTGTTGTTGGGTTTTACTAATCATAACAATTACAAAAGCAAGTAAACATCATCAAAGCATGAAGCGGAAGTAAATAGGAATAATACATGTAAATAATTAAACCGAATGAGAATGCGCGCACCTTTTAGCAAATCAAGAACCAAACGATAATAGAACAAGGAACAAAACCCAAAACCCTAACTTAGGGTTTATGTATATTCAACCCACCAAAAGTCGACCACCAAGAAATCCACAAACACAAGTGTATTTGTTCTTCGTTCTTGTACACACGTACTAATCGCGATTTGATGTGAAAAGCTAGGTTCTTGAATCACAAATAAAACCAAACACTAGTTTCTTGAGTTTGGAAAAATCGAATCCCTTGGGGAGGGGGGGTTGTACGATCGGCCAAACACAAGAGGGAGGAGAGGAGAAAAGAAATTAGCTTTATTGGTGATTCAAGGTTAAGTTATGAATGAATACAAGGGATTGTATTTATAGGTAACTTAACTTGATAACCAAGTTTGAGTGGGTTTGGGTTTGGGAAGCCCCAACAGATCGGCCTAAGGATCCAAGAGGGATTCTAGATCCTTCCCGACTTCTAATTTCATATCTAGTCCCTTTAGTTTACATTTAACGACCGTTAACCAAACTTCGTTAAATATTAACTATCGTTATGTTTTATTTCGTGACAAATAATTAATAATAATAACATTTATATATATTAATTATTTAACATCAACTCTCATACGTAATGTGTGCAATCCAAAGTCTCGAGTTAATCCGGTCATACGATATTAAATATATCCATAAAACCTTTCACTCCCACTTGGATATTACTTAATATAGTAATGACATTGGTTTAGTCTAGCCTAACACGCTAATGCCCCCCAGATCGAATCAAGTATGGTCTCTGGAAAACCATTTAATGATTCATCATTTTACTTATCCTTTGTTACTAATACTACATTAACTATGAATATGGATCAAGTCATTTCATAAGTTAACATTCTGCTTTCTCGTTATATCGATTGAACAAGATTACCAAATCATCTGAACGTATTCCAGATTGATCTTGGATATGGCCATACAAATATCTTGTCAACCCTACGAGGGGCCCAAATATAGTATTATTCTTTGAAACAAATTCAAAGGAACAAATTCTCTTGACTACAAACATAACTCATGAACTTTGTAACATTTCTGAAAACAACCCTTATAACTACCAGTTACGGATAGCGTTAGACTATCTTACACAAGTGCACTACATTCATAACAGTTATCTAGTATCTCAAGTCTGAGGATAAACATTTCATGATTTACTTAATGACAAAGATCCATAAGTATAATCATGTAAAGTTGGGATCTGTCCTATATTCAATTCATTGAATATCATGTGAATCTGGTATGTCCCACGCATCAATATACTTTAAGTATATTCTACCAAAACTCAGATTTGTCTTAATTCAATGACATTCCCACATCATTGATCGACAACGGACTATTTAGAATAACATAAGTTATTCACGGATTAAACATGCAAATATAGGATATAATATTAAGAAAATGAAAATAAACATAAACAACTATTTTATTTCATTAAAATAATATTTGTTCATAACATCCTTTATTCAAATACTAATCACAGTGCGCATGAAACTACTAGCTAAACGAAGTCCTATCCCATCGTGATGGTCAAGAAGTTTTCTTTTGGCAAAGGCTTCGTAAAGGGATCGCCTAGATTATCATCTCGTATGAACTTTGAGTAGATTGATTTCACCTATTTCGACTTGCTCTCGAACATAGTGATATTGTCGAGGAAAATGTCCGCGCCTTCATGACTTCAGCTCATTGGCAAATGTTATTGCAACAGAGTTGTCACAATACACATTTAAAGGTAATTCGATTGAGGAATTACTCCGAGTCCCAAATGAATTTCCTAATCCAACAGCTTCCATCGCAGCTTAAAGCAACTATGTACTCATCAGAAAGACATCGCGATCGTTGTGCCGCTTTCTTGCTCTTCTAGTCAACTGTTCCTCCATTAATGACAAAGATGTATCCTGCTTTGAGACTTCTTATTATCTTTATTAGTTTGGAAAGACGATCGCAAAAACCTCAGAACATCAAGTTCGCATCCGATTCCCACCATACACTAGAAACATTTCTTTAGTAGCTCTTAGATACGTAAGAATGTTCTTAATAGCTTGCCACTGTTTCACACCTGGATTCTGTTGATATCGACTGGTGATATTCTGTGCAAACGCCACATCAGACGTTGTACATCTCACAGCATACATGATAGATCCTACAACCGAATCATAAGGAACTTTTCTCATGTGTGCCACCTCTTTAGGTGTTGAGGCGCATAGTTCATTACTTAAGCCATGTTCAACTTGCATCGGCAAATATCCCTTCTTGGAATATTGCATATTGAATCTCTTCAATATTTTATCAAAGTAAGCACTTTGGCTTAGTCCAATCAACCGCCTTGATCTATCTCGGTAGATCTTGATTCCCAGAATAAATGCTGCTTCCCCTAAATCCTTCATAGAAAAGCACTTTCCAAGATAAGACCTTACATCTTGCAAACTTGGAATGTCTTTTCCCATGATCAATATGTCATCGACATATAAGATAAGGAAAATAACATTACTCCCACTAGCTTTGTGATATACATGGCTCATCAAGATTTTGAGTGAAACCAAATTTCTTGATTTCTTCATCAAACTTCTTATTCCATTGCCTTGATGCTTGCTTCAACCCATAAATGGATCTTTGAAGTTTGCATACACGCTTTGGAAAATTTGGATTCACAAACCCTTCAGGCTGCGCCATATAGATGTCCTCATCTAGGCGACCGTTTAAGAAGGCAGTTTTGACATCCATTTGCCATATCTCATAGTCATAGTACGCAGCTATGGATATAAGAATCCTAATAGCTCTAATGTCCGCTACATGAGAAAATGTCTCCTCGTAGTCTATCACAAAAGTTTGAGTAAACCCTTGAGCTACAAGACAAGCTTTATAGGTGTGTATGTTGGAATCACTCCTAATCCATAATTCTAGTATTAGTAATTCATATGTAATAGTTAGCTTAATATGGCCTTTATGTTAGTAATTAGCCTTAGGCTTATGTAGAAGGCCCATAAGTCTAGGCCTAGCCCAATAAGGAAAAGGATGGGAACTATGAGTGTTGCCCTAGCTTCCCTCCTATAAATACTCTTGTAAACCTTCACTTGAAGGTTGGTTGTTCAATTCATTTCTCTTTCACTATAGCTACGCATAATCGTCCATAGTCTTCATACGCATAGTGTTTGGTTTGTGTCTTGTTCATCCGATCTTTCTCTCTATCTCTTTCAATTGTTCTTGTGTTGTAAACTTGGTGACCTAACAGTGGTATCAATCGCCTACTAGTTGGGTGAACATATTGCTTTTGAAGTGGGTTTTTGGTCCATACTCGTAAAACATATGGTGCTACTTTGGTTCGCTTAAAAACACATTTTTTACACTTTTGAATCCAAGATTCTTGTCCTTTCAACGTTTTAAGGTGTTAAAATAACTGTTTTTGGCAAAAAGTTTCAACCTTTACGTGAGGATCATCATTTTCTAGCTTTGTTTTATTCGTGGTACGAATTCTACGCATAACGGTTTTAGACGCTTTGGATCATCAAGTTTCACACTTTTGTGTTATTTTGGTGATATTGAAGCTATTTCATCACAAAAATCCGGTTTAGAAACATCTTTGGGCAAAAGTCATTTTTACGAGTAGTTCTACGCCTAACGAAACCCTAATCTTACGCATAAGAATTCCGTGGTTTGATATTCGCTTTCGGGTTTACTCGTGTTTTCTTGCTTTGATAAGCCTGAAAATCGTCGACTTTGGATATCTTTTGCCTTTGTGATAGTGTAAAAGATCGTTTGGGCAAAACCCTAAAATTACGCATAAGCATAAGCTTACGCGTAGAAACTTCTACGCATAAGATTTATCTTACACCTAAGCTTTGTCTTACGCATAAGGTAATCCCACGCCTAAGTTTTCTCGCCTAACTTCTTGTTTTACGATAACTTTAGTGTTTGTTCCTTTCTTACGCGTAAGCTAAACCTCACGTAACTCTTGTCATTACGCCTAACTTTGGTGTTTTACGCATAAGTGCTACTTGGTTTATTGTGATTTCTACGCCTAAGGATACTTCATCAACAAAGGTTCATTCGACTACAAAGATCCATTTTATAACACAAGTTTTCAACATGTCACAACCACCATACTCTAACTATTTTCCTTACACTTATTATCAGCAACAACAACAACAACAACTAAGTCCACAACATCAACAATGGAATCAACTACAAGCAGTTTATCAACAACAATTTAATCAACAACATACTCCACTACTTGCAGCGATTCCACAACCTCAAATGGTACAACCACCACCTAGTCTTCAAGTACAACCTTACACAAACTTCTACAATCAACATCCATCCAGGAACACTATGAAGGAACCGTCATGGTTTGGCAAGATGTGTGAAGCTTTAAGTAGCCAACAATCAATTCATGAAGATGGCTCACTTGATAGACCTCCAATGCTCACTCCCGGGAATTATGATCAATGGGTGATTCAGTTCTTTAGGTTTTGTGATCTAAAGAAGCCACATGGAAAGTTTTTAAAGAATGTCATTATGGAAGGTCCATTTCAGATGCCTACTATCGTTACACCCGGAGATCCTAATGTTGTTCCACCTAGAGATGATGTCACCAACATTGCATCTATTACAGACCTCACTGCTGATCAACTTCTACACTTTGAAGCCGATGAACTTGCAATGCAATACATCCTTTTAGGACTACCCAATCCAATCCTTCGAAGTGTTGATGCTCAAAAGACTGCAAAAGCAATGTGGGAGCATATTCATCTTCTTATGAAAGGCACAAAGACTCAATCAGAAGACATGGAATCCAAAATCTACTTGGCTTATGAACATTTCATGATTGAACCGAGAGACATTAGAGTCATATCACCATCGCTTTCGGACATCATTAATGATTTGGACAAACACAATATCATTATGCCTCAATTGTCAACACAAAGTTCCTAAGTAGTCTTGGTCCGGAATGGGAGAAGTATGTCATTTTCTCCGCAAGCTAAAAACCTTCATCATGCTACATACGGACCGTTGTACGACTATCTCAAGCCTCATCAAAAGAAGTTGATAAGGAAAGGATTCTCCGTGGTCAAACTGCTTCACCGTCACTTCCGTAAAATCAACAACTTACTTTTTGGCTCAAACTAACATTCCTCCTCAACAAGCTCCTCAACCCGCTCCTCAACCAACTGCAACCATCACACCTTATGATCCGTCACAGCAACAACCTCAACAAAATCAATTGGTTCCATACAACAACAACACTGCTCAAGCACTTTACAGTGAAGCTGATGAGGACTCCGATTCCTTCGATGAATTGCAACAAGGATTTGTTATGATTGCTAAAGCATTTGGCCGGTATACTAACAAATCCAACAATCGCATTCGTTCTTCATCTAATACAAGAAATCAGTTGTGAACAATGGACGCGTTAAAGTTCGTAATCGTGGTTATGGTCGTCGATGGGAGGTGGTCAAGGTTCAATGCTATGGGAAGGAATAACATGGGTGCTCCATAGCAAAGAAAGGGCTCAAGTGGTTGAACAAGGAATGCTCGACTGGGGTTAATGGTCTTTGATGATATAACTGTAATGAGAAGGGTCATCTGCTAATGCATGTCCTAAACGAGGACAAGAGGCGTTGCTTATTTCAAAGAGGCTATGCTCTTGGCTCTTAAGGATGAAGTCGGTGGAACTCTCTCCAACAAGGAACAGAGCTTTATGGCGGATGCGAGACTCGATGATGATATGGAGGACTTACAGTGCTAATGCAAGAAGATTATGTTGATGGCACAAATGCAAGCTCTACACATGAGTGACACAGGCCCGATGTATGACATCGACGGCTTGTCTCGTGCACTGAACAAACAATCATCATTAATGAACCGATATATCCGCCAACATCCGTGATCGACATAAATCAGAGTGTTCAACATGAGTCTTCTACATCTCATTCCGATGATCATCAACTAGACCCCGTAGTTACATTTGATGATCAAGATGACCTTATGGTTACCATTGATGATCAACTTGACTCCGTGGTTATACTTGAGGATCTAAACAATGACCATGTTGCGACTCACGTTTTTTTTTGGGTAAAGGGGAGTAATCCTGCACCCTGGTAAATATAATAACCAAATAAACGTTTAAGTACAATGGATATGAGTGAAGTCCCATATCTCAGCCCGTTACATAGGCATAAAGCTTACATAACAAGATACTTCCTAGTTTCTAAACAAGAAACCAAACCACTACTCAAAAGATAACATATGACACAACACATAAAATTACTTCCTAGGACCTTGAAACTTTGTGCCATACATGGCCTTAAAGGCATCCAAATTCCCTGGAAGATCACGAACATGTTTCGCATAGTCATCGAAGTCATAGTCATCATACTCATCTTCAAACTCTTGGCCACCACCAAATATATTAGCGCACTCATCAAAAGGGTTAGCAACAACCTCATCTTCGAATCGACACCTCAATTTCTCCTACTTTAGAAAAAGGGTTAACTCTCTTAGTAGAAGAGACGGCGGAATACAAGAGTCACTAGTTTTAGAAGCCACATCCGTGTCCATCTCTTTTCAAATCACTCACAAGGGTTCTTGTGATACATTACTGTCATAGGAGACTTATCATCATTAACTTCCATTGTACGACTGTAATCCACATCCTTGCGTGAGTCATTAGAAGGACTATCACCGTATCCGTAGAAAGAGCAAAGAACTTGTTAGATGTAGAGATCTTAGTACCACTCGAACTAGCCACCACGTAGCATTCTTCTTAGTGACTTCCACTTTCTTAGGTTCGGAGGAGTCTTTTTGGGTTGATATTGAAACCGCTTACCCACAACAGGTTTAGTAAACCCTCCTTGACCCTAATAGTAGACCCACCTTGCTTACCCTTCTTCTTGTTATTAACCATCTTGAACCCATCATTAACCCGCTTAGAAGGTCGAAAGGGAGGTTTAACGACTTTTAGGACATTCAATAGGGTATGACCAAAATCATACATTTGTCACAATGAGGTGGTTTCACTCATATTCAACCCGTATCTTCTCAATAGTCGAACCCGACCCATCAAGTAACGGTATCTCAACAATGAAGGTCTGTCCCTAAGCACCTCATCCGACTTTAAACAAAATGATTATATGTTTGATCCAAAATTTGAGCTCCGGCCTTAGTTAAAGACCAACAATCCCGAGTGGAACATTATCATGATGTTAATTCAAAACTAAAAGCAAAAATGCAATCATTAACTGGGATAACGATTGCTTAATTCAAAATTCAAGTTTTAAAAATCAAGAAAACGGGAAAAAGGTTTTGAAGTCGCTTTGCTAAATCTTATCAAAACGAAAAATCTTTAGAACGACAGATATGTGATATAGCCGCATCGAAGAATGCTTTGTTGTCTCAAATAGAACAACTGAAACATAAACATAAACAACAACTTAACGCTCTTACTTTGGAAAATCAAAAAACCAAGGCTGAGTTGTTAACTTGTCAAAAAACAGTTCTCTGAGTACAAAAAGCATTCCACGAAACGAATAGATAACTTTCTTGATGAAATTGTCGACTTACAAAACAAAATCAAAGAGTTTCGAAATGTTGTTTATAAACATGGTGAGTCAATCACAACTATTCAAAAGTTTACTTTTAAACCAAATCCAAATGGATATGGACCAATTCTTGCGATTACAAACCTAAGTTTTCAAACGAGCATTCAAGCCAAATCAAGTTTACAGTCGAGAACATAGAATTGATGATTTAATTATGATCGTTGTTGAATATAATCGCATGGAGGAATTCGATGCGATGACGAGAGTCGGTCAAAATGGAAAATGTCGCTTATAACAAACCTTTTAACTATTCAAAAGCCGTAACTTTTGTCACACAATAAGATCATTCAAACACACCTTTGGTTGTCACACTAGTTTCTGAAGTTAGTCCCCAACACAATGGTGCACAAATTAATGGTCATTTACCTTCACTTAGTGAAGTAAAAACTAACGCCGAAAGTTGTCGTGTTATAAAATACTTCGACACTTTCTTATCTGACATCAAACTTTTGGAACGTGCGATTGAATTTCATTCTGAAATAAAAGTTGAACATTTTACCTCGCCATTGGCACGAGAACAATGAGAAATTTTTCAGAAAAGAATTTTACCCCATGTCAAAAATTTGAAAAACTGTGCACTATATTGGGAAAGGGATTTTCACAAGGAACTTGGTCTCATGAAAACAGCCGAGAAAATGTAAACATCGATTTCAAATACCAAACGAAAAAGAAATTATTGAGAAAAGATGTTGATCGACTCTTGGAAAATGTTATATGTGTTGATATCAATAATCTTGTGTTATTACAATCTGTTGCATATGCATCTGATCATATCTCTGCTGATTCTGTTGATCCTGCTGATTCTGTCGATAATATTGCTATTGTTGTGAATACTGATAACGTGCATCAAATCGAGTCTTTACAAGTGGAAAATGAGCGATTGTTAAACGAGCTTTCAAATGCTAAACGTCGTCTTCAATGGTGTCAAAAGGATTGTCAAAATCGTGAACTTGCTTTGCAAAACAAAATCAACCAGTTGCAATCCAAAACGTTTAATCCAAAATTTGAGCAACTGGATGATCAAAACGTGTCTTTGAAAAGTCAAATCTCAAAATATGAACAAGAGCTTATAAAAGTTAAACAGGAACATGGTGTCATATTTGATTTACTTAAAAAGACTCGTGATGAAGCATTAAACGAGCTTGATCATTTTCTTGCACACACTAAGGAAGTCATGCATTTTTCGGGAAATCTTCTTTCTGAAAATCAAGAATTGGTGCACAATATCATTAAGTTAAGAGAAATGTTAGGAAAGTATGAACAACTTCCAACTACTGTCATTAAGAGAATAGCACCAGTGACACTTAGTAATCATGACCCTAGAATCCCTACTGCCAAATCACAAGATACTAACGTGCTTCCCTCTACTACAACAGGAATAATTGCCTCTTTTCCTAATGTCCGCACTTCAAAGCCTAGGAGCAATACAAGGAAGAATAGGAAGTTGCGACCTAAGAAAAGATCAATAAGGAATGCTGAAGTAGAAGAACACCCTAGGACTTTGAATAAGACTCTCGTTGCACCTACTTTAGATACTGCGTCTAACAAATGTAATAAAAAAAAGTGATGTAACGAATGCTAAACCTTTAAGTACTTTTGATATTCATCCGATGCATCTTGTGTTATTTGTCGTAAAAGTATGAATTCGATTGTCATGACAAATGTGTTGCTAAAACTATCATCTCGCTTAAGGAATCCTAAGACTCGAATACCTCTAGGCCCACTAATCATTCTAAGTCCTGCTTGGTAGAACGCCTCTTTAGATTCTAAGAACCGCATTGATGTCCCCAGTAGTTCCAAATCACCTCAAAGAACGTAGTACCACCTAGTGCATTCACTAAGACTAAAGAAAACACTAGTTGGAGAAGGCGAAATGGATATATAACACACTAGGATTTAAATGGATGCCTAAAGTTATTGATGTGTGTACGTCTACTATAATCGCTCCGAACCTCTAACATTTCGGGTTCCACATCTACTTCTATTCCATCGTGTGTCGTGTGTGTAACGCAGTGATCTGATCATCATTCTCTAGATTGTTGATAGCGGATGTTCCCGACACATGACGAGCAATCTTAAATCATATCAAACTTTGTCTCAAAGTTCATTGGCACCGTCCGATTCGAATGATCACTTCAGCCTATCATGGGCTACGGAGATTATATCAATGGAATATCGAAATTAGCGTAGTTTATTATGTGGAAGGCCTCGGTACAATCTCTTTCTGTTGGTCAATTTTGTGATGGAGACTTGGAAGTCGCTTTCAGGGAGAAAACTTGTTTCATTCGTGATCTACAAGGAAATGATCTTATGTCTGGCCAACGCTCATCCAGTCTATATACAATCTCAATGCAAGATATGGTTGCTTCATCTCCCATTTGTTTACTCTCAAAGGCTACATCAACAAAATCTTGGCTATGGCACCGTCGTCTCTCACATCTAAACTTTCAAACCATCACCAACCTTGCTCGACATAAACTTGTTGAAGATCTCCCAAGATTCCGGTATTCTAAAGATCACCTTTGTTCAGCGTGTGAACAAGGGAAAAGCACTCGTGCTCATTTTCCTTCAAAGTTGGAACACAGCTCTCAGCATGTGCTTCATCTTCTTCACATGGATTTGTGTGGTCCGAAGCGCGTGCAGACAATTAATGGCAAACGCTACATCTTGGTAATTGTTGATGACTACTCAAGATGGACTTGGGTTTACTTTCTTCAAAGTAAAGATCAAGCTCCACAAATGATCATCACCTTTCTCACGAAAATTCAAATTCGACTCCGAACACCGTCACGACAAATTCAAATGCATAAAGGAACCGAATTTGTAAATCAAACTCTTCGCGAATATTATGAGAAAGTGGAATTGAGCATCAAACATCCATTGCTCGCACACCGTAACAAAACGGAGTTGTTGAAAGACGAAACCGTCGTTAGTGGAAGCGCGAATGATGTTAATCAATGCGAAACTTCCAGACACTTGTGGGTTGAAGTTGTTTCAACCGCATGCTACACTCAAAACCGCTCAATGATTACAAAACGCCACAACAAACACCATTTGAGCTTCTCACAACCGTAAACCGAATCTCAAACACTTTCATGTCTTTGGATCTATTTGCTATCCGAATAATGATCGTGATGACTTTGGAAAGTCGAAAGCCAAAGTCGACATTGAGTCTTTATTGGATATTGTGAGAATTCTAAAGGTTACTGGATCCGAATCGTCGTACAAAGCGAGTTATGGAAACGATTCATGCTAATTTTGATGAACTTACGTAAATGGCTTCGAGTATATCACTTGAAACCGGTCACAACCGCTTAAACTTCCCCAAAACCCATCATCACCGAACAAAGCCCTCACCACTCGTCAACAAATGGAGACTATTTGCTCCTATGTTTAGTGATTTATATCGATGATCGTGCTCCACCAGTATCCGATGTTTCACCGCACAACCCGATAATACTCTCCCACCGATACACTGCTACAACAACTCATGAAGAAGCACCACCATTGACTCTACAACAACAGCTTGAACAAAATGCATCCAACGACGCAGTAACCACCGATGATGTTCTTAATGAAGTACCCCACCGCAGATTTCGATCCAAATGCGTTCTTTAACCCGTTTGCTAATGAGTCTGCTGCACCGATGTCGCGGAATCATCTACAAGCCATTTGAATCCTCGAAATCGCACAATGTATACCGACATCAACCTCTACATATCGATGGACAAAGACCATCCTCTGAAAATATTATTGGCAACCCGAATCAACCAACCGTTACGAGACAACGTCTTCACACGAGATGGTGAACATTGCATTAATGCACTCACCGCCCGCTAACTGAGCCTAAAACATTAAAGACGCAATGACAAAGGACACCGGATTGAATCCATGCAAGAAGAACTCAACCAATTCAAACGTCTTGAAGTATGGGAACCGGTTGAAAGACCAACAGGGTTTACGCTATTGGTCTCAAATGGATTTGGAAGAACAAATTGATGTCAAGGAACGTAATCGTAAACAAGTCACGCCGGTGGCTAAGGGTTATCAACAGGAAGAGGGATTGATTTTGAAGAATCATTTGCTCCGGTTGCTCGCCTTGAGGTCGTTCGGATATTTCTCACGTTCGCGGCTCATATGAATATAACGGTCTTTCGGATGGACGCCAAACCTTTTAAATGGGCAACTTAAAGAAACAGTTTATGTCACCAACCGTATGATTCGTTGATCCCGAGTTCCCGAACCACGCCTACAAACCGAACAAAGCTCAGATGGTCTCAAACAAGCTCCTCGAGCGTGGTATGATAAGCTATCATCTTTCCTCATTGCTAATAATTTCACCAAAGGTTCGGTCGACCCTACTCTTTTCATTCAATATCACGGGAATATATTTTAATTGTTCAAATTTACGTGGATGACATCATTTTTGGGTCAACACATAAAAAGTACTCAATCGCTTTTGCAAAATTAATGAAGAAACATTTTGAAATGTCAATGATGGGTGAACTTACGTTCTTTCTAGGACTACAAGTTCATCAATCACCCCATGGTATTTTCTTGAGTCAGTCCAAATATGCCCTTGAATTGTTAAACAAATTTGGAATGCAAAACTGTGATACCTATGTCACACCAATGGCTACTACCAAGAAGCTAGACGCTGATTTACATGGGAAATTGGTGGACCCTACCAAATACCAAAGTATTATTGGGTTTCTCATGTATCTAATACCAAGCAGCTCTGACATTGTATTTGCCAGATATCTTTGCTCCGTTATCGGTCAAGACTAATCGAAACCCACCTCTCGAGGCTAAAAGAATCCTCCGATACATCAAGGGAACCATATATTTGGGGATCCGTATTCAAGGATTCGGTTTTGAACTAATCGCCTTTTCGACGACGACCACGCAGGATGCTTAGATTCACGAAAAAGTACTTCAGAGCATTACAATTTCTTGGTGATAAATTGGTGTCATGGCAATCGAAGAAGCAAGATTGTACATCGCTATCCTCAACGAAGGTAATATGTAGCCATGTCGGCGTGTTGTGCTCAAGTCATTTGGATGAGAACACAACTCAAAGACTATGGTTACGATTTGACAGATGCCCGATGTACCGTGACAATCGGAGTGCTATTGCGATCTCGCAATTCGATTCAACACTCAAAGTCAAAGCACATCGATCTTCGATATCATTTCATCAAGGACCACGTGGACAGTACAGTTGAATTATACTTTGTGGGTATAGAATACCAATTGGCGGATCTTCTCACCAAAGCCTTAGCTCCCGCTAGGTTTATCGAGTTGGTCCACCGATTGGTATGCGGTGTTTGACTCAAGAGGAACTGGATGAACTCTTAAAACAATCTTAAAACCAAATCAAACACCAAAACCTCTTCTCAGAAATATTTTTTCAAAACAAAATACAAAAATATAAAATCAGATAAAACAACAAAAATATTCTTCTATCTATTTTTCTCTCAACATGGCAAGTACATTTCTTCCGTCAACACTTTAATCTTTCAAAATTCAGTATTTTTCCGATCAAGTGTTGAGGGGGAGAAAAATTTATTCTTAACTGTTTCAAAATAACCGTGTACTTGCATGTCACCAATTCCCAGTTGTTTCTTTAAATGGTGGTCATATTTCTGGTTTTCTGACACTCCTCGAACTAAAATTTATAAACTTTCATTATTTCTTAAGTCGAGGGGGAGTGTCGTCAAAGTTATTTCCAAATATTCTTCGTTTGGTAACCAAAATGGAAGTTAAAAGGCTTTGGATGAAAATGGAAAAGGTGGAGGGACTAAAACTGCCAAAAGCTTAAAGTTATTTTAATAAAACTCCTCCACCTAACATTATCACTTCACATTTATTACACAAACTAAACTAATCCTACGCATACAAATCAATCTTCAAATCCGGTGTTTTGATCATCAATCTGTAAGTGATTTTGTGTTTGTAACACGTTTTTATACAATGGTTTTAAATCTTTCATCAATCCAACGGTCAAAACGTGTGATTTAATGATTCTTGTGTTCTACGCATATGCGTAAGAACACATGATCATGTTTGTGAGTTTTGTTGTTAAGATAATTGTGTCAAAACGTTTCTTCAACATCACTGATACCATTTTTCTACTCAAAACGCACCCAGAATCACGTATTGATTGAATTTGAAGAACTAGGGTTTATGCGTGGGTTTGGGTATTTTAAAATGTGAATGTTTTTTTGTCAAAAAGATGGTTGTGTGATATTGTTGTCATGGTGAATTGATGATATCCAGGCTTTAAAACAACCCAGAAACATTAATTGATTGTAAATTAGAAATTAGGGTTTAATGTTCTTCGCATTTGGGTATTTTTTATTCATTGAGAGTTTGATGTTAAAACTTGGTTATTACACTCACATGACATCTAAAAACCACCAGAAACACTTTGGTGTAATTCCTGTGGCTAAAAATCTTACGCGTAATCTTTGAACTATTAGGGTTTTGGTTTACGATAAGGTTCTTTACGCCGTGCTCGTTTGATTGAGTGTTTGTGAGTAAATCATATACAATGAATGAGGGTGTTAATATTGATAATATGATGAATTTGTTTCAGGTTTTCTACTCGTAAAAATCAGAATCAAGGTTGTTAACCATCTACGCATAAGGATCACCTTACGCTTAGCATGTTATGCGTAAGAGAAATCTTCGCGTAGCGCGTTCGCGTAAGGTTCTACAAAGGGACTACTCGTATCCTGTGAAGGATATGCGTGAAAAGATGACCTCTACGCATAAGGTCTACTCTTACGAGTAAGCCTTACGTGTAAGGTTTTATATACGCCACGCGTAAGCTTTACGCATAAGGTCCCCTTTTCCCACGCGTAATATTTCTTACGCGTAAGTAAGGATCCCACGCATAAGCTTGCGTCTCTGGCGTATACTTCTCCCTGTTACGCATAAGCTACCATTACTACGCCTAAGCCTTGATCAAACCTTCATTATGAATTGTTACGCGCAAACTTGTAAATAAATAAATCATAACATCACGACACCAATCTGTCATTAATAAGCTTAAATGTGTAATGTGTTGTGAAAAAATATGTGATAAAATAAACTTTAAAATCTAAAGTTAACTAACTCACGAAACTTTTCTCGACATCATTGGACTATTGGACAAACAAGTGATTTTGGACTCGTAACAATTATTGACATTGCACATTCAATAATTAGACAATAAAACCTTCTGTTGACTAACATTATGTCGTTCGATATGTTGGTTCTTTTGGCTAAATGTGTTTCAGATGACGACATGGAAGCTCAAATGAATGTGGATGCACCAAATGTTCTCGCCATTGCTGATATCTTCCCGCATGGCTATCCAGTGAAGATTGGAAAGAACAATCTCAGAGTTGACTTTGAAACTCTCACCGCTTCGGAATCTTCGTGTCTCATTGCGGGATATTCGAAGAATCATCCCTATCGAACATGCTCACCAACTCGCCATCGTTAGGAGATCTACATACAAAGCAATTCGGAATACAATGCGGATGATCAAAGGTCAAAATGTTGTGACGGTGACGCCAATCACAAGCAACTCACCATCACTCCCGCAGACTTACGGGTTGTTCTCCTCATTCGACATCATACCAATGAATTCTCTGCGCACCCATCAAGAGACTGCTCGCAATTTTTATTGATATTGGGTACGCATTTAAGCTTGAGGGGTTATCACTAAGCATTCTCACGTGGATCTCAAGAACATCCCTCACCTTGGAGAACCCTTTATATCATCATCACAAAATCCATTTCGGTCGTGACAATGACTATGAGCATCCCAAGCTCGTGGAACCGCAAATATTTTGGGCTCGATCAACATGAAGCACATCAAGTTGAAGCTCTGATTTGGGATGACATGATGACATTCCTCAAAAAGCTTGGCTCAAAGATTCCTTACATCAGATATACCAAATCGTTGATCCAGAGAGCACTTGGGTATAACCCAGATATCCCCAAAAGAATCAATGACCCCGACAATCATGACTTGTTGACTGAACCCACTCTAATAGTCAGATTTAAGGAGTCAACTACCAAGAAACAAGGTGCTGTGTTACCAGACCATCTTCTCTCAGATGAACTCAAAAAGCTCTACTCTTATAAAAGATATTTGATTGCTGTGAAAGAGAACAAAGTTGGCTTTCTTGATGAAAATCTTACGTAAGCCTACTAGAAAACCGGAAGAGGAAGTGCTAGAAGTCTTGCAAGCATCGAGAGTCAACGAAGTTCCCAAGAGGAAACCTTCAAGCAAAAGGAAAGTTCCTTCTAAGGAAGTTGTTCCTATTCCCATTCCAAAGCCCGAACCGCAAAGAAAGCTAACGGACGAGGACTCGAGGGTATCGCATCGATGAAGAGATTTTCTACTCAAACAAATAAAGATGACATTACAACAAGACCTAAACCTCCAAGTCCACCAAGAGACACAGCAAAGGAAGACTCAAAGGATCGAGTTAGAAGAGGAAAGCTCGGAAGAAGAGCCACCGAAACCGACATGGAAAAGTTCAAATTCCTTAGACTCGAACACGTGGCAAAAGAATTTGCTAAGAATCAAATGGGTGGCCCCGAAGGGTCAAGTGGTGGAGTTCAACCTACACCAAGTCCTGATGCGGTTAATCAACCCGATAAAGGATCATGTGCCACCACTTTGGAACAACAACAAACGCGTGTGGAGGACACTATTGAGTATGACTTTGAAGAACCAGAAAAGGAAAAGACTGAAAAGACTTCTGGTGCTGAAACAAAGACTGGTGAAACGACTAAGTCTGGAAGAGATGATGACGCTGATTATGATGATTTTCTTCTAGACAGTCCAACACGTCCCAAGGAGAAAACCTCGGAACCTCCTAAGGACCCCGAGTCTCCTCATGTCTCTTAGTCATCAGATTCTTCTTCTCATTCTTCACCACCACCATCAAAAAGATCAACCAGATCATCATCCAGATCAGTGAAGAAGCCAACTGCCTCTTGGATGTCTCAAGCAAAGTCTCGAATCGTTAAAGCTGTCAAACAGGTCAGAAAGAAAGACATACTTTACAGAAAGCTGAATTTCCTTGCTGACCAAGTACAGTATCTTCATGATGAGAAAGACAAGATGCAAGTTGAAAGGGAATACGTCCAGAAGCTCATGAAAGATGATCTTTAAGGGAAAATAAACGATGATAACGTCTAAAATGAACATGTTTTTAGTAGCGTTATTGTCAGTTTTGTGCATGGTATTCGGCTATATTTACTCATAATTGTTGCAAAAGTGCAAAGATGCGTATTGTGTATGTATATGTAGCCGTATCGCGAATAATGAAGAAATGAAGTTTTTATGCACATTTGGAAGATTCTCGAGGAAGGAAGTTGAGCTTGGAAGCTTTTGGACTCAATGATATGGAAGCGTAGTGATTTCTAAGCATCTACAACAAGGAAAGATAAAGTTTGGCTTTGGAAATCATCAACGTAAGCAAAGAATGAAGCGTAAAGGAGAAAAGTCAACAAAAATCAAAATAGCAAAAACCCACCGATCGGTCGTAACTCGTAACCGGATCCGGTGGGCAATTGGTCAAGGAAAACCGATTCGGTCGGATAAGAAACCGATCCGGTTTCGCCTATGAGCTACACAAAATCGCATTTATTGTTGCCTTAACTCCCATAATCATTGGAGTCCGATCATTTCTTGATATTTACTTGGGAGAACGTTTTTTGTCGCTTAAGCAAGAACTTTGGCTATATAAAGAACCTAGTACTAGTATACTAAGGGTGACACAACCAAAAGAGTGTTAGTTTACACCAAAACTAATACTAACCCTATTATTTCAGCCCAAAAGCTTAGTACTTCATCGCCCGGCCCAGAGCAAGGAGGAACCATTCTCATCCATTGTTTGGTAGTTTGAGTTGTGCGGTGATCCTAGGTGATTGGAGGTGCATGGTTGCTACAATCCACGATTTCTAATTCTTGTAATCACAAAAGTTTAGGTATTCTATGAACTTTGTTATGGAAATCTATTCTCTTGAATTGTTTGAATTACCTTGTTATGACTTGTGTTTAGATATGATTGTTTTCATGGAGTAAGTTTGTGATATACTTGTGTGTTGGAATGTAATTAATCATATTAGTGTTCTCAAAATGTGATGCATGTATATATGATCTTGTTTAAATGAGTTTGTTGGAAAAATACTAGTCTTGGTTTGATTTGTCAATAAAACATGTTTTAAGAAAAAGGACCGAAAGGATTTCTCTTGTGTTTTATTCCAAAAGTGTAGTGACAAACTAGTATGGGATATGGTGATTGACAACCACCATGTTTTGCTTATTAAAACAAGACTAGGAACATTTTCATCACGAAGGGTCGAAAGATTCGTAAGAACAAATTTAATAAGAACATGTTGCAAACAAATGGAATTTCTATAGGATAATCATTGGGATAAGGACCGAAAGGATTACCTAAATGTTTTTGTTCTTAGAATGATTTTTACAAACAAATACTATGGTTGGGGAATCATTTGCTTATGATTTGTGCATCACACTAAGAGTATACACCAAACCTTTATGAACACTATTTATGGTTGATTATAAGACTACACACAAGTATATATTTATATCTTTGATTCGAATTTCACTAGAACACACTTATTTGAGGAAGCCTTGACAAGCTTTCTTGTTAGAAACTTTTTAATCAAATCGATTTCAAACAAAAAATCCCTTGGGACGATCTCGACTTACCAAACTTTGCTATTACGGACGAGTATACTTGCTCGTATGTGTTAATAGGTTAGACGGTTAATTCGTGTTTATAAATTTTTAAAACTTGCACTATCGTAGCACATCAAGTTTTTGGCGCCGCTGCCGGGGATTTTTCTTTAATTTTCTTTGATTTTCTTTGAAATTAGTAGTTTTAAAATCTAAAAAAAAAGGTTCTGGTTACAAACTAACCGATTCGGTTGGTTAGCCAACCGAATCCGGTTGGACATTCCGTGAAATTTTTTTTTAGTACGAATTTATTTGTCTATCTTTTTTAGTTCATTGTGTTTTGATTTCTAGAATAATTCTTGTGGTTTAATCATTTCTTAGATTTATTTTTCATTTTCTTTACATTTGTCATTTATTAGTTAATCAAGTTTTAATTAATTTTAGTATTAATAGTTAATGGTAAATGGTTAGATATTAATTTTTTTCGCTTATAAGTTTAATTAATTTAATAATAGAATTTAATTGGTAGTTAATTTAGTTTTAGTTTTGGTTTTAATGAGATTTAATATGTTATTCAATTATTAGTTCATGAAGAGTTTTATTTAATTAATCGGAGTTAGTACACCTTAATGACACTTAATTTGCATTAATCTTAAAAATATATATATATATATATATATATATATATATATATATATATATATATATATATTTTCGATCAAACCGATCGGTTGCAACCCGCAACCGGATCCGGTTCAGATTGCCTAACATTTTCAACCAACCGATTCGGTTGGTGAGCCAACCGAATCCGGTTGGTGTTTCGAGTTGATTTTATTATTTTTAGGTTTTGAGTTTTATTTGAGTTTTTAATTTTGTTAGGTGTCTTAGTTTGTTTTATTATATGTTTCTATAGTTTGTTCTTGTTTTTACTAACTCTAACGCTAATCATTAGGATTTGTTTTGTTTTGCTTTGTTAAGTTGTCTAGTAACATGGATAGTTTGAGCGAATCTCGAATACCTTCGTACTTTGGATGAAATGTTCAAGGATACCGGAAGTTCACTAGAAAAGATTGGAGGAATTTTGGAGGAAAGCAAGAAAGAATTGGGAATTGACACGGTGATATGGAAGAAGTATGTGAAAACAAGGTTCAAATACCCAAAAGGAAAGAGTCGTAGTGTTCACACAAGCACCGTTAACGGTGTATGATTCATGTTAATGAGATTTGGAACGCCTTGTAGCGTGGAAGGAGTAAGTGCTTGGGATGCACATCTCAATATGGCTTATGGAGTGAATTATATCTTGGAAAAGGTTCTTGACGAAATCGGTCATGTGCGTATGGACTATGAAGCCTATGGAAGAAAGATGGTCAAAATCAAGGTCAATATTCATGGACATATTTTTGAAACTGATTTTGTTGTTTTAGAAGAAGGGAATGCGGATGAACCTAATGTGTGTTTTGGTCGAGATTTTCTTGTCACGACCAAGTGTCAAGTAGATTTTGGTATGGGAGAAATGAGGATTAATATAACTGAGTTGGAAGAAGGAAAAGGAGTAAACGAGATGTTAGTGGAAGTTTGTGCAAACATGGAAGAGAAAGAGGTGGAAGTGGTTAAAATGGGAAAAGCAAACCGAAAGAAACCATCATCAAATAAACTAACCCCAACAACAACCTCCACCACCAAAATGATTACACACCATCGTCACCTACCACTACTATCAAACCCTTAACCGACAACCAAAAGAAGCTATTTTAGAGAACCTAGAACAAAAATTTCTAGAGCTCAATGAAAAGAAACCGTTATAGAAGTTCTCCAAGATTATGTGCTTTACCGTAAGAAGTTGGATGCATTGATGCTAGCAAGGGCTAGGTTGGAAGATAAGAATCTCACGGAGGAGGAGCGAGATCGAATTTTGTTTAAAGGCATGCCAAGGAAAGAGAAGGATCCGGTAATTTTGTGTTGCCAATCAAAGTGAATGGAACTACACCGCTTATGCTTTAGCCGATACGGGTCGAGTGTTAATGTGATGCCGTATCCATTGTTCAAAACTTTGGGACTAAGTAATCCGCAACCTAATCATTCTAAGCTTACTATGGCGGATAACACTCAAGCAAAGGCAATGGGAGAAGTTAAGAATGTAAGAGTGCAAATTGGCTATCAACCGTATTTGGCAGATTTCCTTGTCTTGGATATCCGGTGGACAAGAGTTTACCGCTATTGTTGGGGAGACCATTCTTACGAACTTGTGGAGCAATTATAGACATGGGAAGAGGCACCATGACTATTGACGATGGGATTTCGAGGCAAACATACTACCCAAAACCAAGAGGACCAATTTTAGAATGTATGGAAGATTTGGAATGGATGGACGCAAATGATGATTCAACATGTTTTGAAGTGGGACGTGATGTCCACGGTAATCCAATGTACGGACCTTTAACTCCGCCTTATTTCGATATAGAGGACGAAATGGAACGTGCGTTTGCGATAGAAGCTTTATAACCCATTCAAGAACATACTAGTTTACAAGAAGTTGACCGACTTTTTAGGATCTTTACCGTGCAACTTAAGAATTTGAGTGGAAACCCGAAGGGTCGAGGGACTTACAAGAGACAAACCGAGATGGAGCATGGCATGTTAAGTTTGATATACTATGTCCGGACGGACGAAGATTTATGAGAAAATTCAAAACTTTTGAAACGCTCCGTGAGTTGACGGAAAATTTCAAAGCGAGGATATTCTAAGACAAGAGTATTTTGAGGAATTTTGAGGAGAAGGCAAAGATCGTAATAACAAGCAATCATTTGCTTGAATGTCATAAACTATTTCTTTTGATTTGATGCATTAGGATTTTTTTTCTTATTTATTTTTCATTTTAT
Source organism: Chrysanthemum lavandulifolium (assembly GCA_022545495.1). Lineage (NCBI taxonomy): Eukaryota > Viridiplantae > Streptophyta > Magnoliopsida > Asterales > Asteraceae > Chrysanthemum > Chrysanthemum lavandulifolium. The sequence goes on along the minus strand of CM040241.1, from coordinate 26,886,390 downwards.
GATTGAGGTAATTTGGTTTAATGCATTATGACTATGAGTTTTGAGTTGAAGTTTGGATTAGTTCATTAGTATGATGAGTTGAGTTTTTTTTTAGATTGGATGATTGTTCAAAATTTCTTATGGTGAATGAATGTTGTGTGAATCTTTAGCAGAAATTTTTGAGTAAAAATGTTGCTTGGAGGGTAAATGCCTAAGTAACATGTAAAAAAGCAAAATTTGGCAAAAAAAAGCAAACCGAAACGGTTGTGTCCTTGACTGAACCGGTTGCACCAAAATATAAAAATTTCACTTTTTCAAAAAAAAAAAACACACACACACACACTAATTCTCCAGGTGGTTTTGCAAAAATTCATCCAAGAGGAGCAGATTGAAGGTTGTTTGAGTTGTAGGAAAACATCATGGCACCCAAACAAGTAAGCATCTACATTCAATTAACTCAATTAAGGTTTAATTAGAGCATTTGATTCGAATTGGATATTAGGTCACCAATTTGGGGGTTTTTGTTATAATTCGAATTAAGTCGTAATATTTTAGGATTGAGTGGGTAATTGATATAGGAGTGCATTACAACAAGAGATTGATTGATTCACCATAGAATGGATGTTAGATGATAAGATTTTTCAGAATTAGTTGGGTTGTGCTTATGAAACGAGATAAGTTGCAATTGGTGGTTCCTTATGATGGATGATATGTTTTTTTTAAGAGTGATGGATGCCACATTATTAGAACTAATGATTTAAAGATATAGGATATTCAGAATGAGTTCTAAGATGTTAGATGTTTGATGATTTGAAAAGCAAGATTAGAGTAATTCTAGGATGTGGAAATCATTGAGGATGATAGAATGCGATCTAAGAGTGGTTTGGGCGTTAGAAATTCGAGTTTATGAGGATTTAGAGGCAAAAGCCTTACGCAGTCTGCACAACCGATTCGGTTGCGCATTGCAACCGAACGGTTGGTGTTTGACAATTTGGAAACCGATTCGGTTGGTGATCCAACCGGATCCGGTTGTGGTTTCTGTATTGAATATTTTGTGAAATTTTGAAATGAATCTTAGAGGGTTCTTAAACCTTCTTGTTTGTTCTAACACTCTCATATGGTCTTATATTTGTGATTTTACAGAGAATTATTGTAGGGAGCTCGAGTGGGGAGGAAATTCCAATGAACCCGCTTGTTACGAAGTTTTGTGAAAGAAACGAGAAGAAGAAGGTTAAGTATAGTGTGAAAACGGAGGCAAATGCTAAATTAAAGTTCAAAAATCTCACCGACGGGGAGAAACATGCTTTTCGAAAGGTTGTCGGGTTACAACATAGGACATGTTTGGTTCCGAGGGTGATTGATTGGGATTTATTTGAGGAATGTGATTGTGAAGATGAGTTAAGAGGAATGATGCGAACGTCTTATGTATATCCGGAGATGGAGATTCGCTCAATGATTTGTCATGGGAAAGAGCATTTAGCGTCAATGAAGAGGTCTATCAAGAATGGTGTATGGAATTCTTTTCAACCATGTATTTTGAAAGAAAGGTGGATGTTCTAACTTGATGACGGAGATTTGTGTTTGGTTTAGGCTTTATGGAAGGGATCATGCTTACACGTTGCGACTTTTGGCGTGGCTCTTGGTTTGTATGAGCCACATGAGGTTAATCATCGATTATTTGAAACTCACTTTTCTAGACTTGGAGGTTTGAAAAGACTACCCTAGTATTCCCGCTTATTGGAATCAAGTGGAGATCCTACTTGCGCTAGGAGGAATGCTTCAACCATCGTGAACTGTTGATGAGGATACTTCACAAGTTGATTGTGACCGGTCCATTTAATAGATTTGGGCAGGACAAATGTCGAAACCGGACTTATGGGTTATGAAGTTCTTGGAAGAAACTAAGAGACGGTAATGCCATTTGGCGATAGTCGAATATTTGTCTAGAGAGCCCGGAATCAAGAGCAACAAGAACATTTGTGGAGGACATTTTGTGACAAAATTGGCGAAGAATCTTGGGTATTATGTTGATGAGGAATTGGCTAAGTGTGGAGAGCCAAAGTATAGTGATACGTGGATGCGCAAGGTTTTGGTAATGCTTTGAACAGAGATTGAAAACCGTAGGGTTATGGATTGAACCAAGACCACAACAAAGAACCACCACAACAAAGAAGGGAATATACCAATGGAGAACGCGCAAATGGGTACGTCCAGAGTTTTGATTCAGTTGGGAGAGTGGAACCAACATCTAGATGAGATTCAATGTGGGATGTGTGGAGAGACTCGATGATGTTGAGAAACAACTACATCAATGATTATTCCATGCCTATCTTTCAACACATGGCTCGTGAAGCCAATTATGAGTTGCCACCCCACAATCCACCAAATGTTCCACCGTATCCTTTCCCTTACACTTCTTATCCCGGACCCTATCCGTATCCATATCCCGGTACGCACCGCTTCTGATCCAGCCCCATATGGTCGACACCGAAGTTGGAGGAACAAGCTACGAGGTTGGAGGATCATCATCGGGAGTTGGAGGTAAGAAGAAAAGAGGAGAGTTCGTTCGAAATTATAGACGAAAACTACGTGGCCGAAAGTGATGGTGATGAGTATGATGATGAAGAAGGAGAAGACATGAGCGAGGATGACGAGTGATTGTGGATCATTCGTGAATCATGGTTTCAAAAACAATGGTCATGATGTGTTTTTAAAACAATTTCTATCTTTTGATCCATTTCTTTAGGATGTTTGGCGTACTTTGTTTGGTTCTATCTAGTTTTTAGTAGTTTTGTTTTGTTTTGTGCATTGCGTGTTGCAGTTTTTTTTGTTTGCAGGATGGATGTGTTGGAAGCTTATTGATGGTCAAATGTTTTGAGTTGGATAACTCACAGGCTTGCTAATGACCCAATGTGCATATTTCATATTCTATCCCGTGGTATCTTTTAACTATCTTTTTCCCATTTTCTTTACTTTGAAGTTCATTTTTCATTACATTGAGGACAATGCAAAACTTAAGTATGGGGAAGGGAAGAAAATAGAAAAATGATACGCATTTTTTTTTTTTTAGATAACTTTTGGATGCAAGTGATTAGAAGAAATTCGCCCTTGATGGTCTAATTGTTTTCACGCATTATTGATACTTAAAATACATAACTTGGAATTTCAATGGTAAAGTGAGAATTTTTGAAATTTTCTTGAATTTGAACCAAATTACTGAAGTAATTCATTTGGGATTCGATAGCATTTTCTAGCATGCATAATAGCCTTTTCCCACATTTTGTGAGGTTTCTTTTGTATAAAACACATCTTTTGTTTTATATATGCTATGAGTGTGCGGTGATTATGTCGATTCTAGAACTTGTACTAGTTATGCATTACGGTTAAAATCACCTTCGAGTGATCTAAATATGTTCAAGTGATAAGAGGCACCTTAGGATTAAAACCAAATGGCCTTCCATTTTACATCTAATGATATATTAGCTAACCACATCGGTTAGTTAACCACCCACATGGACCCATTTTGTTAGTGCTCATCTTTAGCACTAGATACCCTTAGTTACACCCTTTGAGCCAATCTTTTCATTTGTTAAATCCAAAAATACAAAAATATTTTACACTTCAAGTTTTAGCCAACCCTTATCAAGTCTATTGGTTTGTTGCTAGTTGTTTGGAATGATTGGATTGTTTTTTTTTTTGATAATTATGAAGAAGATACACTTTGTTTATAGTGTGTACCATTTTCCATCTTGGATGAAAGAGACGTCTTTCACGATTTTTTTGTGGTGATGCTTATACGAAGTGTGGGGAGATGTGATGTATGAAAAAAAAAAAAAAAAAGCGTGTGATGACAAGGAAGATGAAGTGTGTTTGAGATATCGATTAGCCAATGTGCTAAGACGTGATATATTATATATTTGGTGATCGATATGTGAAGAGAAGTTAGTAACTATAATCATTTTCGGGTTTGCGGTTTGTTCGGTAACTAGCAACATGGGTATTAGACTTGAATTTATTTTTCTTTTAACACCAATTTCATAAATATTCCCATGCCTTATTGATCTGTGCTAAACAGTCAAGTCTAACAGACTTAAAACAGCTTAAACACAAATGCAATTTAGATCGAGGAATATAGTGGATTCACTGGTCGTTAAGTCCCACGGAGGATGAATTGGTGTTTAAACAACTCAGATGATAGAATGATCACTAATGATAGTGATCGAAGGATTTCGATGGATAATTACCTAAAGAAAAGATCTACAAATTACAGCGACTTAAATGCAAATTAAAAGAAATTAAAAAGTTAAAATCTATTAAATAAACGCTATCACTATTTTTACAGATCGATGAACGTTTATGATTTTATAAAATAAAATAACTTAAATAAACTATTTTAATCAAAACGTAAACTTAAATTACATAAAAACGTTATTTAAAACGGAAACGAGCGTTATTTACGAAAATGGCGCTGGATCGCAAGACAAAACGTAAATTTTATGAAATAAAAGTCCTACAAGTATAAAACTAATTTTCTTACGTACTATATGATAAAAGAAAATTTTACAAAAAAGATTTATATTTTTTAGATTATTATTTTATTTATTATAATTTAAAAACTAATTTAAACAAATTAAATAATTAAAAATACTAAACTGCTTTAGAAAAATACGAGAAAATCACAGAAACTACTTTGATTATCACTGGTCCTAGGAAAAATAAGAAAGCTAGGTGTTGCTTTTGAAAATAAGCACAAAATAAGCCAAGAATGGCTTATAAGCAAAAGCCCCAAGTCCCTTATATATTAAGTGTTGCAAGGTTTGACAAGAAAGACCCAAGGGCGCTTATGGCATCTGTGTACCACCTATCACCCATACAAGGCGAGGTCTCGGGTTCGACCCCGCCTCTCCCTTTTGCCAAACATTTTTTTTTTTTTTGAAATTTCTTTTGCAAACTCTTAAATACAAGAAAATAAGCAACTTTTATAACTAGAGCTTTTAAGAAAAGTACCAATAAGTCGAGTTTGAGCTTATTGTTTCCAACAGTGGCAAGAAAAGAAAGAAATAAGCACAAGTTATTTAACTAAAATGGGTATTAAGCTAGAAATAAGCAAAAGCTATTAAGAAATAAGCTGTATCACTATTAATAAGCTAATGTTTATAAATGAAAAAGCTAAATGACTTGAAATTAAGCACTCAATAAACCAAAATAAGCTTAAACTCAACTGGTTTACACAGGACACTGGATTTTACTAGGCACCTATTAAGCTAATTTTAGGTATTGAAATAAGCTAGGAAGTGAAATTAAACATTGCAATTAATAAGTTGACCAAGTGAGCTTTCTAAAAAACTAATTTACAAGGTTTAGCAGCCACTAATAAGCTCTTGAGGAGCTTATGAAACCCGATGAAACCGACTTAATGAGACACTTAAACAAAATGGATGAAATGAAAAGCTATAGCGCCTAGGTAAATAAGCTAAAATTGAAAAATTGAAAACCGGAATAGAGATGGGTGGGTTTGCTTTCCAAAGCGAGCTCACATGTGGTGTCCACCGTTGAGCTTATAGGAGCTTATGAAAACGGGTAACCCACCGGTGATCAGTTGAACTAGATAAAATGGACAAAAATATAAGCCACGAAAGGGGCTTATCAAATAAGCTATAAACTAGAAAATTAAACTTGGAATATCAAGCCGCCTAGACTAGCTTTCTAAAGAACCGAGTTACATAAGCTAAAGGCTACTAATAAGCTCTGTAGGAGCTTATAAAAGACAGCTCAAGCGGTGCATTGTGGCACCATTTTCGAACAAGGTCCAAAAGAAGTTTAATAAAAAGCTATTTATAAGCTAATTTTATAAAAACTAGTATTTTTATATTTTTATTTAGCAGCTAAATATTATTTTCCCAAAAGGGCTTAAGCTAAATCCTAATATGGGATCCTAGACAAAATTATTCATTTTATTCAAAAACAGGTATATGAAAATTTGACTTTTTGAAATATGAAGTAGTTTGACTAATATGAACTTATGATCTATTTTACTTACTTATTGTGTTATAATAAGCTGTTATAGAATGAATTTAGGCTAGAATACCAAGTTATAAGCTACCTTGATGAAATTCACAATTAAACTCCTAACAGTTAGCTACTACAATGAGATTAAACATCATTTTGACTTTTAACTAAATAAAGACTAGTTTTTTTTTAACTTGATTGAGCTATTTTATCCTAATGTAACATGTACTAATCAAGAACAAAGCTAAAAACACCTTAATCACAGTTTTAATAAGCAAATCCAAACATCCTTTAAAAGGATCAGATTGCAATTTAAAACCGATCCGCTAACACAGCCATGGATTTAACTTTCTAATGATCTAATAACTTAAAACTAAACTACTTAAATGAAATTAAGTATTCATAAACATTTAATAGGCTAAACTAATTTGACTATTTTTATGGCTTTTATGAGTTTTTCAAGAAAATAAAGCAAAGGGTATTTAATTCTTGATTAATCAATAAATATGTTTGTAAACTATAAATAAGCAATAAACACTATGATAAGCTAACAATAAGAACTAATACATTAAGCTATAAAATAATTCATAATTATAAAATTTGGCTTACAACTGTGAAGGGCAATGAAACAAAGGAAACTGATTAGAAATTGACTTGGTGTGTCAATACCAAGCTTAAACACCACTCAGCTCATTCACTTCAGCTTATCACCACCAAATAGCTTATTTGACTGAAATTGTTGACTTTTGTTTACTTTTCTTGGTTTTTCTAAATTAAACAAATAAAATCTAATACAGGCTCATGAAAAGCTAGAATAAGCTTATCTGAGCTTGTTGAAAGAGTAAAAGAGCTTTTGTGACTTATAGCAAGTATAAATGATTTAGTACGATTTGACAAGAAACATAAAAACTTGAAATTTTATAAAAGCGGAATAATTACAATACAACAAAGACTTTAAACTTGAAATGAACTTAATTTTACACTAAGAGCTTGAATTTAGATTAAAATGACATTAAAATAATTTTTACACTACTAATGGTCTAAAACATGCGACACCTCTCTCTTCTGCCTTCTTTTTTCTTTATAGATATCCAAAAGGCTTCCTTGTCGACCTCTGATGAAATCCCACTTGTTTGCAGCCCTTGGATCATTAGATTTCATCAAAACCATACACATGGCATTTTGGCGGAAAAGTCTTGAAGGTGTTTTGTGCATTTATTGAGGTTTGGTTGTTTGTGTAGGTGGAGGGAGGTAGTGAGAGGTAGGCAAGTAGTGGAAAAGTGGTGGACGGTGGTGGTAGCGGTGGAGCGAGGTGAATGGATACAGTGGTGGGGAGGTAAGGGATAAGCAGTAGGCGGGTTTTATTTTAAATTTTGGACCGGGTTGGGGTATTGGGCCAAGGGTAAACTGGGTTGGTTGGTTTGTGTTTTGGACTTGGGTTTAATAATAACAAAGGTCCATTTGGTTTATTTAATAACAAGGACCAATCATGTAACTTTTGAAAATATAGGGCTGAACTCAGAACATTTATAAAGTTAATACAAGGGCCTATTATGCCAAATATGATAAACCAAGGATCATACATGTAATTATTTTCCATTTTTAAATGTATGAGGACCAAAATGTCAAGTTTTAAACTTGAGGGACCAAATATGTAATTTTCCAAAAGTTTATTATAAGGACCCATCTTGTCATTTATGAATAGTACAAGGGTGTAATTTGATAAATTTCCATTTTAAAACACCCAGGGACTAATTTTGACACTTTTGCAAAGTTGAGGGACCAAAGTTGTAATTTTGAGATTTTTAACTTCAAAAGATTATTTTGAACAACTTATGAATCCCAAGGACCTTTAATGACATTTTACAAGTTTTTGAATTACTAGGGACTAATTTTGACAACTTTTGTAACTTGGGGGACTAAAACTGCCAATTATGCAAACTTGATACGTTTTTCATTAGATTTTGATGTTTTTGCATTTAAAACATATAAAACACTTGTTTTGATATTTTTATCATTTTGAAGCATTTCGAGTGTTTTAGATGTTTTGGCATTCTAACAAGATAAAACGATGAGTATTTAGACACTCATCAATCCCCACACTAAGATATTGCTAGTCCTAGCAATGATTTGAGAAAATTTAATGGATTTTATCTCTTTACCAAAAGCCATTACTTCGGAGTAGCCAATTGTTTTGATTCAAGTAAGAACTTTGGTACAATGATAACCAAATGATTTTAAGCAAATCATAAGCTTTCAACGGATTTGATTTGTCTTTACCGAGCCGCACCTTCCGGACTAGCCAACTCTTAGATAAATTATCAATATTATCTTTGGTGAGTCGATTACCAATTATGGATTTTCAATCGCCTTTACCACAAGCCATAAACTTGCGGGCTAGCCAACTCTTCACTTTTAAGGATATGGTGAGTTGAACACCATACAATTTTAGGCAAATTGCAAGCCATAAACGGATTTGAGATATCTTTACCAAGAGCCGCTTGCTCTGGATTAGCCAATCCTTATGTGGGTTAGACATGGTGGACTGATTACCATTTGTTGTGTTTAGTACATAGTACTTCCACTAGATAAAAATTTTAAAATTTGGCCATTTTGGGGAAAAAGGGACTAAAAGGGTACATTTATGATCAAATTAGCGAAATTTCCCCACACTTAGAAATGAATATTGTCCTCAATATTCAAAGTACCGTACTGTAATGTCGAAACTTAGAACGTAAAAGATAACATTACTAGCTAAGTGTAGAAACACAACAATTATTCTCTTTTTAAATATTTACAATTTTCATTCATTTTAAGGTCTATATACAACATGTGGGCATCTCCCCACACTAGGGTGGTACACACGGTGAAAACCCATGTTTTAGCTCTTGTTTTTGATTACCGAGTCGCTAGCTTGACTCGACCCGAATTAATTTATTCATGGGAAGTAAAGTGGAACAAACAATCTCAATCGGACTTTCGTTCAAGATGTTTGTATAAACATTTGAAGCACGGGAAAGTTCCACACCGATGAGATATAGAGAGAACCGCTCAAAAATGATAAATGAAAATGCGGGATCAAAATAGTGTCCTCATTCCCAAGAAGAAAAGGAAAGAGCAACCACACCATTTGTGAAGAATGGAATAAATATGTGCATCACAATGCATGTCCATTCCTCATCGAAAAGAAGCAAATCACCATTTTTGACATTTTAAGCTTAAATTTGAAGCTTTTATGGTGATTGGTAACAAAATTACCGGAGGAGAGCTGAAACGGTTCTTCAATCAGCATGATTTTCAAGAAACAGGATGTCTCCTCCGAATCAAAGTAAGTATTGTCAATTCTGTTGGAATCGACTCATCACTAAGAAAATCATCGACTTCCTTCCAAAGTTGTCATCTTCCTCATCCGGGTGAGAGAAGGAATGGAAGAGTCGGAAATGGGATAAGAAATGAGTGGATGATCATTGTATAGGAGATTTCTAGTTTCTCCAAAATCGGCTTCAAATCAAAGAGATCATCGTCACTTTCCGATGAAAGTGGAGTGGTGTGAGAGTTCATCGGTAAACTCCTCAAGAGGATCGATCGCTGGAAGTGATGCCTCAACATACTCGATGTCTCCATAAGATTTACAATCATCGCTAAAATTGGAGAAAGTCTCAAATTGATCATTTGGACACTCAAGAGGAAAGGAATATCACACATATGGTCGAAATTCCTGTGACTCTCACAGGATTGGGACAAGGTCCTCAACACTAGACTTTATCAATTCGTCCGATTCCTTTTCGAACAGTGTCAAGATGCTCATCCCCATGTTCGTAGAGTGAGTGGGAATGTCGGGTGTGATAACAATGATCGAGGGAGTTTAGAAGGACTAGCATACATATGTTTTATACTTTCCATTTGTTCTTCTCGCTAGTAATTCCATCATAGTCTTTTCTCCCCGATTTTCCACGGAAGGAATTTCAACCGATGAACTTGATGAATCAAGTTATAAAATTGTAAGATATCAAGGATATCTTCATCATCATCGTCATCGTGGATGAAACGGAATCGAGAGCTAGATTTAGCCGCTTTTCTTTTGCAATTGATTCCCAATGATTTTTCAAAGGCAACTGGGAATCTAATTTAGCGACCGCTCTTGACTAACAAAACTTCCATGGATTTCTCATTTGGATTATCATGGGGATGTTTAGATTCCTTCAAATCTTTCACTAAATCCAAAAGATCAAGGAGAAGATTTTGAGGAAATGGGTCAGCCGGTATCTTGTAGAGGTTGGTCTTGAAACGAATAGTCGTAATTGTTGCAAGGAAATGGGTTCCTGTTTGACAATCCGAACTAGAGTGAGGACCTCCACAATACTCACAACAAGAAACCGATGTGGCCGTGAGTTATGTGTGTTGTTGTCATAATTGTTATCGAACCCGCTCATAAACAAGCACGTTTCCGATTGACAATCGAATCGTAGTGTGAACCACCACAAGACTCACAACAAGAAATGCCGAGTCTCACAAAGGTGGTAGCCGATGGAATAAATCGGTTGTGTTATGGTAGGAATAGGGATCACGGTTATAGACGGACCGTTTCCGATTCCACCATGCTACAACCGGGGCAATTGCCACCATTATAAGGACCACCACACCATTGACAATCAAGAGGGTGAGGATAAGACATAGAAAGAATCAAAGGTTTACTGAGGGTAAGAAATGAAGAATCAAAGATGTGAGAGGGTAAAGATGGATATTTTGGATTTTGAATAAACATTTTGTAAAACAAAGAATGAAAATATTTTTGGGTTTTGATAACACTTTAGGAAAAGTGTTAATGAACTTTTGATTTTTTTGATTAACTTTACAAAACTGCTTTACAAACGATGGTATATGTGCAAGTGCAGATGCGAAATGCTTAAAACACGCTTCGACCTCCCGTGCGCCAAAATTTTGATCATGCTAAGCAACAAGTCTAACAGACTTAAAACAACAAACACAAATGCAATTTAGATCGGAGGAATATAGTGGATTCTCGGTCGTTAAGTCCCACGGAGGATGAATTGGTGTTTAAACAACTCAGATGATAGAATGATCACTAATGATAGTGATCGGTAAGGATTCGATGGATAATTACCTAAAGAAAAGATCTACAAATTACAATGACTTAAATGCAAATTAAAAGAAATTAAAAGTTAAAATCTATTAAATAAACGCTATCACTATTTTTACGGATCGATGAACGTTTATGATTTTATAAAATAAAATAACTTAAATAAACTATTTTAATCAAAACGTAAACTTAAATTACTTAAAACGTTATTTAAAAGCGGAAGCAGCGTTATTTACGAAAATGGTATTTGATCGCAAGACAAAGCGTAAATTTTATGAAATAAAAGTCCTACAAGTATAAAACTAATTTTCATACGTGCTATATGATAAAAGAAAATTTTACAAAAAGATTTATATTTTTAGATTATTATTTTATTTATTATAATTTAAAACTAATTTAAACAAATTAAATAATTAAAATACTAAACTGCTTTAGAAAATACGAGAAAATCACGAAACTACTTTGATTATCACCGGTCCTAGGAAAATAAGAAAGCTAGGTGTTGCTTTTGAAAATAAGCACAAAATAAGCCAAGAATGGCTTATAAGCAAAACTGCCCAAGTCCCCTTATATATTAAGTGTTGCAAGGTTTGACAAGAAAGACCCAAGGGCGCTTATGGCATACAGGTACCACCTATCACCCATACAAGGGCGAGGTCTCAGGTTCGACCCCTGCCTCTCCCTTTTTGCCAAACATTTTATTTTTTTTTTGAAATTTCTTTTTGCAAACTCTTAAATACAAGAAAATAAGCAACTTTTATAACTGGAGCTTTTTAAGAAAAGTACCAATAAGCTGAGTTTGAGCTTATTGTTTCCAACAGTGGCAAGAAAAGAAAGAAATAAGCACAAGTTATTTAACTAAAATGGGTATTAAGCTAGAAATAAGCAAAAGCTATTAAGAAATAAGCTGTATCACTATTAATAAGCTAATGTTTATAAATGAAAAAGCTAAATGACTTGAAATTAAGCACTCAATAAACCAAAATAAGCTTAAACTCAACTGGTTTACACAGGACACTAGATTTTACTAGGCACCTATTAAGCTAATTTTAGGTATTGAAATAAGCTAGGAAGTGAAATTAAACATTGCAATTAATAAGTTGACCAAGTGAGCTTTCTAAAAAACTAATTTACAAGGTTTAGCAGCCACTAATAAGCTCTTGAGGAGCTTATGAAAACTGATGAAAACTGACTTAATGAGACACTTAAACAAAATGGACAGAAATGAAAAGCTATAGCAGTCTAGGTAAATAAGCTAAAATTGAAAAATTGAAAACTGGAATAGAGAGATGGGTGGGTTTGCTTTCCAAAAAGCCAAAGCTCACACTGTGGTGTCCACTGTTGAGCTTATAGGGAGCTTATGAAAAACTGGGTAACCCACTGAGTGATCAGTTGAACTAGATAAAATGGACAAAAATATAAGCCCTGAGCAGGCTTATCAAATAAGCTATAAACTAGAAAATTAAACTTGGAATATCAAGCCAGCTAGACTAGCTTTCTAAAGAACCGAGTTACATAAGCTAAAGGCTACTAATAAGCTCAGAGAGCTTATAAAAAGACAAGCTCAACGGTGCACAGGGCACCATTTTCAGACAAGGGTCCAAAAGAAGCTTAATAAAAAGCTATTTATAAGCTAATTTTATAAAAACTAGTATTTTTATATTTTTATTTAGCAGCTAAATATTATTTTCCCAAAAGGGCTTAAGCTAAATCCTAATATGGGATCCTAGACAAAATTATTCATTTTATTCAAAAACAGGTATATGAAAATTTGACTTTTTGAAATATGAAGTAGTTTGACTAATATGAACTTATGATCTATTTTACTTACTTATTGTGTTATAATAAGCTGTTATAGAATGAATTTAGGCTAGAATACCAAGTTATAAGCTACCTTGATGAAATTCACAATTAAACTCCTAACAGTTAGCTACTACAATGAGATTAAACATCATTTTGACTTTTAACTAAATAAAGACTAGTTTTTTTAACTTGATTGAGCTATTTTATCCTAATGTAACATGTACTAATCAAGAACAAAGCTAAAAACACCTTAATCACAGTTTTAATAAGCAAATCCAAACATCCTTTAAAAGGACTGTATTGCAATTTAAAAGCGATCCGCTAACATGAGCCATGGATTTAACTTTCTAATGATCTAATAACTTAAAACTAAACTACTTAAATGTAAATTAAGTATTCATAAACATTTAATAGGCTAAACTAATTTGACTATTTTTATGGCTTTTATGAGTTTTTCAAGAAAATAAAGCAAAGGGTATTTAATTCTTGATTAATCTATTTGAAATATGTTTGTAAACTATAAATAAGCAATAAACACTATGATAAGCTAACAATAAGAACTAATACATTAAGCTATAAAATAATTCATAATTATAAAATTTGGCTTACAACCTGTGAAGGCAATGAAACAAAGGAAATCGAATAAAATTGACTTGGTGTGTCAATACCAAGCTTAAACACCACTCAGCTCATTCACTTCAGCTTATCACCACCAAATAGCTTATTTGACTGAAATTGTTGACTTTTGTTGACTTTTCTTGGTTTTTCTAAATTAAACAAATAAAATCTAATACAGGCTCATGAAAAGCTAGAATAAGCTTATCTGAGCTTGTTGAAAGAGTAAAAGAGCTTTTGTGACTTATAGCAAGTATAAATGATTTAGTACGATTTGACAAGAAACATAAAAACTTGAAATTTTATAAAACTGGAATAATTACAATACAACAGTGACTTTAAACTTGAAATGAACTTAATTTTACACTAAGAGCTTGAATTTAGATTAAAACAGACATTAAAATAATTTTTACACTACTAATGGTCTAAAAACATGCGACACCTCTCTCTTCTGCCTTCTTTTTTCTTTATAGATATCCAAAAGGCTTCCTTGTCGACCTCTGATGAAATCCCACTTGTTTGCAGCCCTTGGATCATTAGATTTCATCAAAACCATACACATGGCATTTTAGCGGAAAAGTCTTGAGCGAGTTTTGTGCATTTATTGAGGTTTGGTTGTTTGTGTAGGTGGAGGGGAGGTAGTGAGAGGTAGGCAAGTGGCGGAAAAGTGGTGGACGGTGGTGGTAGCGGTGGAGCGAGGTGAATGGATACAAAAGGGAGGTAAGGATAAACAGTGAGTATGGTTTTATTTTAAATTTTGGACCGGTTGGGGTATTGGGCCAAGGTAAACTGGTTGGTTGGGTTTGTGTTTTGGACTTGGGTTTAATAATAACAAAGGTCCATTTGGTTTATTTAATAACAAGGACCAATCATGTAACTTTCTCGAAAATATAGAAATGAACTCGTAACATTTATAAAGTTAATACAAGGGCCTATTATGCCAAATATGATAAACCAAGGATCATACATGTAATTATTTTCCATTTTAAATGTATGAGGACCAAAATGTCAAGTTTTAAACTTGAGGGACCAAATATGTAATTTTCCAAAAGTTTACTATAAGGACCCATCTTGTCATTTATGAATAGTACAAGGGTGTAATTTGATAAATTTCCATTTTAAAACACCCAGGGACTAATTTTGACACTTTTGCAAAGTTGAGGGACCAAAGTTGTAATTTTGAGATTTTAACTTCAAAAGATTATTTTGAACAACTTATGAATCCCAAGGACCTTTAATGACATTTTACAAGTTTTGAATTACAGGGGACTAATTTTGACAACTTTTGTAACTTGGGGACTAAAGCGCCAATTATGCAAACTTGATCGTTTTCATCGATTTTGATGTTTTTGCATTTAAAACATATAAAACACTTGTTTTGATATTTTATCATTTTGAAGCATTTCGAGTGTTTTCGGATGTTTTTGGCATTCTAACAGTATAAAAATGATGAGTATTTAGACACTCATCACTTATCCATACCTTTTATGAACCCTTAGCTTTAACGTTATAACCCGAATAAAAGACCTCTTTGATGAATTTATTTTCTTTGTTTTGATACTTGTACAAGCTTATGGTAAAAAGCATTGATCATGACTAGGCATTGAGTGATTTACATATACCCACCAATATATGAGTGTTGAGTGAAATCTTAAAACCATTCGTGAGGTGTTCTAGTTATGTTATCTAAAGTGTTTGGTTCATTTTAGAAAATTTTCACATATTATAAGCAAACCAATGATTATCTTTTATGGTAATTGTTACATTTTACGGAACCATGGTGTCATAGACCATTGAAATCAATCTTTGCAAATGTTAGACCTACTCGAGGGCTTAGTAGAGCTTAAGTGTGGGGAATTTGATAACGTCTAAAATGAACATGTTTTTAGTAGCGTTATTGTCGGTTTGTGCATGGTATTCGCTATATTTACTCATAATCATTGCAAAAGTGCAAAGATGCGTATTGTGTATGTATATGTAGCCAGGTATCGCGAATAATGAAGAAATGAAGTTTTTTATGCACATTTGGAAGATTCTCGAGGAAGGAAGTTGAGCTTGGAAGCTTTTGGACTCAATGATATGGAAGCGTAGTGATTTCTAAGCATCTACAGCAAGGAAAGATCAAGTTTGGCTTTGGAAATCATCAACGTAAGCAAAGAATGAAGCGTAAAGGAGAAAAGTCAACAAAAAGTCAAAATAGCAAAAACCCAGCCGATCGGTCGTAACTCCGTAACCGGATCCGGTGGGCAATTGGTCAAGGAAAACCGATTCGGTCGGATAAGAAACCGATCCGGTTTACGCACCGATTACACAAAATCGCATTTATTGTTGCCTTAACTCCCGTAATCATTGAGTCCGATCATTTCTTGATATTTACTTGGGAGAACATTTTTTGGTCGATTAAGCAAGAACTTTGGCTATATAAAGAACCTAGTACTAGTATACTAAGGGTGACACAACCAAAAGAGTGTTAGTTTACACCAAAACTAATACTAACCCTATTATTTCAGCCCAAAAGCTTAGTACTTATCAAAAACGCCAGGAGCAAGGAGGAACCATTCTCATCCATTGTTTGGTGGTTTGAGTTGTCGCGTGATCCTAGGTGATTGGGCGTGGTTGCTACAATCCACGATTTCTAATTCTTGTAATCACAAAAGTTTAGGTATTCTATAAACTTTGTAATGGAAACCTATTCTCTTGAATTGTTTGAATTACCTTGTTATGACTTGTGTTTAGATATGATTGTTTTCATGGAGTAAGTTTGTGATATACTTGTGTGTTGGAATGTAATTAATCATATTAGTGTTCTCAAAATGTGATGCATGTATATATGATCTTGTTTAAATGAGTTTGTTGGAAAAATACTAGTCTTGGTTTGATTTGTCAATAAAACATGTTTTAAGAAAAAGGACCGAAAGGATTTCTCTTGTGTTTTATTCCAAAAAGTGTAGTGACAAACTAGTATGGGGATATGGTGATTGACAACCACCATGTTTTGCTTATTAAAACAAGACTAGGAACATTTTCATCACGAAGGGTCGAAAGATTCGTAAGAACAAATTTAATAAGAACATGTTGCAAACAAATGGAATTTCTATAGGATAATCATTGGGATAAGGACCGAAAGGATTACCTAAATGTTTTGTTCTTAGAATGATTTTACAAACAAATACCATGGTTGGGGAATCATTTGCTTATGATTTGTGCATCGCACTAAGAGTATACACCAAACCTTTATGAACACTATTTATGGTTGATTATAAGACTACACACAAGTATATATTTATATCTTTGATTCAATTTCACTAGAACACACTTATTTGAGGAAGCCTTGACAAGCTTTCTTGTTAGAAACTTTTTAATCAAATCGATTTCAAACAAAAAATCCCTTGGGACGATCTCGACTTACCAAACTTTGCTATTACGGACGAGTATACTTGCTCGTATGTGTTAATAGGTTAGACGGTTAATTCGTGTTTATAAATTTTTAAAACTTGCACTATCGTAGGACATCAAACGAAATGATCAAAGAGTACACTCACAAGTTCCTCCTTGACTTTGTTCCTAAAGTTACAAAGGAGTTGTTCACCAAACAACTCTATCCGAATCTACTTCATCTGGCTAAGCAGACTATGAAATCAACACCAATGCATGTAAACATCAATCCAGTTGATCCCATAATCTTCTTAGATGCTGAATTAGTTGACCGACTGGTAGCTCAAATGTCCAAACGATCTGCAACACTTGCCTCTCAAGAAGGTAAATTGCTTGAAGCATTGCTAGAATATCAACTCAAATCGAGCATGCGAGTAGAAGGCGAAGGCCAAACGTCCCAAGAGCGATGATGACAAGGATAAGGATAAAGACAACGAGCCCAAACGCTCAAGAA
This sequence comes from Chrysanthemum lavandulifolium, assembly GCA_022545495.1. Classification (NCBI taxonomy): domain Eukaryota; kingdom Viridiplantae; phylum Streptophyta; class Magnoliopsida; order Asterales; family Asteraceae; genus Chrysanthemum; species Chrysanthemum lavandulifolium. The sequence continues at coordinate 26,868,994 of CM040241.1, read as the reverse complement.
GTCTCGTGAATCATCTTCTATTCAACACAGCACTAGCGGACTCCACCAACAAAGATTTCCTCCTCGTTCTTCTACGGATAAACCTCGGGATTACGAGTTACCACCCCAGACTCGTAAAACCGGTGATTATTTTGAGTATAAGGGTGGTGACGATGAGGAAGTCTCGAGCCCCAACAACAACCCATCTCTCCGACACGACCAAGAAACCGAATCCTCCTCAGGACAAAGAAGAAGAAGAAGAAGGCGCCTATGACCGACGTCTTATCATGGCTAGACGAGGATGATCTTGAATTGAATGGTTCTCGAAGCTTGTTGATTCCACTCCTACCCAAATGAAGGTCAAGGGGTTATAGAATGTAGTACATTGGAGCATGCAAAACTACTGCAAGAAAAATTCCGTGTGAAGAAGATGACGAAATCCGAGTTGAAGCGAATCAAGAATGAAGCATTTCAACTTCTCGAAGACAGCTCGGCAAGTGCTATTGAAGTTGAGTATCACCTTGATAATATAGCACGAGCCATGTCTAATAACATGGATTGGCTCAACCCGAAGCAAACATCGACTTCACCAAACGGACAACCCTCCATATTACAATCGATCGGTCTAAACCTCTACCAACAATTGGCCAACCAGATCGACCTAGGATTCCATTTCGATATTTCTTCAACAAAGACTTGGAATTTCTTCTACACGGTGGCGATGGTTCAAGGAAATCGCTACATCCTTGACACTTCCGTTCCCAAAGACCATATACTCTAACGCATAGCCATCGAGGAAAGAGCTAACCACATGTTCTCCAAAAAGTGGAAGAGTATGACCGTGATGCAATGTATGGGATTCACCATTGGCGGAACAGAAGAATCTACTAGAAGTTGCAGTTTCGAAGTCTCAACATGAAGTGTTCGATGCTAAGATTATCGTTGCCATCAAACATGTTGATCTTTCGTCTAAATGGGACTACACTTTCCTCAAGAATATTGTGGTCAAAAGGCAAGGCGAAGGGACTATGCATTCTCCGAAGCGGACTTTGAGAATTTGTCTCAACGACATTGAAGACATGTACCTTGCCAAAGTACGAGGACGCATGAGACAATTCTCGATCAAGTGCAACGTGAATTCATCAAGTCATTGCTTATCTTCATCGAATAATAGTAATCAAAGAGCGTGTAGAAGATCTCCGACTGCGGTTGAATCATATCGGACCCGTGTCAACTTCACTCCACCTCGCCTAGATCTTCCCGACATCAACCAGCTTTCACAACACACACTCATCAGCCAACCATTCGGAGTGGTTTACATTAGTGAACACAACGCAACTGCTTGATGGCGTGTAGAGATCTTCACAAGTTTGGGGATCACACATTGAAGAAGGTTAGGGACAGATTGGCTTATAGGTTGAAGGATATTCATGAAGGTATTGGGTCACAAAAGCGATGGAATTCTAAGGAAAGACGGGATGTGAGGAGGATCATCAGAAAGATTGATGAAAGGTTGTATCGACGGGACCATTCGAGAACTCGGAGAGCTTTGTAGGTGGTCCCTAGGATTGCTCTTGCCGGCTATCAACGCCCTGTACGCATTCCTGGAAAGATTGATGGACTTCCTGGTACCCCTTGAACTGCTTCTATTTCATATAATTTGGATGTTTGATTATATATGTCTATGGCTTGTGCACACATATCAGTGTACAACCTGTACTTGTCAAGAAAGGACCCTGTGGTACGCTTCAGTGTCACAATCCTTATCAAAGGAGCGAAAGCTTCTTACTTTTGAGTAAAACTTATCAAACCTTTCATTTTTCAAAAGTTTTACTCAAAAGAACAAGTACTTCCCCTTATGATTTTTCAAAACCTCAACTGTTTATATCACTTGTTGAGGGGGAGTATTTGAATTAAAAATCTTTGTTCACAAATTGTTCTTTGTGTTATCTTCCCGCAAAACTCAAAATGGTCATATTTATTCTCAACATTTCTTCAAAAATAACATATACATGCCATTTTTGAGGGGGAGAAAAATACGTGATAAGAAATATGTTGTGTTTTGCTCATGAATTCTCGTGTGAAAAGACTTTAAACCATGAATTGACGGGATCCGAACAAATATACATTGAAAAGATTTGTCTTCCAAGACTTATCTAAGTAAATTGTACCCATTCGAAAGCTCTTGATAGACATGAACTTTGTGGGTTTGACAACCTTCGGGGTTGTCCACATCTTCAAGGTAGTTATTAGAGCCGGTTGTCACCTAAAAGTCGACAATGTATCTCTTTAACTATACAACGTAATCGTGTCTCGCAAGGAATTGTCTATCTTGAGTCGTTCAATTCAAAATGCGCGCTCTTTCCTCACTGTGCAGATTTTCGTTAAAACTCTTAAGCACATGTTGAGGGGGAGTAGTTCTGAAAATCTAAAACTCTTGAAGTGTTCAAACATGTTTTCATTCACAAACACTTCAAGAGATTTTCATGAAAATGGTTTTTTATGGCAATGGAGTTATAAGGTGATTAAGGTTAGGAATAACCGTCCTATGATCCGCCAGAGCCGGAGGGATCTACCCAAGGACACTACCAATAGTTAGAATTAGAAGTCCTTAGGTGTGATTATAAAAAGGAGAAAATGAGAATCGGAGAAAGAAGGAGTTGAAGAATTAAAAGAAATGCAAAGAAAAGGGTGAAAAGAAATAGCCCTCCGTATTATTCAACTTAGGCGGCATACACGGGTTCAATTCATATGCTCTTGGTTATCACTAGATGACGCCGGTATTGAAGATTAAAAGTCATCATGGACCCAATGACGCATGCACTAAACCTTCTAGCCACTCAAGTTTCTCTCAACGAAACTTGTTTCATTCTCACTGGAACCCTACATAATCTATCGGCTTTCTCTTAGAGATTGCGGATATTGAAGAAGGAGACCTCTCCCTAGTCTCCGCGGGAAAACCAAAACGCACTATTGAGTCTAGAGCCATGAGATTCATCAAAAGATCTCTTAGGTATACTTCACATTTCATCACTTGTCGCTCAACAATAAGAACGTCAATGGTACGTTATCGAGTCCTTCACGGATCTTAGCAATCGTCGAGAACATTTATGAGAGGTTCACACCGTGATCCTCGGTGATTGAATGGAAACTCTTGTCGTGGTCAACATCAAATGCCTTGACAAGAGGTCGCCGGTAACTCCCGTGGATTACGCTTAGTGGTCTCAAACGGTCTCATCGTGAGGTGATGTTTCGTGTACCTCGGTGACTCATCCGAATCGTAGGTGTACTTGATACATCGTGTTATCTCACTTGTGAGACTCCGATTCGAGAACGGCCTTTGTGAGAATTAGAGTTGTGTTTTCACACTATGTCATTAACACTCTCGAAGTTCAAACTTGTAAGTGCCGGAATCCGCTTATTACTAACCGTTTTTTATGTTTACTTCCTATGGAAGCTCTGGAGCGGACTGATCGTGCAGATTCTTCTCATGCTCATACCAACAACATCACTTATGGAAGTTCTCTCACAATCAAAGGCAACACAAAAGTCAGAATGATTCTTCGTCAATTCAAAGAATCTACAAAGTTTAAAGACTTAAAGAACTTCATCAGTACAAAAATCCAACGTCAAAGAGAGTGTGAGCATGTTGAAGAATGACGTGGAGACACTGGAGCAGCGAAACAGACCTGATGCAGACTACAACAACATACTATCACTTTCAATGAACAAAGAACAAAAGAACAAAGAAAATGATGACGTCAAAGCAGAATCTTTCAAAGAAAACAATTTCTCTACACTTGGGAGATTGTTCGAATCAAGACACTTCTTCTCACAAGAAAGAAGAATGTCAGAAGAAGTCAAAGCTACTATTACATCTGCACCTTCACCATTTACATTTTATTCATCACTAACACTTGAGGGGGAGATTGTTGGAATCACTCCTAATCTATAATTCAAGTATTAGTAATTCATATGTAATAGTTAGCTTAATATGGCCTTTATGTTAGTAATTAGCCTTAGGCTTATGTAGAAGGCCCATAAGCCTAGGCCTAGCCCAATAAGGAAAAGGATGGGAACTAGGAGTGTTGCCCTAGCTTCCCTCCTATAAATACTCTTGTAAACCTTCACTTGAAGGTTGGTTGTTCAATTCATTTCTCTTTCACTATAGCTACGCATAATCGTCCATAGTCTTCATACGCATAGTGTTTGGTTTGTGTCTTGTTCATCCGATCTTTCTCTCTATCTCTTTCTATTGTGCTTGTGTTGTAAACTTGGTGACCTAACAATGTACATTGCCATCCATGTCAGTCTTTATCTTATAGAGCCACTTACTTCCAACTACCTTGGCATTTGGAGGTAAGTCAACCTCTATCCAGACTTCGTTATCTCTCATGGATTGCATTTCCCCATTCATTGCGACTTGCCATTTATCCTTTTCGTGACTCATCATGGCAGCCTTATAGTTAGCAGTGTTCACCAAGATCCCCAACATATTTTCCTCGCCTTCACGTTAAGACATGGGCGCCAGTGCACGTAGTCCTTGCGGATCTCTGAATGGGAACCACTTCAACTTTAGGTGGAACACTCAAACTTTCAGATTCTACTTGAGGTTGGCTAGTGTTTTCAGAAAGTGATGCATCTTCTTGATCATATTCCAGATCATAAACTCTCCCACTGAATTCATGAGATATGAGATCCTTTCAAGGAAGTCTCCATACCTAGCAACAATTACTTTGTTTTCAGGTGGAAAGTAAAAGTAGTAACCCATAGTTTCCTTTAGGTATCCTACGAAGATACACTTAACAGATCTTTATTGTAGCTTATCAGCTGAGTCACATTTAACAAACGCCTCGCAACCCCAGACCTTTAAGTAAGACAAGTTGGGAGCTTTCCCATACCACACTTCATAAGGAGTCTTTTCAACCTTCTTAGTTGGAACCATATTCAATATGCGAACAACATTTTCTAAAGAATAATCCCAAAAGGATAAGGGAAGAGTTTTAAGATTAAACATTAATCGTACCATGTCTAACAATGTACGATTTCTTCTCTCAGATACACCATTTTGTTGTGGAGTATATGGATAAGTGAGTTGCTGGACAATACCACACTCAAAGAAGATAATCTTTAAACTCTTGGCTTAAATATTCACCACCTCTATCGGATCGAAGAGCTTTAATCTTCTTTCCTAGTTGCGCTCTACTTCACTCTTGAAAACCTTAAATGTTTCAAAGACTTCATGTTTATGTTTAAGTAAATAAACATAACCGTAACGATCGAAATCATCGAGAAGGTTAAAGTAGCTAGCACCCTTCCTTGACACATGTCTTAGTGGTCCACATACGTCGGATGTATCACACCAAGAAGATCGAAGCCCTTTCTAAACTATTTGTAAAGGTTTCTTGGTCATCTTCCCGATATGCAAGATTCGCATTTATCAAATGATTCATCATTGATGTCTTGCAAAAGCCCATCGTGTTGCAGCTTTTGCATGCGTTTCTTGCCTATATGAGCAAGTCTACAATGCCAAAGGAATGAAGAATCCAAATCACTTTTGATTCTTTTATTATTGATGCTAAAGATGTAATTATTTTATCAATCACATTATCATGCAAATCAATTTCAAACACACCATTCTTGGAATAACATTAAAGTAAAAAACACCATTTAAAGAAATGAAATTCCATAATCGGTAAATGTATGAATAAAACCAATATCTTTTAACAAGGAAATGAAACGACACCCCTAACAATAGAAGGCCTGTAATGACAATCGTTCAAAGACAAGACTAAACCCGAAGGTAAACTAAATCAAACGTGCATATAGCTTCAACGATCGCATGTGCTCCATTACCCACGTGCGGTATTGTTGTCCATAGGCGAGCTTCCTTGCACCTCTAAGTCCTGCAGTGTATTACAAATGTGAATACCACATCCAAGATCATATGCCCAGAATTTATTTTATGAGGAAAAGCAAATAATTCTATCATCAAAAGAGTACACAAGTACTAGCCACGGTGCCGATATTTTTATACCTCTTAGTACGCAACTCATCAAGGTAGGCGGACAATTCCTCTTCCAAAGTCCTACCTCGGTGCAAAGGATGACAAGTCTGATCCTTTTTAGGATTCTCACGCATCTTGGGAGGGTACTTCTTGGTTCTTGTTGATAAGTCATAACTTGTTTTCCCTTTTCAACTTTACCCTTACCTTTCCCTTTCTTGTTCGTTAGCGGCTTATTAGGCTTAGAAATCCTACCCTTTTGGATGGTTAGAACCGAAGGTGTAGGAGCCTTCTTGGGCAAACCTTTCTCGTAGTCAATGAGCATTGCATGTACCTCACTAATTTTCTTCCCCGTGCAATGCATATTATAATTGTGCACGAAACCATCAAACTCCTTGTTAAGGGATCTGTTGATCAAGCCAATTTGTATGTCATTAGGGTAGACGTAATTGAGTCTCCGAATGGGTCCATGTAACTCATCATTTCCAGCGGTGGCTCACGGGTTTCCTTCTCCTTGCTTGCAATCGTGTAGAGCATCTATCGATCATACAACTCTACAACACATGCTTTTCAAACAACCTTTGCAATTTATCGAGCATGAGACGAGGAAGTAATTCTCAAACTGTTTTGCAAGTTTGGAGCCATACTCCCAAGCATAATGCGAGCGACCTCATTATTCCTATCATACTCTGTTTGCCATGCATGCTCGTGCTTGATGAGCATCACCGCAGTTACGGAGGACAAGGCGTAGTCAAATAATCTAGTCTTTTGAAACCCTCAAGACAATTCGAGTTGCCGATACCAATCATTGAAATTTGCGCTACCGATAATTTCTCTCGATCAAACATAGATTTGAACGACGAGGCTAGTGTAGTAGATTCACTTGAGCCATTTCTACGAGAAAATAAAAGTTCATAAGTTAATACTTTCGATAAATAAATATTCAAGAAAATAAAATACCCTTTGGTCAATATTCATATTAACCATAGAATTTTCCTTGAATTTTGGATCCTCATTATCATAGTTTCACCACATCAGTTGATCTGCTAGTGGTGAAAGTATAGAATAGGTAATTGTTGAAAAACAATAATTGACAAATAAGTTTTCAATTCCAAAAATGTATGGGATTTACAATTTTGCCAAAACCATTTATGCAAAACGTAAGCATGTTTTATCCCATCTTATGCCTTAAGTCATAGGTCTCACTAACTAACTTAATTAAGTTGTCTAATTTAGAAACTGCAAATTATTAAGCTGAGGTCTCACACAACATAAATATTCACCTTGTTATTGTAATCTAGCTCAAGGTCTCACATAACCAAATTACAACTTCAAGTGTTTCATATCATTAGATGGCATAAACTTAAATTTTAAAGGGTACAATTTTTTATGTGTAATTAAAACTTATGTATAAAGAAGCATGCATACAACTTTATAACATAAAATTTTCAAAAAACTTACTTGTATTTTAATTGCTAAGATTAAATTCTACAAAGTTTTAATCGATCTGAGAAACTTACAACTTTGCACTAAGATGCTTCGTACATAGAATGGTCATACTAGGTAGCTCAATCGAACGCATACGGGCGGAGGACCGTAAGCGCAAAAGCATAACCTTAGACATCCTTTCAGTGTGATTGTGCGCACTTCTTTAAACCCCCTTTCTAGTTTGTTCTTTTGGGTGAGCCGTTCTAACCATTTAGTACAGTCGCATCAATCGATTAAAAGTTCAAGAATTAATACTTAGAAAAACAAATCAATTTCGCCATTATTTAGTCCATTTAATTTTCTATTCATAAAAACCTTTTTTGCTTACTAACATGTCAAACAATATATAAACAAAAAAACACTTTAATAAAAATTAAACAAACTCAAATAATATAAACATATAACTAAACAATTTTAACAAATGTAAAAACAATTAGCCACATGCATAATTATTTCGATAAACGCTAATAAACAATTCTAGGCGTTAATTAATGCATATATTAACTAGGGCTTTCAACTACTAGGTAGATGAGCCACATGCATCGACAAGTCGATTGCGTAAGCCAAAGTTAATAGTATACCAAATAGCACATAACGAATTTTTATTAGATATATTGAGGTCTTCCCCAATTCAATAATTATCAAATAAATAAACATGTGTATATCACTTAACAATTACTCGCCCCGTCCCATAATAATTGTCCAGTTTGACTTTTTTGAGTCTTTCTTGTTCAACTTTGACCATTAATATTTTTATTTGTGTTATATAATATTTGATGAAAATTATACCAAATAAAATACATTTAAATCAATCGATTCATATATTTTCATCAAGTATTATATTACACAAATAAAAATATTTATGGTCAAAGTTGAATACAAAAGACTTAAAAGTCAAAGTGACAATTATTATGACACGAGGTAATAATAAACAACAATAATCCATAGCAAAACATGCATGTTCCACCATGGATTCCTCATAACAATTATATCCCAAGATACGCATAATACATGGCACATAACAATTATTCATTAAAACCACATAAAATATACATGCAATCCTAGAGTTTCTACAAGTTTTACAAAATTAAAACCTAATGAAATAAAATTAGGGTAATCGACCCAATTAAAAAAAAATTAGGGTTTCCAATTTCAAAACCCTAGAAACCAATAAAAGCATGCAATAATCGTAAAGATTCAATTTTTATGTGTTTCGGTAATTAAATACATCATATTAACGGCTCGTGATGCCACTGTTAGGTTTTACTAATCATAACAATTACAAAAGCAAGTAAACATCATCAAAGCATGCAGCGGAAGTAAATAGGAATAATACATGTAAATAATTAAACCGAATGAGAATCGCGTCTTTTTAAGAAATCAAGAACCAAACGATAATAGAACAAGGAACAAAACCCAAAACCCTAACTTAGGGTTTATGTATATTCGACCCACCAAAAGTCGATCACCAAGAAATCCACAAACACAAGTGTATTTGTTCTTCGTTCTTGTACACACGTACTAATCGCGATTTGATGTGAAAAGCTAGGTTCTTGAATCACAAATAAAACCAAACACTAGTTTCTTGAGTTTGGAAAAATCGAATCCTTTGGGGAGGGGGTTGTACGATCGGCCAAACACAAGAGGGAGGAGAGGAGAAAAGAAATTATGTTCATTGGCGATTCAAGGTTAAGTTATGAATGAATACAAGGGATTGTATTTATAGGTAACTTAACTAGATGACCAAGTTTGAGTGGGTTTGGGTTTGGGAAGCCCCAACCGATCGGCCTAAGGATCCAAGAGGGACTCTAGATCCTTCCCGACTTCTAATTTCATATCTAGTCCCTTTAGTTTACATTTAACGACCGTTAACCAAACTTCGTTAAATATTAACTATCGTTATGTTTTATTTCGTGACAAATAATTAATAATAATACCATTTATATATATTAATTATTTAACATCAACTCTCATACGTAATGTGTGCAATCCCGAAGTCTCGAGTTCGAATCCGATCATACGTATATTAAATATATCCATAAAACCTTTCACTTGTTCATCCCAAAGAACCATGTCACGCGACATGTTTGATGGTGTATACATTAAGGTTTCGATGATGCACAAAATTCATCTCTTCCAATATGACACGTTAGAAATTTGAAGCACACAATAATTTTATATTAGACAAAACGATAGCATTTACAATGATACGTTGTAATGTCTTAGATCTTATTTCAGTAATTACTAGACTCACCTTTGGCTTTTGTCTTGGTAGGTGTATTATTCTTCATTTCCCAAAAGAATGTTCATTCATCTTTTTCTTCCCAGTTAAATGACACCATGTCAATTTTAACAAATTGGAAGCACAGATATAAAGAGCCACATTAGCTGGTATCTTCTTCATTTCAAAATTATTTTTTCTGAAAAAATATGCTAAGAAAGTACATTTATTACCGTTATTTTTTTCTGAGAAAGTCCCAAAATGATAATTTTAACTTTTGATAATTAGTTAATGTTTCTATTAAGTTTTGCAATTAATAAATTTGATCAAAGATAATATAGCATTTTAGTAAATAACAATTTGCAATTAATAATTTTGATCAAAGATAATATAGTATTTTAGTAAATAACAATTCTAACTACTATTTTTATTAGTGATTAATTATTCTAAGACATGTCAAAATGATAAAATAGTAAACGTATTGTAGTTATATATTATGTAGTGTAACTTTTACCTTGAAAGGTGTCTTGGATAGAATGGTGAGTGCATGTGTTAATAAGGTGAAGGTCACTAGTTCAAAACCCACCCTTCTAGATAAGACACCCTTTTTTTACTAATAAAAATATTTTTATGTTCATAATTATATTATTGTCACAAGTTTTTTTATTTCTTAGTTTTTAGTAGAATGAGTTTCTTTAGCAATCAATTATAAAAGTTTTATAGGATTTCTCTACTTTTGGGGGTAATTATATACTCCGTACAACTCACGGTTGGATTATGTTTAACTTGCTTACAAGAAGCAAAACCATAATCAGCTTATTAAAATCACCTCATTTCATTTTTTTGAGTTAACTTGTAGTTGAATCTGCAAAGTATATTTCAAGATATTTGATCAAAGTGGTCTTACACAAAACTTAAAAATAAACAATCCCAAAGGTAATCCAGTGGTAAAAACTTCGAATCAAGTTCAATCTTTGTATGTTACAACTTTGAGTCTAGTCGTCAAATGCGTATATCAACTGGTTTTAAGGACGCGGCTTAACGAATAAGCAGTCGCACTTCATGGTATGGAGTATGGACATGCACACTTCCAAACAGACTGTTATGTAAGTTTCAACATTACTTTACATACACTTTCTTTTTAGCTATTCGTAAAATAAAAATAAGTGCTACCCTTTACCAAGCTTTTGTGAATAGACTTACACTTTTTCTCCTTTCAAACATTTTAAACGAGTAACGAAAAGGGACCGTTGTTCAAGCTACTCGAAAAAAATCAGGTTTTTTTACTTTGATATACACGGCCTAACTGGTATTCCTGTGATTGCTTCTGAAATCTGTTGTGGCCATCCCAAATATATACTCGGCCAAGTTAGAACATATAATCTTGACTAAAATACACCGTTGGTCCCTAAACTTGTAGTGGAGGATCGCGATGGAACGAAACCGGCATAATCATCGCCACGGTCCAAATAATGGCGATTAAATGTCGATTGGTCCTTGACCACTAACACCTATGTCAACGACTCTTTTACGTTAGTTTCGCGAGGTAATATAGTCCAATCACATTTATAACTCACCCTAGTTAATTCTAACCCAAGAACTATTCCACCAAAACAAAAAGTGATATTCTTTGAACAAATAATATCAATGTTCTCGAGTCCTCACCACTTAAGTATGACTTCATAAAAGTCAACCGGTAAAGAAAGTAATAGCTCATGTAAATTTACCGGGATTAACAAACAAATTTATACATTATCAACTACTTAGCTAGTTGACTTATAACGATCAACTATATACGGTGTTTGATTAAACTGAAACATAACGATACTCTGAGTCATTGTCGATACATGTTAATTTCTTGATTCGTTACAAAATATAGAAGATGAATTTGGGCCCAACTTCAAAGCGTTCAACCTTGAATCTTCAAATGATCTACAGATGAGATTGATATCCGAAACTGTTGAACCGACAAAACTGTTAGGCCTAAGTTGATGATCTTTCGCCACCTTGTCTCGCTAAAACAAGTATACATATTACAAACATATAAGTTATGAACTGTAGTGTTACAGGTTAATGGAATTTAACACATGACATGGTATTCATCAACGAAACATCACCTAGGGTCGCCTTTGGGCGAAGAGTGCTAGGGCGCAGCTTTGTAATCTTTCTTTGCTCGAAAGGGTGTCTTAACACCGCTTGAAACATCTGCAGAAGACTACCAACCCTTTCACCTTCCCTCCAAGTCAAACCAGCAAGTTCTCAACATCAAACCCCGCAAACTCAACCATTTTGGTCTTCCCTTCCCGCCTAAACCTCGCTTAAATTCTTGAACAACTTGTCTCCTTTTTTTCTCGGGCAAACCTCCTCTTCATCAACCATCTTTCCTTTTCCATTTCCTTTAATTTTGTCCCTTTTTAGCTACAACCCTTCTTCGTCCTTGATTACTACCCTCCTTTCACTCTTGGTGTCCCGTTCCCACCCCGCATTTTTTCTTATCGATCCCACCATTGACTTGTAGTCCTAAAGGTGTTTGACTAAGCATCCTAAAGTTAGCATCCCGCTCTACCCAACCCACAACTTCAAACTGATGTTTTTAAGTAAATTGTGCTAACTTTTGGGGCTTGTGGGCTATGAAGATATCAATTGAGTCATTTGTTTGACCATTCCAAACAAGGTATGAACATCAACATCGGTATGAATCAAATGCAAACCATTTTCTAGGGATTGTTTAGGATCACAAAAAAACGCCCATTTTGTTCATTAATCTCGATAACACATTATCAAGGCTTGAACTAAATATATCCCTATCACCGTAAAGGCACAGTTAATTAATGAACCTCGTTCATACCGAGTGGGCTATAATCAAAACCCCATTATAGTGGATTACGAACAGGACCTCACCTTCTTCTTCTTCCTTGACATCCTTAAACGTGGAGACGAATATGCTTCTATCCTTCATTCTTAGTTTTTGTTTTTTAACAATGGGTTTGACTAGATGTGTGTTTCATGCGTGAGTGTGGATGTATGTTAGGTTTCGTTTTAATTGGGTTTTGTTAAATGGGTGGGTTATTATGATAGTGTTTATGGTTTCGGATCTTGTTAGTTGGGTTCTTTTGGTGATTCCAAACACATTAATTGTGTATATGCGTATCAAGGAAGGCAAAAGGCCAAGTTGCGGTACTAGGTTTATAATGTCACAATTGGTCCTCAATTTGGCCAACGACCGTTTTTGCACTTAAAATTCCGCGTATTTTTTGTCACACAAACTTGACTTTTTCTCTGTTTACTAACTTCACAATTAGTCCTCGAATTTGGAACGTCCAAGATATTTTGCTATTTATTGGTTAATACACTATATCATTTGCATACCAACAATCACAAGAAACAACCTCCCAATGGTCGACTTCCCACTACTTGAAGAACTCGCCAAATCTTGAACTCCGACTACATGTTTGACTCGATTTCTCTTTTATCGAGAGAAAGCGATAAGGACATCAAAATTGCTAAAGGACTCCAAAACACTTTGACCGACTTGATTCGGGTATGAAGGAAACCCAACAATACATCTCCGAGATCGAAGGCTTTCGAACTACGGTGATGAACTACAAGGTTATCGAGGATCTTCGCAACAGCAAAAGGCTAATGTGTTGAAGGCGTTGGAGATACGGAGGATGATCTGTCGACACACACTCACGGTGTGTGACAGAACAACTTCCTTGATCATCTTAGGAAGTGTTGAGAAGGAAATGCTATGGTTATGTTTTCCCTTTTTTTTGGAAAAATATGTCTGGATATTTATGTTCTAGTGTTTTAATATGAAGTTAATGAATCTATATGTTATGTTCTCTTGTTTTAATTAGTTAATTATGTTGTTAATTGTTGTATTCGTCTAAGAGAGTTGTAATATGGTTTTGATTGTATTGGGTGTTGGTGGAACTATGGTCCTTGGTCAAACAGATTTAGAGTGTAGGGACATGTTTTTAGTCCCTATCCGGTCTTGCATTAACTTATAGCAAGCACTTTATTCTCACATTTACCACAAATTTGAATTCAAATACATAAACCCAACCCTTTCGGAGAAATTGAGTCAAAATGGGAAAATCTAGAGCTCAGTAATGTATTAAATGCTCCAATTGTCAAACTGTTGGACATAATAAGTCTAATTGTCACAAGGATCGGTACCAAAACCAACAAAGGAAAGTATGGTTCGAGGTAGAAAAGGCATTGTGATGGCGTATGCAACAGTATTCATTTAATTGTCATTTGTATAACGATTGTTCTAGTGTGTTTACATTCTAGTTGATGTACAAATGTATTACTTTTGAAGTGGATGGATGAAGAGGATATAAGAAAGACTATGGAACAAGAGTTTTATGATGCTCTTTACGAGCAAGAGAAGAACACACAAATTTGGAGGAAAATGAAGAGCAATCCAGTTGGATGAAGAAGCATTCAATGAGCTTTTGGAAGAGGAGAGAATGTACAAAAGAATTGAAGAGGAATGGGAGAGGAAAAATTGGCTTCAAGATGCAGAGTATGAGGCGACTTACTATGGAGTGTCTGTGGAAGAGTTATATCCAAGACATCCATATGTCTTGGATAAAATTCACGCTCGAAAGTAACAAATTCAGCCAGCTTTTCTAAGGTTGTGAGGCTTCTACTCTTCTAGCCATTTTGTAATATCGACAATATTATGTTTCAACATGTTTTTGTTTTTGTTGACTTTATAAGTTGACTAGCTTGTAAGAATTTATGTTGTCTTTACTCCTTATCTACTTGTTCAACAACCACAACTCCCATCTACTTATATAACACATCTTAAGTCGACAATTGTTTATCATGCCACCATATTATCACCATGGATGTAGAAAATGGTTGTCAAATGGTATGCATCGATTGTTGGCTTTAAAGGAAAACAGGTTGGATTGACCTTTTTACAAGCGCCCACTTTAGAGCTTTCATGTGGTATGTTTGTCCAAGTGCCTTGAGATAAGGGAAACACATCTTATCTTGGTAGAGATGGTGTTACAAGGAAAACACAACCACGGGAGATAGTGGTGGATATGTGATGGGTCTACATATTTCGCACCTACTAGTGTTGGTGCATCCTTGGGCGTGATGAAGAACAAGTGAACCACCTACAATCGAATAGCAAGTGGAGTTCGCCAAGCCAAACACCACGTGAAGCACCCGTGAATCGAAAGAGCAAATAGAGAACGCCGAGACAAACACCGCTTGAACCAACGCAACGATGCACCAAATGGATCACCTACTAGTCATTTATCGCAGGTGAATTCCTAGCAAGAAATGTTATGTTGTCTTTCGGTCTAAATGTAGCTTTAAGCGATATGTGTGTGCTTCTTTTGTTATAATAATTGAATTTTGGTTACAATTTGAATCATTGACTTTATAAGTCAAACAAGCGAGATTTTAAAACTAACAATTCGGTTTCAGATCCTCTAATAATTTGGTTTATGTTGACCTTATAAGTCAAAATGGGTTTTCCAAGCACCCACCTAAACCGGATATGCAAGCGCAAACTACAAAATGAAACAACATTTCCAAAATATACCTACACCACCACCTAATTACACCATATGAAGCAAAACATACATGTTAACAAGTATCGTTTCATTAACCATCATCACCAAAACTATACATCTTCATTACATCAACAACTAAAAATAACAGTGAACTTCTTGATGGGAGGCTTGTTATTCATGGGGAGACTTGAGGTCCTTAGGGGAGGCACATACCACTCATTCCTATTTGTCTTGGGAGCATCCCACGGCCGCTACAAGACCAAGTACAACTTTGGGAGCGGAAGCCTTGGGCGCCTGGAAGCTTGGGAAGTGGAACCTTCGAATTAGTGGTCTTAGAAGACATGTTCCCACACTCATCATCGATGTATGCGAAATAATGATGACATCAACTTCATTTCCTTCACGTTAGTATCCGGAAAGATAGACAAAACAGATATAATCGAGTTGACCCATTACAACTTTCTTAGCTTGTAAACATTCACCTAAAGTCCGACCTTTCTCGAGACTCCTTATTCCCATATTTTCCCACAAGTCTTCAAGTATCACATCAAGAATGTCATCTCCTATATCCCACTTATTCCCATAAGTAGCCATGGCATAGTCAACCATATCGGCAGATACCTTTAGCTTGCTATAATCTCTTTTTTGATTCAAACCGCTCGGTTTGTCAAATAAATAGGAGTAATTTATGCTCCTCCCTTAAAATGGAATAACACAAATACAAAAACCCGACTAACCTTTCATCACTTGAGCTTCTTTCGCAAATCTGCATAAATCATCAAACATTTCATCGACATTTCATCTTCTTTTAACCAAGTATTCCGTATTTTGCCTTCACATATTTTACCATCTCATCGCTACATCCGTATAAGTAAGCTCCTTGTCCGCCATTGTTAAAGTGTATGCGAGGGTTGTGTGAAGAAAGGCGAAACAATCAAGATGGTATATGGTAAACCGTTTCTCATAATTAACTAGGTTGAGTTATAAATGTGATTGGACTATATTACCCTCGTGAAACTAACGTAAAAGAGTCGTTGACATAGGTGTTAGTGGTCAGGGACCAATCGGCATTTAATCGCTCTGTTTGGACCCGTGGCTATGATTA
This sequence comes from Chrysanthemum lavandulifolium, assembly GCA_022545495.1. Classification (NCBI taxonomy): domain Eukaryota; kingdom Viridiplantae; phylum Streptophyta; class Magnoliopsida; order Asterales; family Asteraceae; genus Chrysanthemum; species Chrysanthemum lavandulifolium. The sequence goes on along the minus strand of CM040241.1, from coordinate 26,852,654 downwards.
TGCCGGTTTCGTCCCATCGCGATCCTCCACTACAAGTTTAGGGACCAACGGTGTATTTTAGTCTATAATCTTACCTCTAGCCCTCTAGGGTGCAGACGAGTAGAGTCGAATTAAACGTAGGCTAGATATCTCGATGAACCTTCACAAGAAAAGCTCAAGCTCGGATAGAGAAAGATTTAAAATCGGCTCGAACTTGGCACAAAACATCTAATTTGTTTTTACTGATGGAAATATTAAACCAACTAACATTGAAAAGCTCGACGCATAAATAAAAATGTAACACACTCATTGTATTTCCATTTTCCATACAAGTTCTTGATATTTATAAAAAGATATACATCATTTAAAAGCTCGATACGTATTCGAGCCAAAATGCTCGAACTTGTTATTTACACTTATGATTGAGCTCGATGTTCTATAAAACGCAACTCGAACAAACTCGGGTACGATATTTTACTGTTGCCAACTATGAGATCACTTTACGAGTAAACGAACAAGGTTTTTATTATTTAGGTTATGCGAGGAGGACGAGCATATGTACACGAATTTATCGGGTTAATCCTGAGACTTATGGGCTTATTTGACTTTGGAAAAGTCGATAAGCTCGGTTATTAAGGTGGGTTAAGCTTTAATAACCGAGCTTATCGGCTTTTTCAAAATCAAATAAACTCATAAACCGGCTAAATAAGCTGATCCAAACACCCCATAACGGTTAACTCAAACACCTTAAGACCGTTTTCGACTCCAAAGTACATACATTCTCAACTCCAAAGTACGCGACTTTATCGGGTTAATCCTAAGACCGTTTTCGATCCTTCTCTAACCATTCCCGAATATACACACTTAACAATGTTTGGACCCTCTTATTAGGAAACAAAAGACATTACCAAAGTGGTTAACTATTAGCCGAAAGTTATGAGAAGTGAAGGACCACCGCCACTAGATCACACATGTGCTGAATAGTGACATGACGCTTATATAGAGATGATTAGTTCGATGAACATTACACTTATGGGGTGTTTGGATCGAACTTATTTAATTGCTTTACGCTTTATTCGACTTTGAAAAGCGATAAGATCGCTTATTGAAACAACCCACCTTATTGGCTTAAGCCAATAAGCTAAAGTTAATAAGCTTTAAAAAGTGAGCTTATCGGCTTTTCCAAAATCAAATAAGCTCATAAGCGGGCTAAATAAGGTGATTCAAACGCCCTATTAGTATATATGGCAACTTTCCTAACCACCATTTTTAACAAAGTGAATCCCAAACACCCACCTTTGTTAGATCCTCAAAAAACCAAGAACCAACAATGGATCCCTCAACAACAACAACAACAAACGACGATTCATTCGCAATCGGAACACTCCTCTCACTGACAACCACATTCAACGAAACCTTCGAATGCCAGGTCATCACATACGACAGACCATCCAACATACTTGTCCTTCAAGAAGGCTTGAAATCATCACAATCTTCAAGACGCAACATTCGCCTCTTAAAAGCTAATTTTATAAAAGAATTCACCTTTTTGGGACAATCTTCTGATGACCCACTTGATTTCAAGAAGTGTTTTCTTGATTTGAATTCTCTTCAGAGTAAAGAAGAAGCTGCTGTTAGGTATATATAAAATAGTTTTTTTTTTTTTTTTTTTTTTTTAATGGGTTTTGGGGTTTGATGAAAACCCATTTGGGGATTTTGGTATTGGTGATGTTTGGTGTGTGAATTTGGGTGTTTTTTGTTATGCATACTAGGTGTTTGATGAAATGTTTCTTAGTGTTTTTATTAGAAATAGGTTAGCTGGTATATGGTAATTAGTTGAGAGCAAAGTTTGGTTTAGCTTGTTTTTCGGCTTATGAGCTTATTTCTATAAGTCGGAAAAAAGATGGAAAATGGGCATATAGAAATAAGCTAGAAAAAATAAGCACGTAACCGCGAAAATAAGCTAAAACGAACAATGGATGCAATAAGTAACAATGAATCCTTACTAGGAAGTAGGAACACTCCTCTCACTCACAACCACATTCAACGAAACCTTCGAATGCCAGGTCATCACATACGAAATGTTTTCTTGATTTGAATTCTCTTCGGAGTAAAGAAGAAGCTGCTGTTAGGTCCACTTAGTTTAAGATTGGTATGATGATTATGTTAGTTAAGAATTTATTTAAGTCGATATTAAGGTTTGTGACTTATGAAATAGCATTCTAAGGAATTGTTTGAAATTGCTTCTGTAGGGCTTATTGAAGACTTTACGGGCTTATTAACTTGAGCTTATGACAATCATACACTCAAGTTATTAAGCTCTTAAGCCAATAATAAAGTGCTTATTGGCTTTTCAAATCTTCATTAAGCCTTACAAATAAGCTACTAAACACCCCATTCGGTGCATTTGATTGTGCCTATCTAGTATCTCATGTTTGTGAAAAGTTGTTAAATGACGTGTGATTGGTGTGTTTGGACTGGATTTTGTAGGCAAGCAGAGATTGATGTTGAGAGGATTGGTGTTGGTGTTACTCCTGAGGCTCAGAGCCTTTTTGATGCTTTGTCGAAAACGTATGTGTCTCTTTTCTCTTCTCTTCTGCTAGTATTAACCTTGATATGTATACGTGTGATATAGTTATTGATCTTCAACGCTCTTAATTATACAGAAATTGGATTTTAATGCTTAGATCTCATTACATTCTAATATAGATTTCACAATATTCTATGTTTGGACTAGCACTATGGTTCTCTTATGAGGGAAAGAGGGGTGTGTGTGTGTGTGTGTGGGGGGCGACTCTGAAACTTATGATGATTTGAAGTATGCCTTTCAAAAAAGAATAATGACAGATGTGCTATTAACTGTAGTGGACTTGAGATATAATATCATTTACTTTACGCTGAAACATGTAGAGCGTTTAACCTATTTTGGTTTTTATCGGGAAAACCAAGTACACACGAAATAGGAAACTATTTGTCTGCATCTCTACCTTTCGACTGTGATCAAGAGGAACTATCAAACCTTTGTCTATTTAAGAGCTTTCTCACTAGTGTAGTTTTTAAGATAAGGATTACGGGAAATCTTTTATATGAAAGCTCCTTCTGTATCTTTTCTACTTTCTCATATTGGATATATTGTATAGCTCATTAGTTGTCGTATCTTTTTTAATATGTTTGCTAATTGCATTCCTTGATTACCTAGATGATAGGTCATATAGTGTTACACATCCACACATAAATTGTAGTCATTTCTATCGAGCATGTGCTACATCTGTGCAGCAACAAATTAATACTAAACCTTGCATTTTTTGTATAATAGTGTCCCTAATTTTCAGACATCTGTCCATAGTTGACTTGTTCTCCCTGAGACCTTCAAATGCTTTAAGTTCTTTTGTCTGTTTGCAGACACGCACATGTATGTTGTCTTATGCCGGGAAATACATTTTTGTTTAGAACATTGTACATTTCTGTTCACCCATATATGGATCACCCAACGTTTTTTCCCATTCATTAGCCACTGATAACCATTCTAAAAATTGCAATTTGTGATAACGAGAAGGCAGAAAATAAACTTGTGGGTCAGTTTCTTTCACGTGTGTGCTGCAAAGAAGTCGTCTTCCAGAATCATTACCTTTGCTAACTCTTTCTGTCATTAGATTCCAAAATCTGCAGGCCTTGTGAGCTGCAGACATTAAGGGCTTAATATATGAACAGGTTTATGCCTTGAATTGATATGTAATTATATATTCTACCACTTTGTCAGTAGTCAATTCTCAATGCTATCGTTACCCATCAAGTCTAGTCACTTTACACGGTCTTAGAAGTTAGAACTGATGTCTATCAGCTCTGTACATATAAACCAACTGAGGTATAAACATTTGTAGATGCTATTCTTGTTACTAATGCTGGTTCTTACAGCATTATTCGATTTTTCTATGTTTTTATGTTTGCATTTGACAGCCTTTTATACATGTGGAACAATAGAGTTCAGGCTAAGTAAGCCTAACGCTGTTTGGTACTAAATGCTAACTTAATGCATCTTTGCAAATTTTTCATAATTTTTGGAAATTTCATTAATTTCCAACATTGGTACTGTACTCAGGCTACCTGTTCGTTGGGACAAGACTGCGATAGTGGTGATGAATGAGGTTCGTGTGAGCAGTCCGTATCTTGCTGAATCTGTTACTGGAGGAACTGCTGCTGCCAATGAGCGAGTGAGAAAAGTGGTAAGATATATAAGCCCTTATGGATAGTTAGAATTAGAGGTGGTACTTTCGACCCATTTAGGCTGATTTGGGTTGTGTACCTTGTTCTCTCTCAAATGGGTCAATAAAATTTTATTTAGCTGAAAGGGTAATTTGTCGAGTGGGTCAAAAGTTTTGAAAAAAAGTTTGTTTTTAATGCGTACAATCTGCTAAATATTTGTATTCGAAGATTTAGATTACTCGGTATTATTCTAAAAAAATGGTCAATAGTGATTGCGAGTCAACATGACCTTATGTGTTAAATGACATGTTTTAGGCTTGTTACCCAACCCAACCCGTTTCTTGGTTTCTGACCGTTGTTTGAAAAATGCACAAACAACAAAGACACCAACTACAGATGTTCAAGGCCCGGGCTTTACAAAGCACCGGAAACACCTGGCCTTGAAGTAGTCCTAAAATCCCAGTTCTGAATGGTTAAAATTCCTCTGCCCAAAAGAGCAAGGGCCCTAACCAAACTATTAGGCCTTCTGACAAATGGGCAAGGCTTGCACTTGCAGGGATAATTTCTTGTCGATTTCCAACAAATAATTAAAGAAATACACACTCATGGACTACGTGATATTGATATTCTTCTTTCCTGTTTCTTTTGTTCAGATTGAGCTTGAAAGGAGGAGGTTGCAAACTCGTGGAGCTGGACAATGAATGTTGGGGAGAAAATTTTGAGGACCAAGTGATGATCATTTTGATTATGTGCGAATTCGTCAAGACAAATTGGGTTAAAGTTGTTATCCGGGGAAAAAATATTGGGTTAAAGTTAAGCAAAGTTATCAACTTTTATAAACTGCCTTATGTTTTGTTCTTTCACCCTGTCCTCAATATATCATTAAGTCGGATATTTTATGAGACTTATTTTTTGACTTCGCCTTGAGATGACAAATTTCAAATCTTTTACTTATGAATAGGCCGATTTGGGTTGTGCTTTGTCTCAAATGGGTCGTATGAAATTAATTAGTGAAAGGGAAGCTAGGTCAATGGTTATAAGTGGAACGACCCTCCGTTGCTTATCTTAGAATTCGCTATTAGTGTTCCTTAAATGCTCGCCTTCTTTACTTTCTTGGGCTATATGAAGCTTCACTTCACACAATATTTAGCTCTATCACGACCTACAAGGGGTGGGTTTCAGCGCTACAAATTAGTACCCCTTTTGATTGACTAGTCATGGGCAGAGGCGTGTATCACGAGGTGTCTGGGTGTCTTTATCATGAGAACTGATCTTTTAAGGGCCTCAAAATATATACTCCGTAATATATTTGAGCGCCTCAAAATTCACTTCTAACAAAAATTATTACAGTTATGCAATCTTATGTTGTAAATATTTGTTAAAACTTAAGATTTATCATCAAAACACTATAATTTTGGTTTCCATAGTCTGTATAATATATTTTTAGCCATCGATTTAGTTATCGTATAAAACTTTCGCAGGCGCCGATCGCTTAGCTTTACAGACTTTGGTCATGAGAGTCCGCGGTGACAACGTCTTTTCACCTATTGTCCCAAACTCAAATATGAGCATATGTGGTGCACCAACGTCGAGTGGGTTAAGCAGCAAATCAGTTTTGGTTTAGTTACCCCGAAGGACTTCAAGTACATAGCGTGCCAAGTATGATTCAGATAACTATGTTTATACATAAAACGGTAAATTTATGGTTTTGATAACTTGCTGAGTCGATGAATTATGGATTGACATTTTTACAGAAAAAGAATAAGGTGAAAATAACTTTTCTTTTTGAAAGACGACTCGCATGTTCTAAACCGGTTTTGAACCTACAAACATTTACGTAGTGATTGAGTAACATTCTCACGTAACATGAGGTACCATTGGATTACGGCTTACAAACCCTTTACTAAGGTGAAAATATTTGTATTCACTAGAAATATGTGACCTCTAATAAAGAATAAGGTGGCAGATATTGAACATTTCATATCTAGCACACTTGTAATAATCTCATTAATGAATCTAGTAATGAAATAGCAACTCTAATATCATCATGCGCTACAAGACAAATGATAAAAATGAAGGAAACGACAACATTTGGTAACATTTCAAGTTAAAAAACGAAGCACAAAAACAAACAAAATCTCACGTGCTTATCTTATCTGGATTTGTAGAAACAGTCGAAGCCTTTTTTTTTTTTTTTCCTTCTAGAACGACAAAGAAATGTAGACCGAAAACATTATCAACAAGCTTTTAGACCTCGATCAATCGATTAAATATCCTCAAGTAACAAAATTTGTAACAAAATCAGTCGAATATGATCGTTTTCAAAAGTTATTTCATAGAGTACTCTAGATCGAGATAAACTTGAACTTCGTTGGCGTGTTGCTTGTCACCAACACTGGAAGCTTACGCATATATTTGGCATGTATACTTATGGAATTTTTTACATTCAGAATGACTCACTTTATTTTATTTTAACGACGAGTTTTACAATTTACACCATCTATCTCACATATATTTTTGATTTGACTTGAACCCACAAGCTTGTGCTTGATCAGTCACTTACATAAGGCTGGGCCGAAGGATTTTGCTGACACGTACAAGTATTCATAATGCTTGTATGTGACAATGCCACATAGGTGATGTAAAACATAAATACATTTGTGAGTAAATTGCAAAAATCGTCTTTGTGGTTTAGCTAAATTGTAGGTTCATTTCATATTCTTTTAAAAGTATATTTGTCGTTCATGTAGAGAACTTACAAGTGCACTTTTGGTCTCTGGCTAAAATTAAATGACTAAATTACCATAACAGGGACCAAAGTAAAGACGAAGATTGTAGTTTAGTAATTTAGCTTTAGTCAGGATCCAAAAGTACACTTGTAAGTTCTTCACAGAGACGTTAAGTGCACTTTCAAAAAGATAAAAATTGAACCTGCAATTTGATCAAATCACATGGACAATTTTTGAAATTTACTCTATGATGACGTATAGTCTATATCAGGGATTCTGGACCGTCCAAACCCAATCTTGATAAGCCCAACACAAGTCGGGCTACTGATAAGCGTTTAGGCCCACGAAGGCCCGGACACGAATCTATTTACGGAATAGATATCGGATATCTCTTAATCAGGAGATAATCATTCCCAGACCGACTTAGGCGGATACTGGCGAGGTTGAGGAACACGGAACCAACAAGGATTCCGTGCGTATATAAAGGAATCACATCCTCGTTAAAGGTACGATCTACAAAACCCTAACTCTCCTTTAACCCTAAACCGATTACTTACTCTCGGAGGATAATCGTCGGAGACAATCCCACCAGTAAGCCTAACGGTGTTTTCGTCTCTTAGTGCGCGGTCTCAAGCAACGATTCTCGATTGGTACGAGGCCGAGCTCCAAACAAGGAATGCCCAACTTTGTATCAACAAGTGGCGCCATCCGGGGACCATTCACTAAGAACCAAGAACTAGAATGACGGCGATCGCAATCGACCTTATTGGAAAGAAGACAATGATCAACTCCTGCTGCACTGGGACAACCAAGGTCTTTGCTAAAAATCGAGATCGTGCCAGACTCGGTCTTCCTCCGGTGGAACCGCCTCGGGGACAACCCAGGCAACCACCACCACCACCAAGTGTTAGAGATCACTGCGCGCTCCTTTTACTCCACTTGATCGGTGCTAGAAGCTAAAAGCACCCGACGCACCCGATAAGAACAAGAGCACATTGATTGAAACAGATACCCATGTTCTAGAGGGGGTCGTACCGGAATTAGAGCCAAGTAGTTTTGTCTCTCAAAACTACGAAGCCTTAGCTACTCTTTGTCACACCCCCAAATTACTTGTTTTGCAGCGGAATGGAATACCTTGGGGAGGACTGTCATAGCATCAAAGTTACAGTTATATCGAACGACCTAAAGTGTCGTTTGGAAAACACATCGTTTGATTTAATAAAACAATCAGAGTTTACAAAGTGTATGTCCCAAATGAAAATCAACTTGTGCGGAAATAAGTTTGATACAAGCCAAACGATGTTTTTAAAGTGTATAAATCCCATGTGTGACGCGTCGTCACCACGACTCTATGATATGTCCAAATGCATGCCATGAAGTGAATGCCTTAGATACCTGAGATAAAACATGCTAAAAAGTGTCAACACAAAGGTTGAGTGAGTTCATAAAGTTTGTGTTGAAATGTAAAGCCTTTCAAAATCGTTTATGCAAGAAAGGCATTGTAAATCCACTCAGTTCCAAGTTCCGCCTATACAAAACTTGCAACTTTGTGTGTTTACAACCCATTGCCAAAATATGGAATTGTCAATCTTGTTTGTAAGTAGGACATATGTGCATCGATATATACGAGTACTTAATGCAAAGAATCACAGCCTAATCGAACCTCTTGACAAGTCTACATTGTTTGTTGTGTCTCATTGAATAACATATTATATTCACCCTGTGTCAAGTCATCAGGACCCAAGGGTGGGCGCCACCGATAGTACCATCAATACCTCTCCGCCGGCTCCCGCAGGAGTTAACCAACTAATGTATGTATGTTGAGGCATAATCGAAAACAAGTTTAGCACATTAAGGCACATATCGCAATAAACCACACATAATGTCCAAAGAGTATAAAGTATAGTGTAACACAATTATATAAATGGTTTGAGTATTCGCAAGAGTAAAACAAGTATTTAAGCATGTATCTCCCCAAAGAGTTTGTAAGAATTTAAGCGAGTAAAAGCGGGTATGAACTCACGGTAATCCTTAATAGTTTAAAGTGCTTGTGAAATTAAATGAAACAGTTGAGCATGTATCTCCCCAAAAGTAATTCAAAACGATAAAAAGTAGGGCTATGAAACTCACACGGTGCAATAGTTATGATGACACAAAGGATGCATGAAATGAGATGCAACTCTCAACCGCGACCCATGATGAATGATATGATCTAATATAAGTCATGAAACAATGTCGATGCATGCAAATCCACATGTAATCTATACCACTTGTACATTTTGAAAATATAATTTATCGTCGAATATATGTTTATGACATTTCGTCATGTTATAAAATACTTTTCAAGTATATACGCTGAATCAATATCCCACAATAGTCGTTTAATGATTTATTATGAAATTATAACTTTTCGTCAGTAAAATAATGTCATTTGACAATTTTATGAAAGTGACTAAACGGCCTTGAAAAGCTAGTCGAAATGGTGCACATCGAGTGTTAGGAAACAAACTCAACGGTTTGGGAAGCTTGTATCATTATCTCAAAGTTTTAGCATTTAAGTTTTTATCGTAGAGGTCTCGATCATGGAGAAAAATATAGGTAAAGTATGGTACTTGTGTCCAAAATATCGTTTAAGGGTGGTTTTCGCAAAGTTTAAGTGACCATATTTTATTCGTTATAACTCCGCTTGACGAACGGTTGGACGTTTTGGAAAATATGCTAAGGCGAACTTACTTTACTAGAAGACATCGCTTTCAAAAAGTATTCCATCAATGTTAAAACGACCCTCAACATGGTCCTTCGGCCGTAATATTTGTCTAATAGAAATATATTAGTTTTCTTATATAATAAAGTTACTTAACTTTGTTAAATCGCGTAATTATCGTTACAAGTCCGCTTTTCACGCTTTATATGCCCTCGTAATCGTGATAATATATACTAATATATTTTTGCTAAGTCGACACATTTTATAACGCTTAAGACTCATTTTTACTCGTAAAAGTCGAGATTACATCAATTTTCAAACAAATATTTTTAAATCGTCAAATTTGAAAATAGCATAACTTCTTCGTCATAACTCCGCTTTAACCCATTCAAGCGCCACGCTGCTTTAAAGGGTATTTTCCAAATATCTAGCCCAAATATTTTTATCAATCGTCGAAAATTCCATTTCACGTAAAAGGTCGAACCTTTAAATATATTTGTTTAAATGAGTTTTTCTCACAGAAACTTATTCTAACCACTTCAAACCAACGCCAAAGCTATACTAATCCTACCATACACCTTCTTAGGGTGTCATGGGTTCCTAGACATCACCAAGAGTGATATATTACAAGGAGTAATTATAGGATGACATAAATATATATAACTCTTAAAAACAATGAAAAAGTGGTATAAACATCCATAAGACTTGCATGTTTTGCTCAAATATGATGAAATGAATATGAAATAAATATGAAAGATGATGATGTATATGAAATGCTTACTAGTTAACTTGATGAGGTTTATGAACCAAGGTTTTATCCTAATCACCCAAGGTTTTTATTTCACAACCTTAATCAAAAGTGTAACTAGAGTGTAATAAACTTGACAAGAAAAATTTTGGTGATCCTCCTCTTGATCCTTATGGTTGGCCTGCTCAATGGTGAAGAAGAGAGAAAGGATACTTTGATTTTACACTTTGCAAATATTGAGTTGTATGTATGATTTTGAGTATTAAATGATATAAGAGTAGGATATTTTGCAAATGTAAGTGACTCATCCAATATGTCGACCAACCATAAAAAAAAAAAAAAAAAAAAAAAAAAAAAAAAAAAAAGTATATTAATGTAGAGTAAATGTGTAATTAAGTAAGGATAAGTAATAACTTGCGTATTTATTTAAGCATTTAGGGTAGCGTTAATAAACATAAATTTTAACAGGTCAAAATAAAATGTATTGAAGTCATAAAAATTATAAAATGCATTTCTTACATGAGTTAGTGAAATAAATATTATCGAGTTGAATTTATTTAAAACCGTCATAAATATTTATACGTAACAATTTATATACACAATAAATTTAAAACACCGGGTAAACTAATAATATAATTTTTTGGGTAAAGAAAACTAATAATATAATTTTTGTGGTCTTAAATTGAGTATAAAAATATATCAGGATAAGTTTTGGAAAGTGTCGGATCAATTGTTCAAAATAATTAATTACGCGATAGCGTTTATTTAATAAGAAATTATGCATTAATGAAATATAAATTTGAAAAATGACCGGAAATTGAGAATTGTGACACTCTTATGCAAGAGGAAGCAAAGAAAAGGTCAGGTCGGAGCCTGCATGCTCGACTCGACTTTGACCCGGAGTTTGATACGTCCCCACCGCCGCCGAAGGAGAAACGTGGGAGGATAGTCACGACCCCGGTGTTCAATGAATCGGAAGGAGAGTCGAGGAGGATGATACATCCGACTCACAAGATGTGGAAGAAAGTAGAGGAGGATGAAAGGCGCATCAATATCCACGCCGACTGGTAGTCGCAGAGTCCAAGATGCATCTGGGCGATGATACTCTCAAGTAAAAGTCCTTCGCACAAATTGAGGACAATGGCGGTAAGCGCCGGGCGAGGAAGATTCATCCTCTAATAATTCCTCGGTCAACGAGGATAGCGAGACCGACACCGAAGTCCGTATGAAATACCGTGACCAAGAGGAGGAAGACATGTATCTCCGTGGCGTCGCTGTGAAGGTGGATGCGCTCACTAGACGCATCGCTGATTTCTCGAAAAACAATAAGAGGCGCATGCTCGCTAATGTCAAAACCTATGATTTAAACGGCGACCTTGACGATCACCTAAAAATTTTCGAATCACCGCAACTATTGAGAATCGCCACAAGCAAAGTGGTGCCATATGTTTAATTCCACACTAGTAGGAAGCGCGAATTGGTTCAACAAGCTTCCACGCAGAAGCATCAATGGTTTTGAAGAATTGAGAAAGGCGTTCACCTAAATTTTACTCAACGGAAAAAGCGCGAAAACCCCATTGAACTCGCTAGGGTCAAACAATAGCCAAAGGGAATCCACGCGCTTTTATGGAGCGCTCAAAGACGAATGTATGCAAGTTAAAGCATGTCCCGGCAATCAAAATTTCGTGGTTTATGAATGGGATCAAGAACCGTAACTTATCAAAAGATTGAATGACAAGATTCCCCAATCCTTCGATGAAGTCATGAAACGCACACGGTCTTTCGTCCAAGAGAAAGCCGCGCGGATAGCAAGAGAGGTTATTCAAACTACCAACCATGTGAACAACTCAGGAGACAATCCACGGACCTAATAGTAACCGTAATGTGAACTATCGCAACGGGCGGAGTGGCGCGACAATGACAAGTACACCCCAATCGACAAAAACGTCAAGGAAATACTCGCAATGTAGGTGCAAACTTTCCAAGATCGCCACAATGCGCACTCCGGAGGATCGGCGAGTGGGAGTGGATACTGTGACTACCACGCATAGAAGGGCCACACCACTAAGGAATGTGTCCAATCATGCCACTCATTGACAAAATGGTTATAGAAGCGATTGGACCATTTGGTCAAAAATATCAAGGAGGAAATGATAGATGTAAGAATGGAAACAAGAAGGAGACACCCAAGGAAAAGGCCGACACCATCTACATGATACAATCAAGGCGCTGGTCACTAGACGTAAGGTCACCAGAGTTTTCCCGAGGAAGCGAAATCTCTTTCCCGCCATAATCATGGACAACGCAGTGGTCGAGCCACTCACCATCGAGATAAGTGCGGTGGTCACGACATCCATCGCATGTATGTTGATGGTGGAGCATCGGCGGACATCATGTATGAACACCGCTCAAGCGATCGCGCTCGAATAAGCAACCGCTAAGCCGGTCGAACGGCGCTGATCGGTTTTACAGTGAAAGATATGGCCTATGGGCAAATACGATTACCAACAAGATCGGAAACGAAAAACACTCCGCGACGGCTTGATGGAATTTATGGTGATCAAATCTCCTACGCCATACAACGGCATTATCGGAGACCGATATCGCCTATGCGCCAGCCATCAACAACAAGACGGATGCTTAAATTCCGGTGGAAGGGGCATTGTTACTTTTACAATGCCACTGCATCAAGATAGAGAATGTAACACGATTACATGCGAAACGACACCGATCCCGTAACAATACAAGAACTAAAGTTCCAAATCAAGGTTGCGATTCACCCGTAATACCCTTAACAGAAATATCCATCTGAGGTCACCGCCGGACAACCAAAAGCAAAGTGTATGCGCCTTGCAAAATAACTTGGACATTTTTGCATGGGAGCCAAAACACATGACGGGTACCACGCCAATCACAGAGCATAAACTTAGAATCCGGCAAGGGTACTCACCAATACGCCGTAAGAAGCGCCGCTAAGCCCCGTGAGCGCAAGCAATTCCGCGGCACACAAACCGTGGATGCGGAATTATGCGTGAAGTCTACTACCATGATTGGCTTTCTAACCCAAGAATGGTCAAAAGAGAGACTGAGTCATGAATGTGCGTGGACTTCACCGATCTTAACAAAGCATGTCCACAAGATTGCTACCCATTACCGTAGATAGATTGGAAAATAGAGTCTCATGCGGGTATCCATTGAAGTGTTTCCTCGATGCGATAAAGGATATCATCAAATCCAGATGGCTAAGGAGGATGAGGAAAAACGGCCTTTCACACAAGCCAAGGCGCTATCATTACACAAAATGCCCTTGGCTCAAGAATGCAGCGCCACCTACCAAATAAGTTAGTAGATAATGCTTTAAAAACAGTAGGCCGCAACCGGAGGTCTATGTTGATGACCGGTCATAAAGAGCCATACCAAGATGAGTTAGTGCGCGATATCGAGGAAACATTCAAAACTCTACGAGATCAATATGAAGCTAAATCCCAAAAATGTACCTTCGGCGCCATCAAGGCATGTTCCTGATACCTAATAGAGCTCGACGTAGATAAAACCATGTCCGAAAAGACAAAGGTTGTCATCGAACTTCCTTCACCGCGCGTCAAGGAGGTCCAATCTCTCAATGGTAAGCTAGCCGGTCTTAATGTGTTCTCGCCTAAGTCGCCAGACAAGTCTCTACCTCTCTTCAAAACACTCAAGAAGTGTATCAAAAAGGAGATTTTCGTGACTACGGAGGCGTAAGCCTTCACACAACTTAAAAACACCGCAACGCCCCCACACTTGTCGCACCCCGACTGTGGGAAGAGTTAATTATGTATTTGTCCGCGAATCGATGGAGCAACAACAGAAGGTTACTAATGATAGGATTCAAGACAAACCCCGCTACTTTGTAAGCAAGGCGCCAAGAAGACGGAGATGAACTATAGCGCCATGGAAAAATTAGTTCGCATTGGTGTTTGTCGCTAAACGGCCACGCAGTACTTCCAAGCGCATCCGATAGCAAAGAATCACGCATCAACCGATCAAGCGGATCATCTCCAAACCGACGATCGTGCCGACCGCAGAAGTGGAGTGTATTGCTAGTTGAGCACAACCTCTCTGCAGCACCACGCATCGCAATCAAAGGATGATTCGCGCGGACTTCATCATCGAAAAGCCGACACCGGGAGCTACACACACCAAGTAGGATTCGAACCGCATGATCCATGGATCTTGTTTACGATGGATTCTCATCGCTGATGGTTCAGAGCGTGCCTCATTCTCACAAACCCGTAGGAATGGAGTTCACTTACGCACCGCGCTTTGAATTTACAATGACAAACAATGAGGCGTAATATGAAGCTCTAATCACCGGACTACGATTGCGGCTGGATGGGTGTACGTAACCTAGAAGCAAATGTGGACTCCGACTAGTGGCCAACCACGTGTTGGGTGAATACGCTGGTAAAGAAGAAAATATGATTCAAGATCTCGACAATACCAAGACACCGATCAAAGGCTTTGATAGATTCACCATCAAGCAAGTTCCTGAGGGAAAATCGCAGCGCGTATGCACTAAGCAAGATCGCTTCGACAAGCTTCGACACCTATCAACGCAAGTGCCGGTGGAAACACTAAAAGCAAATCAATATCGGAGATGGAAACACCGATTCTAATTCCTAAGGAAGGGAACGTTACCCCAAGAATGTATGAAGCTCGCAGGATACGGCGACAACACATAGATTCGAACTCAAACAACATAATGTACCGCCGCCCTTCCTCCAACCATGGCTCCACCGTGGGCCCCCTACAAGCAAATTACGTGTTGCGAGAAATCCATGAGGGTTCATGACTTCATGCAAGATGCACTCGTGACCACGGTCCGTTATGGCACGCGCCATGAGATCGTGGATACCATCGCCAACCATGCATCGCGATGCGCGGGACTTAATAAGGAAGTGCAACGATTGCCAAGTTCATAGACCCGTCCCGCGCCAACCACAACACGAGCTAACCCCAATTACATCACCATGGCCATTCTACAAGTGGGGTATCGACATTGCAGTGACCTTTCCAACAGCAGCAGAGGGTTAAAATTCTCATAGTCGCTATAGAGTTCTTCACTGCCGGATCAAGCAAAGGCGAGTGACAATCACGGCAACCGTGTAAAGCGCTTTGTCCGGGAAAGTATTGTATGCCGCTCGACCGCCTAGGAAATTATCTCGACAACGGAAAACAATTATGACAACCCTTTCAAAGACCGGTGCGAGAAGTTGAACATTACACAAAGACTGCTCGCTTAAACACCCACAAACCAACGGCTTAGTGGAACGTGCGAATCGAAGCTTAGGTGAAGGAATTAAGGCACGCCTATACAAGCACAAAGGAAGGTGGGTGGAAGAGCTATCACATGTCTTATGGGCGATCGCACCTCAATCAAAACCAAGACGGAGACACTCTTTCTCTAGTCTACGGATGTGTCATCATACCAACCGAGATCGGCATGCCAACTATCCGCACCG
Organism: Chrysanthemum lavandulifolium; assembly: GCA_022545495.1. Taxonomy (NCBI): domain Eukaryota; kingdom Viridiplantae; phylum Streptophyta; class Magnoliopsida; order Asterales; family Asteraceae; genus Chrysanthemum; species Chrysanthemum lavandulifolium. The sequence goes on along the minus strand of CM040241.1, from coordinate 26,836,790 downwards.
CCGAAATCAATGTGGCAACCAATGATGACGAGAGACGGTCGATTTAGACCGCTAGAAGAAAGGCGCGAACGCTTGTATACGGGAGGCAAAATCAAAGTCAAGGATGAAAGGATACTATGACGCTAAAGCGCTGCAGCTGTTTCATTCTGCACTGTGTGACTTTGTTTACACGCCAATGATGCGAGCCATGCAGAAGACACAGTAAGCTAGGACCAAAGTGGGAAGGACCCCACGAGGTTACGGAAGCACTAGGAACAAAGGCATAAGTTACGAGGCTTGGATGGTCGAGAACCGCCACAAGACATGGAACATCCGCAACCTCAAGAGGTGCTACCTATAGAGTGGTTACGCCCAACAGACAAGCGCCAAGCACTTTACTAAAGTACCCAATAAACATCTATGTATTTACTTTTTATTTCGTAGTATAATGTCTTATTTGTTTCTCACAAACACTTGCAAGTATTAATAAACGTCATGTTTCTAGCTAACTCCGCGACACATTTCAATTTGTTACTTCCATATACCGTATGTCTTAACAATCTTCTATTTCTTGCCTACATGGCGCATGCAATAAATAAACCCACGATGGTAAAATGATAAGTTAACCTACTAAACAACTTGTTGAAAAGAGGGTTGCAAACCCATCAACACCGGATCACGATCCTTGTTAAACACCTTATTCTCGAGACGTTGAATAAGTTTCCCACGACGGTGCGCAACATCGCATATGGTGCACGTTTAACAACTTAGGAACCAAGACACTTGATTCCTTAATGTGATATTTACAAGACGTCGATATCATAACATACACGACTATGATAAAATACTTAGAAATTATTTCTCAATTATACTATGATCTTCATACATGATTATGGATTTCTATATTATTCGCTACCGGCGCACACATTTGATTTTTCGGCAATCGAATACGCTTTTTACGCAAAGACAAATCGATAAGTATGAACATTACAAGTTGCAATACTACTCACATACAATTAGCAAAAGGAGATTTTTATTAATAGCTACAAGTTCTTACACAAGGATGGTTACTTTAAAAGTACAACCTAACAACTATGACAACGCCAATAGATGAGCTACCCACACGGGTTGCGGTATCTTTGCCTCGCAAGCCTCTTCAACAAGTCCGAGTCTTGGCGAGACACGTGGCAACACTCACGGCACGCCATCGATCTTGGAAGATGAAATGCACCAACCCCGCACAAAATTGCTTTACCCTTAATACCTTCCCTTTAGCAAGTCCGTAGCATGCGCCCAATACTTCCTTCAAGGACATTTCTCTAAAGCAAAAGGATTCAAGATTTCCTTAGGGCGAGCAAAACAGCACCGCAATGAGAGACATCGGGCTTCAGATAATAGTCCGTTGCGCTTCTACATCATCAAGACGATGGCGCTAAGGTCAATCCTTCCATCATAACTGTTATAGGATAATCCCGTCGCGCCCATTTCAAGAATCATGGGAAGCTCTAAAGTCTTCATTTTATTCATAGCAAGAACTGTGTTATCATAAGACTCAAGATCATACCTGTGAACTTTTTCAACAGTACCTTCAAGAAGTTAGCCTCCTGCAGCACTATAGCCTCGATTTTCCTCTCGCCAAAGCACATTGGACTACCCCACCAAATTTATCCACTACCTCCTTGACTCAAGAGTACTCAAGCAAAGAAGACGCGCACTATGGTCGATAAGCCACCGCCTCGAGATGGTAGACATTAGATGAGGATATAATTCCTCATCATACTCTAAAGTAAGCTTACGCAGCTTCATCTCTTGTGCCTCCAGAGCACTGCTCACAGTTGCACCAAAATCTTCCAACTGCGAGGTCAATGCGTCCTTATTTTTCTCCAGATATTTTAGTGCCCAGTGAATTGACGCCTTGTACCGACGACTCAGGCGCTCTGGCTTATTTGGCCCATCGCCATTTTCTCCTGACCGCTTCGCACATACACGCCAAACTCTACCTCACCGCACTAGCCAACCGCGCCTAGCAAAGCAATCTTCTCATCTTTTACACCTTTGGCTACTTTCACCAAAGAATACGCACTTTAGCTTCTCAACTATTGCAGCCAGTGCGCAGACACCGTACTCAACTCCTCAACAAATCGACCCACTCGATGCAACCCCAAAGCAGTAAATCTTCATCTTTTTGGATGAATGGCTCGATCGCACAGACTATCCTTGGGGAGACTCAACCTTCTCAAATCTCGTATATACACGACGTAGCATTATCGCTTCCCATATACAACACGTAAAAAAAAAAAAAAAAAAAAAAAAGGCATTCACAATATTACTTATCGCGGCCGACATCACGGACGGGTGAGATGATGCAACATCACCGTGGATGATTCCACAATGAGGATCATGTATGCTTTCTTCCTCGATGAGCTCGCGCCATCCTCTCCGCGGATCTTCGCGCTTTAACCCGCATTCCGCTTCTTTTTCTTCCATAGGTTGCGCCACGGCCATGTGGTGGTCACGCTACGGAGAAGGCACCCGGGCTTGGCACACTTTGTAGCGGCTGCCCATCGCGGCTGCAGGAGCTAGCACCGCTTCCCTATATTCATCTCCGTGGTATGACTTGCAAGCCGGCGCTAGTATAGCTTCCTCTCCTTCTTTCGTGGACGCGTCCCTACCTTCACCTCGACAGTTTCGCTAAGCACAACGGTGAATAGATCCATCTCTCGCAATAATGCACAACAAATAACACATGTTATATAATGCGCGAAAAGGATGTAAAGCTCTTACATTAGTTATAAAAGCGGGTGCGAGGAACGAGTACCACCCCGCCATTGGCGCCTAAGAAAATTGGCATCTCATCCCAAGATACCAAAATAATTACGGCTGATGCCCATATGCACCAAAATTCCTCGTGATAGAACTAATGGGATGCGGTTCGCTATCAATTCCGCATCCTCAAAGAACATATGATCCGTGCACGGGCACTCATCCCCAAGAACGCTCCCCGGTAAAAGTCATAATGCCACGGGAAGCATGTGTCGCTCACCCGTAAAAGGACTCTCCAATTTCTAAGCGCATCTAGCTTCTCAAGATAACATCAAGTTTACCGCCGCTTAGCAAAGGATACCCACCCATGTGACCATGTCGTGTGATAAAAGGCACTAAATAGGTGGATGGTCGGGATAATCGCCAACAAACGGTAGTTCACCTCAAAATTGGTAATTTTAGCCGCACCGATGCAAAGCAGGTACCGAGATAGGTGTAGCTCGTAATAATTTAAAACATCGCACAAAATCGGGATAGGGCACACGCTGATTTGCGAACTCAAAACCGCACAGATACCCCTATTTTCTTTAGAAATCATATTGATGCCCGCGCACACGGAACAACCGGATGCACGCCAAGAGGTATAAAGTAGTCTCAAGTGAATTTAGAAGATCGCCTTCGTGAGGTCGGAGGTGAAATCGATAACCGTTTGACCATGGTATTACAAAGCGCACGCGTGGTTACCTTTGAATGCAAGAGTTTTCCGGGTTGTAGTTTGAAGTTTGGTTAGCAATGGCGGATGAACGCTTTTACCGTGAGAAGAAAAGTGAAATGAAGCGATGGACTATATAATTTTTCTCATCCACACGATGAGTGACACGTGACCACACTAATATTAACTTTGTGGCCGAGATTGCTTGATGGGATGTTATCGCAGCTACGCTCCCCGATTTACGAGGCACTAATTTTTAATCCCATGTCTAGATACAATGTACGGGAGGATGTATTTTATGGCTTCGCTACGCTCGACGTTGTTCCTTGACTACGGTTATTAGTCTAGCATCCGTAGTTATTCACCGCGATACTAGACCTGGGGACATGATGACGATAGTTCATATCCGGTTACTAATTCCCGCCCAAAACCCATATCGATAAGCCCAAGACAAGTCGGGCTACGCCGATAAGCGCTTAGGCCCATGAAGGCCCGTGATACGAATCTATTTACTAATAGATATCGGATATCTCTTAATCAAGGAGATAATCATTCCCAACCGACTTAAGCGGGATACGCGAAGGTTGAGGAACACGGAACCAACAAGGATTCCGTATGATATAAAGGGAATCACATCCTCGTTAAAGGTACGATCTACAAAACCCTAACTCTCCTTTAACCCTAAACAGATTACTTACTCACGCCGGAGGATAATCGGGAGACAATCCCACGGTAAGCCTAACGGTGTTTCTGCCTCTTAGTGCGCAAGTCTCAAGCAACGATTCTCAATTGGTACGAGAGCCGAGCTCCAAATAAAGAACGCCCAACTTTTGTATCAACACTCTAAATTTGAGCATGCATACAAAATTTGAATCCATATCTATTTTCAAATCTTCAAGACTAAATTATTATTAATTCTCGTATTGAATCTTCAATCCAATGACAATGCAAAACACACATGCAACTACCTCTAAGCATGCCGGCACTCATAATATAAATATACAAACTTTTTTATTCTTGTCATTGCTCATAATCTAGAAGAGAAACCTAAGGTTCTATAGAGAAAAAAATGGGAAATTGCCAAGGAATAGATTCAAGAGAATTATTGTTGCAACATCCAAATGGAAAGATCGACAAAATGTACTTGTCCATAACCGCGGGTGAGGTCATGAAGATGAATCCGGGACATTATGTTTCTCTAGTCATCGCGTTACCTAGCACAGATCAAGATGATGATGGTTCAGATGATGGGAACGTTCGGTTTACACGAGTTAAGCTTCTTCGGAGAAACGATTACCTAATGCTTGGCCAAGCTTATCGGCTTGTTAATTCACATGGTTAGTAACGTTTTGTTTTGCAAATATAGGGTTGTTGTTAGCAAAATCCTTATGAAAATTACAAGAACTAATAACATGCTTATTGTATTTAGACTTTTTTTTACCCTATCTATCTCGTCGTAATCTTTTTTCCTAACTTCTTGTTAGTTTTAGTATAAATACCGTTATAAATAACATGCTTAATGCATTTAGACTAATTTTATGCCTGGATATAGGTACTATATGAGCACGAATTGAAGACTATGAATATTTGTAAAAAAAAAGGTTTATCTATATTGCGAAAAATGTTATAAGTATTCAAGTAAGAACATTGTTCCCGGGGTGGACCTATGGGGTTCATGACTTCACGAGAACACGATAGATGTTTGCCGCCTAGTGTAAATTTTCGTGAAAAATCCAGATTTCTCATCAATGAATCTGGTCCTGAAATTTTGTGTCACACGCTTACATGTCTTATATCCTTTACACTTGTAAGAAAAAAATTATGCACCTCGTGATTTAAAGTCCTGGGTCCGCCTTTGATTTGATTAAAATTTTGGTTTTCATGCAGAGGTTATGAAGATTTTAAGAGCCAAAAGACATGCAAAGATGAATAATACACTTAAACCTGCAGGATCAATGGCAGAAAACCAGGGTTCAACTTCACAGGTACAAAACAAAACACAATTAATTTTATTTTAATCCAAGGTAGTTAAACTGTTTATATGTTGAATTGTCGAAAATATTTTAATCATAAAAAATATATGCATGACGGTCGATTTTATATCGTCGACCCTCATGACAAATTAATATTTTTATTAGGGTTACGGTCACAAAATAGCAACGAACTTTTTTCAAAATTTTATTATGTTACGTGAACTATAAAAAATATCATTAAATGTAACGAACTTTTTCTAATATGCACATTTTGATGTGTTGTCACGTTAAAAATACTGACACGTATGGGTTAGTTTTTCTGATATGACAATACATCAAAATGTGCATATTGAAATATTTCATGAAAGTTTGCTGCATTTAGTGATACTTTTCATTGTTCACGTACCAAGATGAGACAAGTTTGCTATTTTGTTACGCAAAAATAGAAAATTTAAATTTTGTTAACTTTTAGTACATATATAGCTAGTACTATATAATGAATATATTTTGATCAACATTCTTAGGTGTCGAGACTAGAAAGAATACTCACACAAAGGCTAGGATCATCATCTTCGCCATCAATATCTTCGAGTGTGAATGTTTCAACATTAAGGGTGAAACCATGGCAACCATCTTTACAGAGCATTGCTGAGGCTGATAGAGGGTGTTTTGCGGGACGAAATTAATTTCATATATGTATAATTTTGAAGCTATTAACACATATGTAAGCTAGTATGAAAGTACTGAGTTTGGGACTCACATGTTACTACATAAATTGCCAAACTCGGGCACTTACTGAAGTATACGTACTACAAAGAAGGTTGATAAATACATAAGTATGGTTAAACGGATTGAGATCCTCATAAGTTAATATGAACATGATTGGTAAAGTTCCTGCACAAACATGACAGTGCGGTCTGCTGAATGATCCAATTTTCTTTTTGATTATGAGAGAACATTACCGGTCATGTTCATATAAACTTGAGAGGATCTCAATCCATGGTTAAACACAAGACCATTGGAAGTTTGCAACCAATGAGCCAATGTTTGCTTGTAACCTGTAACCATAATATATTATGGAGTGTAACAGAATAAGAACATATACTATTTACTATTTAGTTATATCGCACTTGGTATTATCTTACTGTATCTCTTTATATATCTCTCAATGATTGTTTGGACTTTGGACAAATAGGGTGTCATTAGTAATGCATGTGTGTAACGAGAATGTCCCTATATATCGTTCCTTGTCTTCCATGTTGACGAGAGTACGTATAACTAACAATTCATAATCTGTGTATTTTTTGTTTGTGGACAATTTTTTTGAGACCGAGGGAGTAATTGCTAATGATTTGAGAAGCAGAAAAAGGAGGTTCAAGATGGGCTCATAACGAAAGCCCAAGCCCATTACATTAAAGAAAGTCCAACCCATCATACTTTGTTACTTTTTGTCAAATGACTCAAATCCATCAACATAGAATCATAGATCTTAAGCTTAGTTACTGTATTTTGCAATTGTCTTACTCCATATGAGTTTGATTGAAGTCAGTCACCCCATATCGATTTCGAATACCTTTCTCCATGACATGTGATAGAATCACACAACGTTCGGATTTATTAAGTCGACAAAGTAGAACCTTAGACTTATCAAATGCTTGTTAGATCGAAGGAATGTAGATCAAGGCCAACAATCCGTGTCTGTTGGTGAAACATTCGCGCTCCCTATACGTAAAACAGACTGTTTTGTTGTCCGCAATCACACACACGAAAAGTATATTGGTTGACATATGTTCTGATCCTATAATCACTAATTGACATATGAGCAACTTCTTGTAGCACTACATTATATTACTTACACATATATGTAGCTACAATAATAAGTGTGTATTTGACAAAATAGCGATCGTCAATGATGAAGATAATACGTGTTGAATGAGTAGTAGTTGTAAGTGGTAGCTGTGGTTTTTTATAAAAACATTTGATAACGTAGTTGTAGGTGTAAATATAATATATAAAACAACTCCTAAATGCTCAACGCTCTTAAATGTTACTTCATAGAGCTTTGAGAAATAAGCATTCCAAAAAAATATATAAAACTACTTGTTGCTTGACAAACGAGCATTAAAAATCACAACGCTCAACAATATAACATTTAAAATTTGTGTAGTTAAGTGTATTTTCCTACATTTTAAAAAGTTTCAAGTAATTTAAGGAGGTTCTATTTTTTCAACCCCTAAACTTGTGCATTGAACTTGCACAAAACATCCATTTTGTCTTAATACACTACCTTTGTGAATTGTGACACCACACTTCTAAAAGCAACATCATTACGTCAAAAGGCTTGGGTAACATCGAATGATTAGTAGGATTTTAACCGATTAGCCAATAATTTTGAGACGGATGGAATCTATCATTCAAATTCACATTAACAAAAATATGGGCTACAAATAAAAAGCAAATCTAATGTGATTGTAAAAAGAAATGAGACAAAAATATGAAAGATAGACGCTCCCCTTCGTTTTCAGCTTTTTCTATTGCACAAGCATGCAATATTATGCCATATAGATAGCATCCAAAGCTATATTATATGAGTTGGAAACCCTACCATTACATTTCCACCTACAAAGCCATCTCTTTTTTTCTTCTATTTCCTTCTCATTTTATGTTTAGTTTTGCCATGTTGTTGTTAGCCGTATAATACCGGTATCCGTGATAGTGAAAACGCTGCTCGATCAAGTGGTTGTGGGCTCAAGTCCAGTAATAACATATGTATATATTACATTCACATGAATTCAGCGAGTTTGAGTGCATATATAATCTTGTATGTCTTTGAGAATCTAGGATTACTTACATCAACAAAAACCAAGTCCCCTTAGATACTCAAGTCCTCGACTAGATATCATCTTAATACGAGCAATGTAGATATCGATATGCCCCCATGACATACTCTTATACTCTTTTTCTTCTATAAAATCTACTACTGCATGCTATTAGCGGGTCATATTTAGGTAATTACGAGCACACGCCCTTATCGTCTATCGTTTGGAGCTCATGATGGCATACATGGTAGGAGAAATTAAAGTTAGAAAACATATATATGTGTCTTTCATAATACATTGTTACCATGGATAATGTTTGATAACATTAATAGTTCCATCTTTTGCAATACATTTACATACACATATACTCAGAGGCGGAGACAGTATAGTAGAGGACGGGATGGGCGTCGCGCCCCAAAGAAAAAGATCCAGAATGTAATTTTTAAAACTATCTAGCTATTTTTGTAATTTGCCACTTAAACAAATCGATTTATAGTGTAGTTTTTAAAAATTATCAAAGTTTCGCCGTTGACTATTTTTGTAATGTGCATGCATTTGTATATAACAGTCTTATTGACTCTTCAATAGTATATGACGTATACATGTATTATCAAATAAAACAAGAAATGAGAAAATTTCCACACCATTGAAGGTCTAGTACAAATAGTATTTTCTTTTTGGCTCTTTTTTCTTTTTCTTGGTTGATATATTCTGCCTTTAAAAAGAAATTGGAGATGGGACATCAAGTAACCCCTTGGAATATTTAAGGCTGCACAATGTCGGAGGTATATCTGGAAGCAGTCTCTTTACTATCGGGTTTATTTAGATGATAGGTTAGAATCTGTCTATATTTCACCTCTTTTTTACCCCGATCAGGCAGGATTGAGTTTGTTGTTGTCGTTGTTGTTGGTTGTCTTAAATTCGACATTAGATGAATGAAAAAGTCTACCAAGATCTCAAATCAAGAAAAAATATCATAATTTTATACATAACAAGACTATAATCTATGTTCTTAAAATCTTTCTACGTCGTCTTGAGTCCAAACCTTGTGAGTGTGTACTGCTTTCATTATCATTCGTCCTCGAGTTACAAGAGGTTACATGAAAAGACATATCGCGGAAGGTATTTTCGAGTACAAGAGAATAATAAGTAAAAGTGTAAAACTACAAAAACATGCAAGCAAAAAGATCGAATATGTTCTCACATTATTTGTACTGAACAAAGTTAGATATCGGACAAAAGAATTTCTCGAAAAGAGTATCATTTCCCAACTTTTAACCTCTTTATTTTGAAAAAAATGAGACTTTTACATGATCCCCACATAGCAATATTGTTGTAAGTAGTAAGCCAAAAGCTCAATATATTCATTCAAAAGATGAATTTTATGGGGTATAGCTTTTATCTTTGTTGGTGAACATATAAAGTCATCAAAAGCTAGCTTGGATGATAAAGAGAGATGCATTGGTTGCTCCCTACCTACATATATATGCATGTTTAAAACCCTAAAGCCAAAACCCTACAAACATTTCATAGTTGAATGAGAAATAGAAAGTAGTTTTGGCTTTTATAAGGCTACATGTGTGTGTACTAGTACACATATATTTACTTTGGATTCTCACACTTTAAAGAAGATTTAGGGTTAGGAAATAAAGAGAATGTCAGATGACATGTTATAGGCTTGGGTTGGACCCTCCACTTCATTTTTCCACATCTTGTGCCACTTGGAATACATTTTAGGAAAGTGTCCATAATTTTCAAGAAATACTAGTCGATCCTAACAATATGACAATATGTATGTTGATATATTAATTAAGCTATGTAAGTGTATGACAAATCTTCAATGTACATTATTCAGAAATTCCTTAATCAAAATCTGATTACATGTAGCTAGAGTTGTTATCGTTTTGTGCCATGTCACAAACGATTTAGTTGTCGTTTAAGCGTTAGCTTGAGTTTAATGTGATATTTCAGTCACATTTAATTGTATTTAACTTTTCTATGATTAATATATTCGGGTAACCATTTACCCAAAAAATCGATTACATATACGCACACATGTCATCAAGAACAACATGTACACTAAAGAAATTGAAAATATGAAGCTTTACCAACTAGTTATTGCAATTGAAATGTGATTCACAATCAAAGCTCCATCAAGAAACTTGAAGTTGTGAGATTTTCATTAAAAACGATTCAAGATTAAGCGATCTCGAATCTTAACATTATATTTTACTAGATAAACCACTTTAGCGGTCGCTTTAACAAGTTATCACTTGCTAGAAATCGATCATCTCGCGAACATACATCTTTATATCAAAGTTGAACTAGCGAAGGGAGATTGCTAGCTAGGTTACAAATGGCTCTATTGGGTATGATATCGTTTATAGTTGAGGGGTCTAAGTGTCAAATAGACTACTTTTAGAAGCACAAACAAAATCATGATATAATTCGATATATGAAGTGGCATATGAAAATGTCAAAAAATATATCATGAGGACCAAATAATGGGTTGTAGAGTCATGATGGAAACATGATATGGTTTTCATATTGAAAGTTTGGTGCCTCATAATTTTGATGAAGTGAGTAAGTCTTGCATCAACATGGTCCCAAATGTAGGTAATCAATATATATATACACTATGCATAATTTCAATTAAATGTGTCGATCTTAAACACAATTTTTGATGGTTATTATGTATACTTGCATACATTAATTTTGATTAATGTTTAATTAACATAAACATATGTACAAAGGAATCCTAGTATCAAGGCACAAACTAGTTTAGTAAACAGTTTATATGGATTATAATAATATGAAACATGCATGACTCACAAATTCACAATAACAATAAAATGTCTTTTTGTCCTTCTAATCCTGTCTCTTTGTCTATCATTCCATTAATCCATTGAATACTTAAAATTTAGTAACAGAATTATTTCATAAGAACAAGAGATCTAAAATATTTAGTAGAAAACATGAATGTACATGTTGGCATGTTCGGATGCATCATGCATGCATGATACATATACATGTTTTTAATGCATATATACATACGTATGTAAACACCAAAAACATATATAATTTATTAATTTTTTATGTGAAGATATGATCCATATGCTAAATTTATTGTCTAGCTTTTGAGTGGGGTTGGATACGTGAAAAGGATGTTTGGAGGTGTGATTAGTGAGGTGGATAAATAGATTAAATATAGCATTAAGTAGGGATATTACGTCTAAACTACCTAGACGCTAAAAGTAGCCATCACTATAAGTTGAATGATACTTCCACTATCTAGATAAATACCAAAAAGTAGTTAAAAAAAACATTTCAATAAGTTATATTAAAAGAATATTATAAGAAATTGTTGGTATTAGAGAGTTGGGTGTAGGAACATATCAATAACTGTTATAGGTGTGATATTTCAATATCTCTTTAATAACACTCAATAACTAAAACATTTTTTTTTATTAATAACACTCAATAACTATTACTGATGCATGAGGTTGTACATTTCATTAAACTAAAAATAAAATTACATAGGAAATCAAATACGATTTCGATAAAAAAAATAAAATTACAATACATAAAGAAACTACATTTCGCCTTGTTGTTATCGTTTAGATGTAGTTAAAAAATGGTCCACAAGATCATGTCGAAGGTTTGTATGTACCTCTTTGTAACGTAGTTCCTTTTGGTTCCCTTCGTGTGGGTCGTATCTCTCGATCAATGTACGTTGTATATTAGCTACGGGACTAACATATATTTCGTTGAATTCACTTATTGATAAGGATTTAAACGTACACTTTTAAGCAATCATTTAAGCCCTTAATCGCCCATTTTTATATCCACATCGCTTAATTTCGCTCCTTTTCACTTTTGCGCTCTTGAAAGAAATGTTGGAATGATGCATATTTAGACGAAAAGGAGTGAAAACATGAAGAAAATGGCAAAGTCAAGATCAAAGCCACTCAAGTTCTTGAATCGAAGTCGACGGCGGCCCCAACCAAAGCGGCGACCCCGTCCTCTCACGGATTTAATTAAAATACACTTGACAACTCAAGAGACTTTTGTTAAAATACACCGACGGCCAAGCTTTGAAGAGGAAGGCGTCACTAAGACTTTTCATCTCAAACGCCCGGATCCGTAATCGACGAGGTCCTCGCTGAGCCCGACGACGCCACAACTACAACGTGACGCCGTCCCCATCGATAACTCGCCAAGACGAAACCCTAACGACGGTGATCTCGGCAGGTCCCACCTAAGGAGGAGACGTCGTAAGTGTAAATCTATATATAATTCGATTTTCAAGATTCAAGAGTAGACTTGTGGAGTAAAACCCTAAACGTTTGTAGTCCGACTTGAAAGATTCAGGTCCCAAACCCTATTTTACACATCAAGATAAGTGTTTTATTCCATTGGTTTCATTATGTCTTTCATCAATGTGTGTATGCTTGCTTGTTTAACATGTCCGGCTAATTTCTTATGTGTTTACTTAGATCTATGAAACCTAATTGTTAATTATTGATTGGTTGTCTCTTATCTTAATTGTAAACGGCTTAGGAATGCACTAGGCTGTCGTTGTGTTTAAATGCTTGAGTAATCTTTGTGAACATTAGTTTATGAATCACTTAGAGGATTTCGTAGTCTAAACATCCAAAGATAACCTTAAAAGTTAGTTTATGAAACATCTAGCGGATTTCATAGGCAATAACCTTAAGGTATTCTCAAAGAGTTAGGGCATAAGCATTCCCTACGACCTTAGAAAAGACAACGCGTTAAGAATAAGGACATGACAGTTCAACCAACAATAAAAGATAACTAGGGAGTAATAGTATCTAGGTAAACACATTTTTAATCATCATACGAGCACACATCAAAAAGACATAGTTACCCGTAGTATTAGATAATAGATAGTAGAAGTAATCGGTAGAAGTACCACCCCCAAATCCATTGCCCCGAGATTTTACCCTTAGCTTTCTAAAAAACCAATAAAAGATAAAAAAAGAATCATCCTCAACCCCAACCTTAGCGTAGTACACTTCTTGCTAGCATTCCCATTCCCTGTAGAACGATATCAATACCCGAGGCTTACCCAATACTACACTACAACGATTAGGTTCATCGCTTGGGGTGTCGAAAAACTTGCTCGACGAAAAGGAAGTTACTTTGACCCCGAACGCGCTCAGACGCGATCAAGTTTTTAGCGCCACGCCGGGAATAGAATAGCTAGTTAGATTTCGGGAATAGAATAGCTAGTTAGATTTCTATCTCGTTTAGGTTCCCTTGCTTGATTCCTATCAAGTGAGATTTTTTTCTCATTTTTAGCTTCCTTGTAGTCTACCCCCCTTCTTTGTGAATTTGTTAATAATCCCATCACTTTTCATCATGGAAGGTGATAATCCGCCACACCCAATTCCCATCGACCCATCACCAATTGACCCGCCAAGAGGCCGTACTCTTGGTGAATACTCTAGACCGAGCCACCAAGGCTATAGGAACACAATTGAGCTCCCCGATCAAGCTCAAACTACGGCCCTGCGATCCGACACGGATGTGCATTCCATGGACTTCGTTCCGAAGATCCTAATCAGCATCTCAAGGACTTTCTTAAAATCGTTGATTCCATCGACTTTGATGCTACCACACGGGAGACCACGCGCTTGCGTCTCTTCCCATTCTCTCTACGGGACCAAGCTATTAATTGGCTTGAGCGACTTCCCGTCGGATCCATCTTAAGTTGGGATGATCTCACCACTCATTTCCTTGCCCAATTTTTCCGACCGAGGAGAACTACCAAACTTAGGAATGAAATCTTGATGTTCCAACAACGTCAAGGTGAATCTCTCTACGAGGCATGGACTCGATTCAAGGACTTGCTCCATAAAGTCCCTCATCACGCATCGATCTTTGGCTTCAAGTCCAAATCGCTTATGATCATGTCAACTTCTCAACTAAGCAATCCATCGACCAAGCGGCGGTGGCAAACTTAGTGATCTCACCGCGAAGAATCGTGGGGGTACAATGAGGACCTTGCCTCTATGACAACGAAGTTGAATGACCCCGTGAGTTGGCCAAACCGTCAAGGCAATCTCGCGCCTCCCATTGACTCACAAACTTCCAATCGTGGGATGCTCGAATCAAGATCAAGTCAAATTCCTAATGAGCTCCTACGAGAATCCTAAGTCTTCACGCCAGTAAACAAAGTCGCCTCGCGTGCGAGCTATGTAATGGTCCCATGACACTGTGATTGCACGAGACTCCCGAACAAGCTTCCGCTGACTATGCATCCTCGCTGCACCAATGGAATGGGAGGGAGATTCCCACAACACCCGGACCTAGGACTTTCAATGATGCCCGGTAGCATGGAGGCGAGGCGTACTGACTATAATCGGGGACAAACCAAAGAATTCACCTCTAATGATTCCCCATGGTCCCACGGCCCTAGCCAACAAAACATAGAAGGGATGTTGCAACACCTAGTTACATCCCAAGAAGCTAAAATAGCCAAGCTTTCGGATCGCTTTAACCAACAAAGAAGTCGAGATGGATAGGAAGATAGATAACCTTTGAAAGCCATGACCAATAGTGATAGGAAGACCACCGAAAAGGTTAATTCCATCTCGACTCATTCTCCGGCTCCGGTTGAAAATCAAGGACCCAAGCAAGTACTTGAGACTAGGGATCCTCTTCATCTAAGCAAGTTCAATTCACAATGCCATCACCTAGTGAAACCAAATAGGAATAGTGACGGCGAACCATGAGACTATGCTTGAGGTTAGTGAAACTCCTAAGGAAGAATCAAACAATGAAGTAGGCGAAGTAGGGGATGAATACTTCAATAAGTTTCCTACGGAAGAGGAACTTCCAAGCCACCCACACTTAGTACGCTACCTTCGTCACATGTATGTTGTGAGAAGCCCTAGAATTGTCTTCGGAAATCCTTGGAATCTCAACATATCATGTTGCATAGGACATCTTTTCGTGGCAAAGGCTTACATTGATCGCAAGTCCCCAATAAACATCATGACTAGCACATATTATAATTGGGTAATGAAGAAACCTATCCCAAATAGGCAAGACCCCGATGATCCTAGAGTTAGTTGTAATTTTCTTGGTAGAGTTAAGGATTGCCCGCCTCATGTAGGTAGTTTCATGCACTTACGGATTTCATAATTGTGAAAGATATTAGTACGGCCATAGATCCTAGCTTGTCCCACGTAATTCTAGGAAAGCCTTTCATAGAAAACAACGGGATGACTTATGATCCGTCGTTAGGGATAGTTAGATTTAAGGATGAGACCGATGACGTAGCTAACCAAATGCCATTTAAGATTGAGAAATTTTCATTACTATCCAATGATGAAAAAGAACTTAAGCTATTGGTTTACTATAGGAATGAGGAGGATAAGGAGAAAGAAGTAGATTATGTGATGAATAAGATTTTTGGGTTGTATAAGGATTGTTTGAAATTAGGACCGGAATATAGAACCGATTTGGGGGGGGGAAGATGACCTTTTAGAAAGATGCATAATAGGACATTACTATAACATGGAAAACCCCAATAGAGATCGTCATGAGGAAGAAGGTGACAGAAATGGTCACGTAGGAGCACGACTTCGAGTCTAGCTACAAGACTCATAAATAAAGAAAAGCGCCTGGGAGGCAACCCATGCTTAATTATTTGCTTGTTTGTGTCATATATCTTTTCATTGTTGTTTATTCTCATGTTTGAATTTGTGAAAATGCTTTATTTTGTCTTTAACCTCGCCTTAATTACATATAAAGGTATTTTACAATAAGATAAATGTAGGAATATTACACACGTTTTTAAAAGAACGTGAACGTGAGAATTACAACTATTGAAATTGATGTATATGTGTGTTTGTTAGAGTCAAATGTTTGTATCGAGTCATAATGGATGTTTTGCAGAATTTTTTAGATTCTAAAGGTGTAATTTTTGCAGAAAACACAGAGACCGGTTCTGTCGTGACAACCCGACGGCGAGATTAGAACCCGACGACGCCGTGGACGAAAGTAAATGACTTATAAAATTTTGTCGTTTTCTGTGCTATGTATAAATTGTTAGAAATTCTCAGGTCTTAATTTTCTAGAAAATCTGCAAACATCCATTCCACAAGCATTATATCCTAGTGTAGTTGTGTCATATATAGTTTTACCGCCGATTTTACGCGAATGTTTCGTCTATTTTCTTAAAGTGTGCAGGTTATATTTGGCAAGAAGAAGAAACACAACATTGGATGGAGCTTATCCTTCTTGAGAAAGAATTTAACCACAACTTCACACGGATCCTACCGAGCTAATCAGGGGAGTACTAGTTTCTTTCTCTTTTACTTACCTTCCTTTATCATAACTTTGATACTTTCAGGGAACATTGGGGACAATGTTCAGTTTAAGTATAGGGAGGGAGAATAAAATGGGAACTTAGAAACCATGCTTATCCTTGAATATTTGTCTTGTCCTAGTTCATTTGTGTTATAACCATTTGATGATCCATCTAGCGAAAACGCTCAAGAAACTTAGTTTCTTTTCAAAATAGGGTCAATCCTTAGTACTCATGCTCTATCAATGTAATGCAATTTCTTTCATGAAATAAAACATTTAACATTTGATATCTCTACTATACTAGTGTTCAAACGTCTTAGAAAACACTAGCTTTGAAATATGATGCTTTGTTCAACCCTTGCATACCTTTTGTAAATGTACTGTTTAGCAGGAGACGGATCCCTAAGTTTGTACTAGACGGATCCCTCCTCTTAGGGAACCGTGGGATCCGGGCAAACAGAAATGCAATTGCAATCTTTATATTTCAAACCATGTTTTTAGATCAATTCACACTAGCTAAACATAGTGCCTTAGGACCAATTAAGTCCTTCTCAAGCTAAGTAATGTTTCATACTCACTCATAACTCACTTAGCGCTTTTCGATCTATCGTTTCACCAAAACTCATTACTCTTCCGCTCTTATACTCACACATCATCCCTCACATGTTAATACATACTAGCTTTAGAAATCTTTCAATTTTAGCAAATTGATGTTAGTCATTCTACCTCAAAATGGGTCAAATTCTAGTTTTTCCATTTTCTATAACTTTTAAGATATCTTCCAAAATATTATCTTAAGTTACCATCTGGTCTCTAGGATCATTTAGCTCCATTTGACACTCTCAAATCTTTAGTGTCATCTTTGGTCATTCATTGGTACTCATAAAAGTTCCATTTTCTTCCATAAAAGGCAATCATTAGCTACATCACTCATTGCCCTTGAACATTTAAGTACCCTTTCATTTAAGATACTTAGAGGATCAAACACTTAAAAGGTTATAGGCATTAGACCTTACAAACATCATTTTACACTTTCCTAGTCACGAGGCGGATCCCTAGGATTAGCTCAGACGAATCCCTCAATGGAGGAACCGTGGGATCCGGTGATGATTCATGTCAAATCTAGCTAAAACAATCATTTCAAGCTTATCTTGCTAACTTGAACACTCCATCTTATCTTAATTAAGATCCTAGATCAAGACAACTCAAGTTGACTCTTGTGCATGCTAATCATCACATTCCAAAGGATCTTAGTGGCTTAAGTCTTGAATGCACTTGCAAATCTCTTTCTTTATAAACCACATTGTTAAGACTCCTAAAGTCATCATCTTCATCCTTATTCTCAGCACTTAGAAACCTTTGCAAACCTCTTTCAATCATCTCATCATGAGGAATGCTCCTAGTGGTAATTCATCCACCAAAGGACCACCCAAGAAAATTACTCGTGTTGTACACGAAATTTCCTCAACCAAATCATCTCCCGTTAAATCCACAAATGGTAGGATCTCCCCTCCACCTATCAAACCAATCCCCAAAAGGATTGTTCCTACAAAACTACCAATGCCAAACACCACCATACCTCCTAAACGAAACAATCCCATTTCCACTAAACCGTCACCCTTGGTGCCTAGAGCCCTATCATTCACCACCCCACTCTCATCACCACACCTTTACAATCTAGAGGATTTGCCTCCTAGGCCATCTCATCCTCCACCACCGACAACATTCTCCTCTTTAGGAGGAATAGTGGAACAAAATCAAGGTGTTGAATCAACACTAGCTCCGCTTTTTTCTCCGTCACCATCAAATAATCCTTTGGATTATGAGAAATCATCAAAGTCAACCACCCGACCACATGGAAGTTGACACCTCTACCACCACTATCATTCTTAGTTGAGCCATCCTTGAATGCGCCTCCGCCAATCCCTCCCTCTTTTGAGGCTCCTCAAACCGCTTCCTTTCTTCCATCACCACTACCGAGCCATGAAAAAGATTGTTATCATTGTCAACATGTTGAAAGTTTGATACATGAAGTACGTGAAGATCAACGTTTCATGTTTTATCACCTCCTCGAACGTTTCAACGAGATTAAACCTAAACAAACTTGAGCTAGAGGATTCTAGTGGTGTCCTAGTATCAAGCGCGACTTAGATAGTCTAGTAATTCGATGTCATGTATTGTTCATTTTCTTAGTTTTTAGAGTCATGTACATATCTCTAGTCTTATTAGATGAAATTACATGATATTTTCCATATTATTATGAGTATATGCTTGGTGTTCCAATACATATCTCACTTTGATGTTAACATCATTTGTTACATCATCTTTGCTATATTTTGTTAATGCATGACATGATCCCTACGTTTTGCTCGACGGATCCCTCCAGGAGGGAACTGGGATCCGTGCAATGAAGACTAGTTTTCTACTAACTTGAGTCTTATTTGCAGGAAATTATGCATTATATATTTGTTTTCTAACCTTTGTTTTGTAGATTTTCAATTTACACATGAAGACTTTGACACCCTAAGCTAGGGGGAGCTTTGTGTCAAAGCAACACATTGCAAAATCATTTGCAATATAATTCTCATTAGGATCACATTTCATGACGTCCCGTTGCAAAGTTGCAATAATCAAGGGGGAGCATATTCATCACATAGACGAAATCTTTTGCAAACATAGGTGCAAATGAACTAGTTTAGTATTCTTTTTTGTTTCTTACTTGACGCCCTCACAAAGGGATTGACTCGTCAAGGGGGAGTTAAGACGAGAAATCTTCCAGTCACTTGCTCTCTACTTTTTCATATTATCTTTTTTCTTTCATATGTTTTCTTAAAACAACGTGTTAGTTTCTTTCAAGCTCTTTTGTTTCGACAAAAGGGGGAGAAGAAAGTAAAACTACAATTCAAACTTTTACAATTTTAGTTTTTTCCTTAAAATAATTTTATGTTTTGTCATCAACAAAAGGGAGATTGTTAATACAAATAAGTCGTAAAAACGTTTATTTATATTTTACGATCTTCTAATGTTTTGTCGATAACAAACGTAAAATCATTTTAACGAAACAAATAAAATAAGTAAATGGTTTGAGCCAATAGTTTACTAACACACTTACGCTTTCACATAAAACACTAAACAATTAAAAGTGGTTTTATGATTTTGTAATACATATGTACAACAACTAGTGTTTACATATTGGGTATATATATATATATATATATATATATATATATATATATATATATATATATATATATATATATATATATATATATATATATATATATATATATATATATATATATAATATGTATTTCAATGGGTAGAAACTTAAGTATTTGACCCATTGACCAAATACATTGAATGTAGTTGGGTATAACCCAAAGTCCATGACCCATGCCCATGGAGCATGACCCATAACCCATTGCATGACATCATGCATAAGTCATATATGGATATTATCCATGACCCATGGACTAGATGCATTGCATCTTGTAGATACATGGTATCTATTTGGATACCCATGGTCCAATGTCTAGGACCCATGACCCATGACCCATGACCCAAAACCCATGGGCAAAGAGGAGCGTCTCACGGATCCCCAGTAATACACTGGACGGATCCCTCAAGTGAGGGATCAATGGAACATTAGCTATTTTTCTTCTATAAATAGTGAGCCATTTCTTCATTGCAAACCACCCCTTACATATATATTTTCTCCTTGAGTTGTGATAACGCTACACGCGTCGTTTGGGGTCAAAGGAACTTCCTTTTCTTCGAGCAAATTTTATAACACCCTAGGCAGTGAACCTAATCGTTGTAGTGTAGTATTAGGGTAAGCCAAGGGTATTGATATCATTCTCTAGGGGAATAGGAATGCTAGTGAGAAGTTACTACGCTAAGGTAGGGGTTGAGGAAGATTATTTTTATCTTTTATGTTTTTAGGAATTAGAAAGGTACTGAATCTCGGGTTTGGATTTGGGGTTTGGTATTTCACCGATTACTCTACTTATCTAATTATCTAGTCTAAGGTGTATGTAGTCTATGTCTAATTATTGTGTGCTCGTATGATGGTTTAAAGATGTGTTCACTTAGGTTTTATTACTCCTTAATTATCTCCTATTGATGGTTGAATTGTCACGTCCTTATTCTTAATCGCGTTGTGTGTCTAAAGTCGTAGGGTATGCGTTTGTCCCTAACTCTTTGAAACTACCAAAGGGTCTCGTCTACAAAATCTCTAGGAATTATAAACTCCAACTCTAAGGTACTCTTTAGATGGTTTAGCCTACAACTACTCTAGGTGTTATAGTCTAAGGTTCACAAAGATTAATCAAGCATTAACTACACAACGAGTGACCTATCGCATTACTAGATCATTAACAATTAAGATAAGAGACAACCAATCAATATTCAATAATTAAGTTTCATATTCCCTAAGCAAACACACAAGTAAATTAGCCGGACATGGAGAACATGCAAGCATACACACACAAATAATTGAAGACATAATTGAATTAATGAAGTAAAGTACTTATCTTGTGGTAAGATAGGGTTTGGAACCCTAAAATATCTTGTACAAGACAACCTTGGTTCGGTTTAGGTTTTACTCCAAAGACTACACACTAAAAATGAAAAATTTGGATTCTATATATAAGATTACAATCGCGACGGCGTCACCTTATGATTTGTGGCGCCGTGGGTCGCCGTCATTAGGGTTTCGTCTTTTGCCACGTTAGTCTTGCGACGCGTCACCTTATGCTTGTGACGCCGTCCCTTCGATCTCGGCCGTCTGGATCAAATCTAGGCCGTCGAGTTGCGACGGCCTACTCTTTTAAAGCCCGACACCGCCACTTGAAAATAAGTAATTTGGCTCTTGAGTCGTCACTGAAGTGCTCCGACGGCGTATAATTAACACCGACGCCGTCCCTTGTATTTCAAAGATCTTGAGTGTCTCGATTCTTGACTTTGGCCATTTTCTTCAGATATCCGCGCCTTTTCGTCCAAATAAGTGCCATTCCAAAGAATTTGCCTTCAAGAGACCTAAAAGTGAAAAGGAACGATATTAAGTAATAACGGATACAAAAGTAATCAAATAAGGGCTTAAACGACCCTCAAAAGGTACATTTAAAACCTTATCAAATATCCCTACACTTGGTATTTGCTTGTCCTCAAGCAAATGTGCTTTTAGCCAATTAATTTATAAGTTAGAGGTCATGAAGCATTGGTTTAAAACAATCCACAACACATATAAGCCCCAGAAAAGTCATAACAAGCACGGAATTACATACTAGCACCTCACATGGGGTGTTTGGGTACTCACATCTCTCGGTGTATATGAAATATAACAAGTTGGAAATGGAAGATAAACACTCATTAACCGGTCCTAGTACATAGATTACCATAGGCTTGAGAATAGATCAAACCTCTATCGCTTTGGCGTAAGCACCAAGGAAAGACTATCAAAGAGGTCTTTAAAGGGTTGTAATGTTAGGCTTACGGTTGGGAAACAAAGGGTTTGGTGGGATAAGCTATTTAGTGGTGGCAAGTCAAAAATCTTTATGTTACAAGCATATGAAGAATGACGTTGCTAAGCCAAGACTCGACACTCTAAACTCTAGCTAACTGAAACAAACAAACATAAATTTTAAAGATAGATGTAGGATGGTAGCCCGTATTTTTTTATTTTTTTATTTTTTATTTTTTTTATACACTTTTATTCTACCATCCTCTACGGTAACATCAAAATGATAGGGATTTATAGGCACATCCTACACTTGAGTTTTATTACTCTAACACTAATTTGACCCGAATTGAAAAGATCAAAACACTTGGAGTACGTTATTACACAAATAAGGAATTTAACGTTCCCTTCCAATCATTTCATAAACTTTAAATTTTCCCATGAGTCCCAATCGTCCCAAAATCAGATACAAAGGATATGACTCGACTTAGTAACTCATGCAAGCAACTAGATAATTGAACTAAGGGTTTAGGGTGATAACAATAATGCACTAAAAGTGAGTGCATACAAGGTAGGCTAAGGCGATTTGGGTGTACATTTGGGGTGGGGTGTAAACAATGTTCTTCATTGATATTCCGAAAAACCGAAACATCACGAGAACCGCGAAAAGGATAGGCTCGAGGGGTTAACTAGGGGTATCGTGTACTAAAGATGAGTACAACGCAAAGGTGTGGGGAATTACTCAACCGATGTGGAAGAAGTAATTATATTACGGTATCAAACAAGGGTTATCCTAATGCCTCTTATCATTTAGTTATTCCTAACTACACAAGTGTAGTCTTACTAGCGATCTCGGGATGCATCACAAAACAAGTTCTAGAATCTAATATACTACCGGTTCACACTCTAAGCATTAAAGATGAATGCTTTAATTCCTACTAATCTAAGGGTGATCCTCACATTTTGGGTGGAATTTAGGTGGTAAAGGGTTTTGTGCTAGTCATGCAACTTCCTATCCGTGAGACGCTTTTGTTAAGACTAATGGCCCACCCTATATGTCATGAAAAATTTTAAATTTGGTGCCAAAATTACCCTAACCGACATTTTCTCATGGTTTATTACACAAATACAATTGGATAAAGCAAATAATCAAGGATAAGCATAGTTTCAAAGTTTCCGTTTATTTTCCTTCCTACACTTAAACTGAACATTGTCCCAATGTTCTCCGAAAGCATCAAAGTTATGATAATAGAAGGTAATGAAAACGAAAGAAACTAATACTCCCCGATTAGCTCGGTAGGATCCGTGTAAAGTGGTGGTTAAATCCTTTTCAAGAAGAATGTATGCGTGAAAAGCTCCTTCCAATCTTTTGTATCTTCTTCTTAATAAATTAAACCCGCACACTGAAGAAAATAAACGAAACCTTCAGCGTAAAATCGGCGGTAATAATATATATAAGACTCTATTAAACTAGGATATAATGCTTGTGGAATGGATGTTTATGAATTTCGGAAAATTAAGACTTGGAAAATTCCAAAATTTATAAGTAGCTCGAAAACGAGAAAAAAGTAATCTGTTGTTTTACTCCTTCCCCGACGTCGGTTGCGATCTGACGACGTCAAAGTTATCCCGACAAAACCGGGTGCGATTTTCCGGAAAAAATTCGGAAAATTTACATCTTTAGAATCTGGAAAATTTCGAAAACATCCATTATGACTCGATACAAGCATTTGACTCGAACAAACACATATATATCTTTTAATTAATTGGTATTCTCATGTTCACATTTCTTTTGAAAACATGTGTAATCCTCCCTACACTTATCCTTTATGTAAAATACCTTTATATGCAATTAAGACGAAGTTAAAAACAAAATAAAGCATTTTTACAAATTTAAACATGAGAATAAGCAATCAATAAAAGATATATGACACTAACAATCAAACAATTAAGCATGGGTTGCCTCCCACGAAGCGTTTTTCTTTATTTATGAGTCTTGTAGCTAGACTCATAGTCGTGCCCCTACGTTGTCTCGTTTTTGCATTCTCAATGAGAATTCTATCATGTTGACAAAATTTTCATCGACTCTATATCTAGGCCCTAGGGTCAAGCAATCCTTATAATAAAGCCTCCTTCTGTCCCACATAAATTTATAACCTTTTTCAACATCGTCCTTGCTTTTGTCCTCAAAAGCTTTGATGTTGTCTCGTTCAAAAATGGGTAGATGGCCATATTCATTTGTTTTCCAAGGCATCCTATAAGTGATCTCATCGTTTCCTTCCTTAAACCTAACTGTTCCATCATACTTGTTATGGCTCATCTTAGATGTTTCAACAAACGGTTTTCCTAGCACTACTTGGGATAAGCTATAGTCAATGACGCATCCTATATCTTCTAGGACCACAAAATCAACTAGGTAGGTGAAATTTCCGATAAAGACATGCACATCCATGACTCTTCCCACAAAGTTGCAAACTCTACCTGGATACTTAGGGTCCCTCCTAATATTAAGTCGCTCATTCATAATGGGAGATTCCGTATCTATGTAAGCATGGTCGACACTCCTATATCCGATCATACAAGGGATTTTTAGGTTCCAAGGATTTCCTCTCCTAATCTTTGGGCATATCCTAATGATAGGTGATCGAGGATTATCGATTATGTATCGATGGTAAGCAACCTCTTCCTTAGTGGGGTAAAGATTGAAATAAGCACTATCCTCTTCATTTACGTCCATCCTATGCAACTCACTAGGATCTTTGATTTCATCAATGATTTGGTTGCGAAGAGAGTTGAAGGACTGATGGTCAAGTGGTTGGCTTGGGCTAGGTGAGCAAAACTTTGCAAGAAAACGGGTAGTGAGATCTTCCCAACTTGAAATAGATCCCGTGGGAAGATGAAAAAGCCATTTGCTAGCTTGTTTTCTTAAAGAGAATTGGAAGAGACGCAGACGCGTGGTCTCCCGAGTGGTAGCATCGAGGTTGATGGAATCGACAATTTTAAGGAAATCCTTAAGATGCTGATTAGGATCTTCGGAACGAAGTCCATGGAATGCACATCCGTTTTGCACCAAAAGGATGGTGTCGGATCGCAGAACCGTAGTTTGAGCTTGGTCGGGAAGCTAAATGGCGTTCCTAAAGCCTTGGTGGCTAGGTCTCGAATATTCACCAAGAGTACAGGCTCTTGGCAGGTCATTTGGTGGTAGGTTGATGAATGGTGGTTGGTTATCACCTTCCATGATGAAAAGTGATGGGATTACGAACAAAGGTCACAAAGAAGGGGGATAGACTACGAGGAAGCTAAAAATGAGAAAAATTTACTTGATAGGAATCAAGCAAAGAAACCTAAACGAGGTGGACTACTAACTAGCTATTCTATTCCGCAAGCGCCAAAAACTTGATAACGCCACACGCCGTTCGGGGTCAAAGGAACTTCCTTTTCTTGAGCAAGTTTTATAACACCTAGGCGGTGAACCTAATCGTTGTAGTGTAGTATTAGGGTAAGCCACGGGTATTGATATCGTTCTCTGGGGAATAGGAATGCTAGTGAGAAGTTACTACGCTAAGGTTGGGGTTGAGGAAGATTATTTTTTATCTTTTTATGTTTTTTTAAGAATTAGAAAGGTACGAATCTCGGGGTTTGGATTTGGGGTTTGGTATTTCTACCGATTACTCTACTTATCTAATTATCTAGTCTAAGGTGTATGTAGTCTATGTCTAATTATTGTGTGCTCGTATGATGGTTTAAAGATGTGTTCACTTAGGTTTTATTACTCCTTAATTATCTCCTATTGATGGTTGAATTGTCACGTCCTTATTCTTAATCGCGTTGTGTCTAAAGTCGTAGGGTATGCGTTTGTCCCAACTCTTTGAAACTACCAAAGGGTCTCGTCTACAAAATCTCTAGGAATTATAAACTCTAACTCTAAGGTACTCTTTAGATGGTTTAGCCTACAACTACTCTAGGTGTTATAGTCTAAGGTTCACAAAGATTAATCAAGCATTAACTACACAACGAATGACCTATCGCATTACTAGATCATTAACAATTAAGATAAGAGACAACCAATCAATATTCAATAATTAAGTTTCATATTCCTAAGCAACCACACAAGTAAATTAGCCGGGACATGGAGAACATGCAAGCATACACACAAATAATTGAAGACATAATTGAATTAATGAAGTAAAGTACTTATCTTGTGGTAAGATAGGGTTTGGAACCCTAAAATACTGTACAAGACACCTTGGTTCGGTTTAGGTTTTACTCCAAAAGACTACACACTAAAAGCGAAAAATTGGATTCTATATATAAGATTACAATCGCGACGGCGTCACCTTATGATTTGTGACGCCGCCGAATCGCCGCCATTAGGGTTTCGTCTTGGCCACGTTAGTCTTGCGACGGCGTCACCTTATGCTTGTGTGCCGTCCCTTCAGATCTCGCGCCGTCTGGATCAAATCTAGGCCGTCTTGGTTGCGACGGCCTACTCTTTAAAGCCCGACACGGCACTTGAAAATAAGTAATTTGGCTCTTGAGTCACGAAGTGCTCCGACGGCGCATAATTAACACCGACGCCGTCCCTTGTATTTCAAAGACTTGAGTGTCTCGATTCTTGACTTTGGCCATTTTCTTCAGATATCCGCCTTTTCGTCCAAATAAGTGCCATTCCAGCAATTTGCCTTCAAGAGACCTAAAAAGTGAAAAGGAACGATATTAAGTAATAACGGATACAAAATTAATCAAATAAGTGCTTAAACGACCCCTCAAAAAGGTACATTTTAAAACCTTATCAAGTTGTAAACTCTTTAACCACATATCCAAGTGATCTTTGTATGTAGTTTTGTTTTTGTGTGATTCTCTAGGTTCCTCTTAAAGGCGAGATCACCACCTCTTGAAGTCGAGCAAGCTCAAGTCCATGAGTTGCCATACTTCGTCATCATCAAGACTACTGAGGTACTCTTGTTGATAGTTCTCTCTTTCTCCATAGAAGTGTTGTGTCGAAGACATAAGTGAAAGATGTCTAAAGGGTCAAGACGAAGACATTAGTGAAAGGTTTCAAACTTCCATATTGAAAGCACTAGTGAAGGGTGCTTAGAAGTCAAGGCTAAAGGCATTAGTGAAGGGTGCCTAGAAGTCGAGTCAAAGGCGTTAGTGGAAGGTGCCCAAAGTGTACATTCGATATGGTGTGTCCGATGTACAAGATAGATTAGTATTGGGTCAAAGGATATTGATATCCTTATTGATGTTGTTATATGTAGTGGATCTCCTTAGGGATAGTATTTGTGTAGTGTTAGGTAGTAGTTCCTCCATTGTAATGGAACTCGGTATCTAGCCTAGTACCGGATAAAGGGTAGGCGACGTTGTGATAGGTTGGTTCTACCTCGTGGAAGAACCCGGTATCTAGCCTTGTACCGGATAAAGAGTAGGCAACGTTGTGAAGGCTTCTCCGCCACAAGGAGTTGGTGTTGTGTATTGATTACAAACTCTCGAGTAGGTGACTCGGGGAGTGGAGTAGGGCAAGGAAGGTGTCCTTGTAGCCGAACCACTATAAATACTCGCGTTGTAGTTTTGTGCTTCTTACTCTTTTCATTACATATTTATACATCTATATGCTTGTCTATCAACATCCAACATTCGTCTTAATCGGTAAAAGTATTCAACCCCCCCTTCTAGTTTTCCACATGATGCATATTTGGACGAAAAGGAGTGAAAACATGAATAAAATGACAAAGTCAAGATCAAAGCCACTCAAGCTGCTGAAACTGAAGCTGACGATGTCCCAACCAAAGGGCGACGCCGTCCCTCTCTACGGATTTAATTAAATACACCTGACGACTCAGTAGAGTTTTTGCTAAAATACACCTAATGGCGTCAGGCTTTGAAGAGGAAGGGCGTCACTAAGAATTTTCATCTCGGGCGGCCCGGATCCAGAATCGACGACGTCCTGCTGAAGCCCGACGACGTCACAACTACAACGTGTCGCCGTCCCATCGATAACTCGCCAAGACGAAACCCCGATGACGGCGATCCGACGACGTCCACCTATAAGGCGACGCCGTCGCAAGTGTAAATCTATATATAGAATTCGATTTTTCAGTATTTTAAAAGGTAAACTTGTGGAGTAAAAGCCCTAAACGTTTGTAGTCCGACTTGGACATTATCTTAGGGTCCCAAACCCTATTTTACACATCAAGATAAGTGTTTTATTCCATTAGTTTCATTATGTCTTCCATTGAATGTGTGTATGCTTGCTTGTTTAACATGTCCGGCTAAATTTCTTGTGTGTTTGTTTAGATCTATGAAACCTAGTTGTTAATTATTGATTGGTTGTCTCTTATCTTAATTGTAAATGGCTTAGGAATGCACTAGGCTATCGTTGTGTTTAAATGCTTGAGTAATCTTTGTGAACATTAGTTTATGAATCACTTAGAGGATTTCGTAGTCAAAATTCCAAAGATAACCTTAAAAGTTAGTTTATGAAACATCTAGCGGATTTCTTAGGCAATAACCTTAAGGTATTCTCAAAGAGTTAGGGCATAATCATTCCCTACGACCTTAGAAAACACAACGCGTTAAGAATAAGGACGTGACAATTCAACCAACAATAAAAGATAACTAGGGAGTAATAGTATCTAGGTAAACACATTTTTAATCATCATACTACACTACAATGATTAGGTTCACTGCCTATGGTATTGAAAAATTTGCTCGAGGAAAAGGAAGTTCCTTTGACCCCGAACGCGCTTCGTACGCGCATCACTTATTTAGAATTTTTAATCATTTAGTATCATGTTATGCAATATGATGCAAAAATATATAATCCTACGTATTTTGCTCACCTATTAAGCACGTGTAGGTTGTACTATAATAACGACCCTGAAGGACACCAAAAGCACGTTCCGCTCTTTTCTTGCACTTTCTTGAGCCATCTTGAAATTTAAACCAGCTTGCTTTCGGGTAATTGTATATGAATTTGACAAAAATAGACCAAGTGGGATACATACCATATGCTAGGTAATATCTTGTGTCGTATGTTTTACCATTCACCGTAAACGGGGGCTCGGGAGCGACATCGTCAATGAGGTTATCGATCGAATTCGAATAGTATAGAACATTTAGGTCGTTATTCGAACCCGCTATACCAAAGAATGCATGACAAATCCAAAAATCTTGTGATGCAACTGCTTCAAGCATTATTGTCGGATATTTGTGACCCCCCTTCCCCTAGGTTTGTATTGCTTTTTGTAAGCAGTCAGGCAATTCTTCCATTCACAATGCATACAATCTATACTACCAAGCATACCCGGGAACCCATAATAGTTCTCGTGTTTTTTTTATGAAACTTATAGTATCATTGGGGGAGAGTTTTCTTAAATACTCTTCCGAGTATAAACCACATATACATTTGGTAAAATTATCTAAACTATCATGACTACAATGTTCACCAATTTGTAAATATTCATCAAAAGTATCGGGTGATGTCCCGCACGCCAATTGGCGAATAGCGGACGTGCATTTCATTATAGGGTGGATACTCATTCTACCAACGGCATTTGGTCGAGACCTACAAAATTTAAAGTGCTTGGTAATAGGTTCAATGTTATAGTTAGTTATACCACCGACAATTTTTAAAATAGTTTTTGACTCATCCGATACCGTCTCGTAAAATTTCTTTTGTTGTATTCTGGATTGTCGCCAAAATAATCATCTAGGAGAAATTCTTAAGCGCCTTCAAAGTCTCGAGTTATGTGCACCCGAATGTGTGAACTAGTGGCTCCATCGTCATCAAAGGCTAGAAATTATTCATTATATTCGTATAAACGTAATGATTCTTCTGCTCGAGCTTCATCATAAAAAAATATCCATGTTGTAAGTGTATGAAATATGAAAGAAGCGATTGAAATGTATGTGAAAGTGTATATAAATTGTTAGTGAAAACTCGAGGGCGAGTTCTTTTCAATTGTGAAGGAATGATGAGGACAAAGAGCTGAGACTGAGCCTACACGAACACATGAAGAAGCACAAGTCAAGAAACCCAAACGTGGCCCTTCTAAAGAACAAATGCGCCTCATTTGGAAGTCCATGAAAGCGAGGCTTTTAGGTATGTTTTGGCTTAGCGTCGTTGAGCAAAAAGCGTCACATTCTTTGTGGATGGGACGCATTTGAAAGGGTTCGATGCAAATCCAGATTATTTTTATTTTCTGGATTTTTATCATTCTATTATTTAGGAAACTTTATTTATTTTTAATCTAGTTATCTATTTTAATTATTTATCTTTTTCTCTAAGATAACTTTTCTCCTGTACATAAAGGACTTATGCTCATTGTAACACCTTAGATTAGGGTTTATCAATATTCGATTTCGTGTCATGTGTCACATATGAACTAATATCAATAATAAGGTTGTTAACTACAAATAAGATAATGAATTGGTTGTTTTGGGGTCGTCGGTTGGAGACCGTGATCGTTGTTGTTTTGCGATCGTTGCGTATTTGTTTGGTTGTTTTGGTAGATCTTTGGTATGATCGTTGTATGCGGTAGAGACACGGAAGCGGGTCATTGTAATTTTATCTAGCTTTTGCTTGTATCTTTTAATATATATAACTATTGACTTTTAAAAAATGAAATAAGTAGAATTAGAATGGTTCAAAGTGGTTTTTTTTCTTTAATATAAGAAGCGCAACTAGTGGTATAGATAGATGACGACTAAAACTTATCTCCTTTTGGACCCAATAATTGGGAAGAGATCTGAGTGAGAAAGAACTTTGAAATGGAAGAATGAGAAATATTTTAAGTACATATTTCAATAAGGGTGAGAAATTTAAGGGATATCGTCTATGTTTGTAGATCATCCAAAATGCGGTTGTGGTTTCTTCTCACCCTTCTCATTTTAATTTTATTTCATTTGATCCTTACTCATAATTTAGGCTTTACAATGTAGTTACAAGTTTTAACCAAATTATTGAATAAACTAAATCATCATTATTGTTATAATAATGCTAAAATAATGCCAAACATTTGTTTTATTTGTCTTAATTGTGTAGCTATAGAGTGATTATTAGTTTTGACATTGCCAGTCGAATTTTTCTTCCTTGTGGCCCATTAAACAGCTGGTGTAACATTATAAATATCAATGAACATTATAAATATCAATGTCATAAGACATTTTCTGTATTAACAAGGACTTTATAATTCTCATCCTACGAGAAAAAGTGATCTTTTCAATTATATTCGTTTATTTTCTTTCTCTTAATTTAATAAGTCATTGTAATTTCTCTTCTAGCTTCTTGCTAAAGAGCTTTTGTTTTTAATGAAATCATCGTTTAAAAAAAAGGACTTTATAAACGACTGAGGAATATATCATAAATTGGGTTTGAGTCGAAATCTCTGGAGTTTATCTTAGATACCCCATGATTAGATACCATATTATGCATTTCTTCTTGTATACCAAATAATCGATGATAGATGAAGCATGGTGGGGAGAATGCTGTACACATGTTACAGTTGAAGGGATAGCCGTCACGAGAGGGGCGGTGGAGATGCACGAGGAGGGCCACGGACGAGTCACATTCGTTAGAATCAACCAAATAATATGGGACCAAATAAACTCAAATCATAGTTGTACAAGTATAAACATTTCACTAGTTCCCAACCACATTGTCTTGTCTTTGTTTGATGTGTCATTTGTGTCTTAACACATATATATAGATGTTATTCAACTTCAGCTTTTTTACTTAAAGAAGATTAGCACAAATGTGGAAACAAACTTAATAAATTGATCACTTTGAATAGATAATTAAACATATTATGATACACAAACAACAACAAGAAGAGTTTCAAATCTTGTCAAAATGGAGTATTTTCAGAAATAAGACTATATATATGAGTTTAAGTGAGATATTTGAAAGTGTCCTAAGCATGCATGATATTCACGAAATTCCACACCATAAAGTAAGTGTAGTACTTTGAACTTTGAAGAGTAAAACAAATGGGATGCTTACAAGTTACTTTAATATCAATCACGTGAGCTAAAAAAGTAAAGATAGACAGATAATGGAGGGAACATGTGAAATTATATAATTTCATGATATTCCAAATGACAAATACAAAACACACTTGATAAAACAAAAATATAATAAAAATTTTAAAAAGGCCCCAAAGCCTTTGGTATGGTTAGGCCAAAATAAAAGACCATTAATTAAGAAAGGGACATTCTTTTTGGTTTTTCCCTTTTTATGTGAAATGAAATAAGTAAAGAAAATTACATCCACACGTGTCACCATCACACGTGTAAACATCACCACTCCTAAATAAACGGAAAAAAGGAAAAATAAAGAAAAAAAAAGAAGAAAAAAAAAGTCCCATGTTATACAAGTTAATTAGAGACTTAATCACTTAATAAACATTGGAAAAATGCCCAAACATTTCCCGCTAAAAAGCACACATGCACACGTGTGAGAACACACTTACAAATCAAAGCATGTATCTCTCAAACCACTCTCAAAAATCAAAATTTATTTTCGAAAAAGAAATCGGAGCATTTCATCGTTGATCGATTGTTTATCCCATCTTTAGAAGAACAAGTCGCATTCGTGTGACCTTTTTGAGCTTCAATCTTCATAAGCTTTTCATCCGCACCACTATGTATGGTTGGAATCACAAATGCTTCGCTTGCAGAATCAAAATCTTGTTCCCAAACAAGATTTTGTATCTTCAACATCCAGAATCTTTTTTGATCAATCAAGAAACATAGTAGATAATATCGCAGATAATGCGATATTATCTGTTATCTGATTCTGTTAATTTTAAACAGAATTGTTATCTTTTTTTTGTAGTCGATACTCGTTTATCTTTGTTTATAATATTTTTGGAACTCAATGCAAAAAGGGACCCATATACGCTCCACCCCTCAATCTTGATACATTCAACAATGAATGACACCTTTGAATTCAATCACTTCCCACTTCTTTTTCACACACTTTCCACTTTGTACTAAACAATTTCTTTTTTTTTTCACACCAAAATAATATGTACCAAATTCCCCATTCCCTAGGGAATAAGCAAAGTCATATCTATGAATTATGACATTTGCCCAACTACTAAAATAAATTAATAAAATCACTCTTAGTTAACCCTTTTTTTTATATATCTATATTCCTCTAAAAAAATATAA
This sequence comes from Chrysanthemum lavandulifolium, assembly GCA_022545495.1. Taxonomy (NCBI): domain Eukaryota; kingdom Viridiplantae; phylum Streptophyta; class Magnoliopsida; order Asterales; family Asteraceae; genus Chrysanthemum; species Chrysanthemum lavandulifolium. The sequence goes on along the minus strand of CM040241.1, from coordinate 26,803,568 downwards.
TGAGGATTACTTGAGCACTTGGAACCAAACAAACCAACTTTTCTTTTTTCTTTTTCCCCACTCTACCCCAATTTATTTATTTTTTTTCTTTTAAGTCTCCTTTAACTAGAGCTTGATCTTTTGTCATCATCTACCCATGAGGAGTTATTTAATTTCCTCCTTTTATAAGATGAGGGCGATGAAGATGAAGATGATGAGTCACCTGATTGATCATTACTGGTTCGAGTCAGAACTCTTACTTGAACCGGTAATATCTTTGAAAATTTGGTTATTGATCGGTTTAGAGAACTCATTCCCTGAACCAGTCTGTAACATTTTGTGATCTTCTCCTGTGAGGGAAAAGATAAAACTCGAATTAGTTAAAAACATTTTTAGCACGTGTTATGTCAAAAGTAAAAGCGGACACTACGTACTTTGCTTAATCCATCACACCATGATTCCGCGTGTTCGGCATTGATAAGCGAGAAGTTAGACAGATCGCTTGCCGCGCAAAGTATGGTCGCGGCAGCAATGCATGATGGCCAATACTCAAGTAAACTTGCTTCTGCAATAGCCAAATAATTTGGTCAACTTTTTTGGTATTTGAAGTAGCATGCATGAATAAATTATGTAAGGCAATAAGATAGGTTGTTGATATTTTAATATCCAACACCTACATGCATGCGGACTATTAATTATTCCCACGACTCAAATGAATTCCAACAATAAAAAAACATAAAATCTGAAAATATATATAATTAATGGTAAATGATTGTCATGCATATACAGAGTTTTTGAGAAAATGTACCCTTATTATTTTGGTCACAAGTTTGATACTAAAACATATAAAATTGATGTTAATGTTGCATACCTTGAATATTTGATAGAATAATTTGGGTAGCCCTTGAGATAAGGAAGCGGTATAAGTCCCGTTGGGTCGATTTTATGGGCAAAGAATCCGATGAAGCTAAATGGTGTAATGGATCTTAGCCTCAATCAAAACACTAAGCACAAGAAACTCCATTCTCCGGATAGTTCTTGGCTCGAAAATATACTTTGCACCTTCAACCTACATGTAAATAACAAGCTCGATTAATGAACAATTAAGTTTAACTAATAGATGGAATTTTATGTAGTTAAATTGTAATATAAATTACCTGAAGATCGATGATGGACGGAACAAGGGGTTCCTCCATTTTAGCAGCCAAAGATAAGCAAGCCACGGCTAAGAGTTGCAAAGGCCATCCATTTGCCTGTAAATCGTTAAGAAGCAAAAAATAAAAAATCAGAAGAAAAATATGAAAATGATCGGAAAACTACGTGACATTAGCTCATTGGTTTACGATAAAGTGGATTTATTTGTTAGAATCAATAAAACAGTAACACAAAACCTATTATTGTGGTTGTATAATTAACTTATATTATTAATAAAAATAGTTGGTGGTTGATTAAGTTAATACAATCAATGTTTTCTTGTGGGACTTAGAAGAGACAAAGGGGCACATCCTAATGTAACACTTTTCAAAAAAATATAATTTATTTAAAATGTGATACAAGTGTACAAATAGACAACTAAGCAGTTGAGCCCTAAATCACTCTAATAATTATTCCATGATAAACTTGTACTAATAATATAAACACATTCACTTATTTCCTTCACATATCTAGAAATTTTTAATAAATTTAAAAGAAACTAAATATATCAAATCATATGGGTCCTAGTTCATTATTTCAAATCATGCAACGACACGTAAACTATGAAATAAAAAATGACAAATTTCAATTAGTTATATTGCCATATTTGTTTAATCAACTTCATTATGATTATAGTTAACTAGAAAACTATAGATTAATAACAAATGATATAGTTGCTAGTTGTCTTATTGCATGTTTAACTTGACATATTTGTATCTCTAGCATCTATTTTAGATATTCGTAAGAGAAATGATATATCCTTCTACGCTGTAACCAGATAACTAAATATGGAGATATAGTACAGAATGCCATTGACTAAAACTCGATCCGAAATGTCAACGACATTTATAACGTTTGTTAAGAAGTTTTTGCGATCTAGATAGCTACGTTGACTATTTCGATACATCTCATTATACATTCTATTATAGAATGAAAATGTTAATGCAATCATAATTACAAAAATAAGTATCTTTATTACAAAAAGTAAGATCCATAAGTTTAGGTTAAAATGTAGTAATTTTTTCCTCCAAGTACAACAAAGAAAGAAACAAAAAGAGGACCAAAAATGTGATAGTGGTCCCATTTATTTATCGACTAGTTTTCACTCATATATGAATCTCATCTGTAAAGTAAGGTTACTATAACTTATCAATATTCTCATTTTTTAATTTAAACAAATGTCATTAGTATATCCAAGTATCATATCTCACCTAATAGTCTTGTTAACTATTTGTGTTAGATAGTAACATGTCATTATCAACTTGTTAGACTTTGTTACAACCATTTTTTTCTAGTAAATATATTTTAAATAACCGTGTTTTCGAGCAGATAATTAACTAAAAGTGTAGCAGATAATCCGCTTCTTAGTTAATTATCTGCTCTAAACAAAATACGGTCATTTTCGTCTACTTCGAAAATAGAGGATTATCTATTTATTTCCGGAGTGCTCTTTTATTTTGCATTTTTTATTTTCTAACGTCTTGCTATTTCTCAATATAAAAATAATTATTTGTACTTCCACATATAGAACCCAACTTTGACAATTGACAACTTGTCTATTTATACAGTTTTGAAAACGGATAATCAGATTTCTCAAAGATTGAGAAATTTACCACCGGAAAGCCGCGACAATAGATGAATCGATCCAAGTAGTTAACGGATAGATACGCTGTTAACGGCTGAAAACCGTAAAATCTTTGAACCTGTGTATAACAAAACAGTAAAAAAAAAAAGATGTGCATGTTAATACAATACACCAGATGCGCACTTTAGCAAAGACACAGCTATTTTACTAGCTTACGCATAAGCATATAAACTTTTTCGTGTTCATCAAGTTATCGATATAAAATGCGAGAGGTCTTAAGTTCAATTTCTGCTAGGTACATAAAACTTTGAAGTTGACACGTCAACCTCAGAGGGTTTTAACTGGTTTAAGTATATGTATGACGTGGGTTCAAACACCATGAATTAATAAGGCTAAAGGTCAAAAAATATAATAATAGTAATAATCACATCTATTGGTTTTATTAATTACCTTAAGAATCCATGCAACAGATTCACCTCTAGCAGAAGCATCCAAAACTTGAGACTGAAACCTTTCAACATAATCAATACCAGGGACAAACTTTCTCTCTTGTTCTATAAACTCCGCAATAGATTCATCGAAATCGGGACAGTGTTCGTATTCGTACGAACACTCTGTATACTCTGTATACTCCGACTGATCTGCGCCGGAGAGAATATCTGACTCTTCGGCGCAGAGTAAGTCGGAGTAGCAATCGGAGTATGATAATGACATGATGATGATGGTATTGATAATAATAAGTGGTTTTGACAAATCATTTTTTTGTGTACATGTTTAAAAAAAGATGTGAAAACGCTCTTTTGATTGGTTGAAATTTACGACTTGCGCTACGTTTTGGCTCAAGAAGATTGGAAGGAAGGTTTGGTTAGTTAATTAGTGGGAGTGGTGTGTGAGTGTGTTTGTGTGATGTGTGAAATATGGCTAATGAAATGGTTGATGTGTCTAGAGTACTTATATATACGTGATGTGTATAAGCTTTTGTTTTGTGTGTATTTGTGAAAGTGTTTTTATTTTCTTTAGAACTAGTATAAAGTATAAGATATAAGAATATCGGTAATGATATATTTCTATATTTCTATATTCCTGGCTGTCTTCCTTGCTATTTAAAAGTTTTGTAGGATCTTTTAGGTGGAAAAGATTAATGGAGTTATTTTGCTTTTGGGAAAAACATTTTAGAAATATTTCTAAAAATAGTAAGCAATTTTTGTAAAGATTTACCATAGGATGATTAAACATTGATCATATGTTTCAACTAAAATTTGAGAAATTATCTTACATGTAAGTGTTAATATTGTGGGAAGTGACCTCAAATAATGTTAGTGCAAATATGAAAATATTTATATTAAATGGTCATTTATATTTTAGTGATGACAAATATATAACATAAAATGCATAAGTTATTCGTAATTATAAATCGTTAATCATACATTCATCAACATCTCTCGACGCCTTGAGTCGTCACATGATTTAACATAAGTTTGAATATGTTTGTTATGTTACATTATGATCAAATTAATTAACAAATCATTGAGAATGTTTAAAATATATTTTTGAGTCACTAAGTATTTACAATCTCAGTCATTATCTTTCGAACCTCATGTTACACTTCACATAAGGTATGACCACGATATTACAAACTAAGGCTAATGATCAAAGTTACATGCACTGCATCAAAAAACTTTCATCATATTAAATTAATCACTTCCATCACCTCATATATTTTTATAAACTTTCACAAATGTTTAACTTCCATTTTATTTATCATATTACTTTGATTAAAATAAATAATTCAATCATCTTGTGACTAACTAGCCATGATCTTCCCATTTAGGAAAACACCCAAATGCACTATTACATGGGATTAAGAACTTGCCATTTTGATAAAGATCTAAATACTTGCACTAGATTAGTATCTTCCGCCTTTGAGAAAAGATTTATACTCAACCTTACATTGAGAAGGGGATTAACCTCTTTAGTAATAGTCCATGATATATAGCAAGCATCTTACCTTTTTAATCTCAATATTTTTTAGGCATCACAAATATGATAAAATTCAAAACAAAGTAGGATTGACCACTAAAAAACGGGCATGTTTAGAGTCGCATTGGCGGAACGACCCCCTCTTTAGGGACCTTGGGTGGTCTGCAAGATCAGAACCTCTGTGGAAAACTAGAAAGGGGGTTGAATAAACTTTACCAATTAAAACTTCGTTTTAAAATATTTAGATCGACTTATGTCAATCTATTTGGATGTGTATGTTTGACATTGATAGATAGATATAATAAGTGTGTAATGAAAGATAAAGAGTAAAAGACATAACCATGCGACAAGTATTTATAGTGGTTCGGCTGAAAGACACCTTCCTTGCCCTACTCCACCCCCGAGTCACCTACTCGAGAGTTCGTAATCACTACACGACACCAACTCCTTATGGCGGAGAAGCCTTCACAACGTCGCCTACTCTTTTTCGGTACTAGGCTAACCACCGAAGTTCTTTCACAAAGAGAACCACACCTACCACAACGTCGCCTACCCTTTATCCCAGACTAGGCTAAGTCACGAGTTCCATTACAATGGAGGAACTACTACCCAACACTACACAACACCTAACCCCAAAGGAGACCCACTCCTTATTACAACACCATCAAGGATATCAATATCCTTGGAAACAACTATTAATATTTGTATAACGATACACCTCATCGATTATACGACCTTGGCATCCTTCACAAATGCCACTTGATTTGACTCCTAGGCATCTTTCACTAATGCCCTTGACACGAACACTTGGCACCTTTCACTAATGCCTTCGTCTTGACTCCTTTAGCATTCTTCACTAATGCTTTTGACACGGATGTTTAAGCACCTTTCACTAATGCTTTCGTCTTGACTCTTTCGGCATCCTTCACTAATGCCTTGGACACAACACTTCTATGGAGGAAGAAAGAAGTATCAACAAGAGAACCTCGATGGTCTTGATGATGACGGTATGGCAACTCATGGACTTGAGCTTGCTTGACTTCAAAGTTGTGATCTCGCCTTTAAGAGGAACCTAGAGAATCACAAAAACAAAGACAAACTACATAGAAAGATCACTTAGGATCGTGGTTAGAAGTTTACAATACTTGAGGAAAGTATGTGTGGAGTGGCAACCCAAAAGGAAGAAATGACTCACTATTTATAGAAGAAAAAACAACAACTGTTCCACGGATCCCACGGATCCCTCACTTGAGGGATCCGTCCAGTGCATTACTGGGGATCCGTGGGACGCTCCCTTTTGCCCATAGGTTTTGGGTCATGGGTCATGGGTTATGGATCATGGATATCAAGTAGATACAATGTATCAATAAGCTGTAATGCATCTAGTACATGGATTAAAACTATGGGCCATGGATTAAAACTATGGGTCATGGATATTATCCATATATGACATAAGCATGATGTCATGCAATGGGTTATGGGTCAAGCTCCATGGATTATACCCAACTATATTCAATCTATTTGGTCAATGGGTCAAATACTTAAGTTTCTACCCAATTGTATTACCCATTATAATACATACTAGTTATGTATATATTCGTCAATATGTAAACACTAGTTGTACATATGTATTACTAAATCATAAAATCACTTATACTTGTTTTAGTGTTTTATGTGAAAACGTAAGTGTGTTAGAAAACTATTGGCTCAAACCATTTTCGTATTTTATTTGTTTCGTTAAAATGATTTTACGTTTGTTATCGACAAAACATTAGAAGATCGTAAAATATAAATAAACGTTTTTACGACTTATTTGTATTAATAACCTCCAAGCTTGCTTATTTAAGCAAGCCACTTGCATACCATTTTACTTAACCTTTTGTAAATATTTTTCCAAGCTTTTATAATATAAGTGAACCCATTCTCAAGTCTTAAAAACACCCTCCAACCTTTGATCATAATGCTTCCAACTCTCATTTGTTGAAAGCAAACTATCATGTCATGCGTAACACTTCCAATTTCGTGAATGCATCGGAATTCAAACAGGGTTTTACTTCATGACATAACAATTATAACAATAGAAAATAAACTCTAATTGAGTCATTTAAAAAAGATTTATCATTTAAATTATATAAATATCAGAGTTTATAAAATGAGGTCCCAGTAGTTTCATGGTTTACAATTACATTAAATAGGTTTTTGAATGATAATAAATTTATAGCCTTCTTGAGTATTCGTACCCCTCCGTTCCATCCTCATTCATTATGGACTTAAGATAAACATGCTAAAAGTGTCAACACAAAGGTTGGTGAGTTCATAAGTTTATAAGTAAATAATGTGAAATCCTTATAAGTAAATCCTGGTAACAAGAATATGTAAATGTTAAATGTAAACTTCAAATATTCTGAGTTTATGACTATTGTACTAAATACAATATCACATATAGATAGTGTTTCCGTTAAACTAAGTTCTTGACATCGAAACCTTAAGTTTTCTAGTTTTTGGTTTATGGTTTATATCAGTTTGACATAACAGTCAAGTGGGGAAACCACCTGGACCTAGTTTCAGGTTTCTGGTTTCTGATTTGTTCACAATTGTACCAAGTCTGTTGGTTTATTATTATACCAATTTTATTAGCTCGAGATTACACCAAGTCCATTAGATCACATAATTTGTACCTGGTACATGAAATCATCCTATTTTGTAGATTTCGATAACCTCGACAATATACCCGGTAGGGGGCCATCAATCGTTTTGTGTCTGGGTTACGTTGTTATACACCTAAAGCGTTGAAAGTTGTTTGTTATTGAACTATCCTTATGAAAACCAAAATGTAAATCTTGTACCAACAGAAATTGAAATAATTGTTGCAATCATGGCCTAGTAGGTAATCAGTTGTTATACCTAGTGTTCTCAAATGTTTGTTTCATTTGTTTACACTAACTGAGTCAACTTAATAGTTATATTAATCACAATAGATCTAACCATAATATCCGTACTCACTACGCATAGTGTTTAATGGTCCATGATATGGAAATTCTAAGTATGGCAATAATGTTATTTATCATAAATTAACATTTAGTTCAGATAAAACATACAATTTGAAAATTATCGAGATTCAAATTAGAAATAGTTGAGCATGTATCTCTCCCCAAAGAGTTTATAAAACAATTAAACAAGTAAAAGTAGGGCTATGAACTCACCGTGAGTAAATGATATCAAATGTATAATGAGAACGATGGATATGCCGTGAGAACCTCTACGAGCAACCTAGAATATCATGTTGTGTCTTAGGTTTTAAAACAACGATGTGAAAATGTAAACAAATCTACATAAATTTACTATATCGATCATGATGTTGTACATTGTAGTTTGTGTATGTTGTTTATAGAAATGGTTTATGAAACGTGTCTAGTTTATATATATCGTACTACCGTTCGGGCCTTCATAATCCAGAGGTCATGTAATAAACGTACAAGGAGCTAGGTCACTTTAATACGTCAATCCAACAACTCATTAGTACGTTCATCTCGAAGAAGCCCCTCACATGAAGTTCCCTAGTATTGTAATACTTAATGTTTAATCGTATACTCCGTACTCATGTTTATATGACATATTAAGAGTTTATAAAACACTAAATAATTAAATAAAATTTCATAAGTATTTTAAGTTTATAAATACTTACCTTAATATAGAATGCTTGTTTATAAGAAAAAAGAAATATAAGCAGAGGTTCGACGTGACATTAATAACCTCCGAAAAACCGGAAACTACTTGGAGATTATAACGAATTCTTTTTGAAGACTTGAAGTTATTTGAATATTATAACGACTCTTTGTTGAAAACTTGAAGAAAACAAGATTAAAACATAGTTTTTCTTCAAGAACTCTTAAAATTTCTTATAAAATATAAGAGAAGTGCCTTTGGTTTTAGGTCTTTAAAGATATAAGGAAGTTGGGTGCAAGTTTTTGAATGAGTTTAAGTTAGTATTTATAGATTAGAGGAGGTTAGTTACCATGCTATTTAGTGGTTAAAATGTTACACATGAACTAAAATGAACTAATGGTTCATAATGTTACACATATATGCCTAATTGTTCTATAATTTATCACCAATCCATCAATGCTTGGTGATGTGCATAAATTCGTCCATATGGTTATATGGATGACTTGGTTATTCATTTTCATATTATCTTGATTTACTAATTGAGTTTTGGTCTTGGTAATCGCTAACGGTAAGTATTTATACTACGAAACTTAAAACCGAGTATAGTAAATGAGTGATAAGTTTAACAGATCGCGTAATTTAATTATACTTTAATATACTGATCAATATACTTTAATTTAATTATATTAAATGAGTGATAAGTTTAACAGATCGCGTAAACGCTTTTAAAACAGAAAACGTAGGCTTAAAACGCGTAAAACGTAAAATCAGAAAACGTAAAAATCCAAAACTTGTGGGAATGTCGTAAGATATGAAAAACACATATTTTTCTTGTTTAGAATATTGGATGGACATATCGGGATGTATAAATTTCATTTAGACCAAAAAGTAAAATCGAGACACGGTTTTACTGAAATGTGTTCTTAATAACTTTGCAAAAATGACCGATGAGTGTCAAACTTTCACGTTATCATGGAAATAGGTTTATTTATGAGAATGATAAATAAAAATACGGAGTGAATAATAAAGTGAATAGTAAAATACGAAATGAATATTAACCCGAAAATACGAATTGTTACATCATGATCCACCAATAACAAGCCTAGAGCTCTCATCATCTTCATCCACCACAAGCATACTTCATATGAAGATCAACCACAACAAGCTTGGAGCACTTGTCACATTCATTCATTGAAGGCTTCTTATCAAAATAAGTTTAACCTCATCAAGTTTAGAGTTCTTAATGTTTAGATTGGGCATTTATATCTATTTGACAATCATGTCTTAGATCTCACATTGTATCACCATCATACAACACTTGTATCACCCATTATATTTCAAACTAGAGGTTAGTTGGTTTATGTGTTTAGGCCTTAAAATACAAGGGTTAGGGGGTGGCAATGGTCACGGTATGCATGAGGTGAATCCATACCGCACGTCAACACCATTGCCACCGTGCGGTATGGTTGAATCGGTATGGCATGCGGGCTTAATTGCGAATCGGTATGGGAAGTGATAGCATGTGTTTTTGTTTCAAAAGTGAATATAAATTAAGTGGGGTATGGTGAATCATGGTTGCCACTAAAAAACTATAGTGAGGTATGAGATTAGGTGGAATGATATTATTGGTGGGTGGTGAGGTATGGTGAGGTATGGGTTTAGACCATTGCCACCCCCTATTAGGTTTAGTGTGTTTAGGCCTAAAACATAAGGATTGTAGGTTTGTTATGTTTAGGCCATAAAACATAACGGGTTTGGTTGTATCCGAAGAACTTGATATATAACTTTATATTGGTAAACTTTGTGTTTAATGATGTAAGGTTTTCTCCACGAAGGGAGCTTGTTGACTTAGCTAAGTAACCCTCGAATCGGAAACTAAGGAAGTGGAGTAGAGCGAAGATGGAGCTTTGTAACCAAACTACTATAAATCATCGTGTCCGGTTTCTCTTTCTTTTACTTATCATTTTGTCTTTTACTTATAGCTTTGTGATTATATTGGCATCGTGCTTATGTTTGTGTTGTGGTGATATGTTCTCTTTTATGCTTTCTACCAACTTTATAGTTGTAGACTTGTTATCGCTCATTTATCTTACTACATCAATTTAATCGGTTATTTGGTACGATAAATTTAAGTTTTTAAACGGAAAATAAACATTCCTCTCGTTTTTCAAAAATAGGTGGATATATATTTTGTCGAGGCGAAACCAGAAACTAATTCACCAGGGCATTTAAGAAAAAATTAAACAAGACTACATAATTGAGTTTGATTGGATCATATGTATTTAGGAAAAATCGAGTATTTTACACATACTAACACTATATCGGAAAAATTAAGAGTGTTTGAGTCCCTAGACTCACCCTAGTTACGCCCTTATATTTGGCGAATAGAGTCGAGTATATAGGAATATTTCGCGTTTACAACTACTGTTAGCAGTTATTGTTGCTTGCTATCAATGTAATATTAAGCATGTAAAACGATGACATAACAACTTTATTTTTTGTTTAACATGTTTTCTATACAAATGTGTGTATGTGTTTTTACATCATTTTCCATTTTATAACTTAAAATACAATGATTATTTAAACACTTTGATTAAATAATAATTGTGGTTAACGACTAATATGTACTATTTACTGCTACTCCTAGTTTCGACATACAACATAGCCAGATAAATGTATTTCTTGGCATACAACATACGAAGATTATAAATAGTCGTATTCAAACGCTATAAAATTATACCCTCGAATTAAACACTCACTATATAATGGTTTACAATGTAAGAAAAGGAATAATGACATGTTGGCATTAGAAGAGATTGAGATTTAGTAAGAAAATAAATAAATAAATAAATAACTGAGAATTTTTTTTAAGCACGCAATTCAAATAAGAATTAAGAAATTATAAAAAATGTATCTGTTTTTATAAATAAATTTAAAATGTGACTTAAGAATTTCTTCACATCTTTTTTATTTTAATTTATTTTTTTATTTTATCCTAACTCATATTAACACAACATACTTTTTCGTTTTCATAAAGTAATTTTATTTTAACCTAAACTTGTGTTAACTCCTTATCTAAGTAACCCCTTACCCGCCAAACAATGAGTATATCTTGAAACAAGAGTTTCACAATGTACACCATATTCCTTTAGCACATGGTTTAATAAATAAATTTTAATGATAATCAAATCTTTAGCATGATCAAATAAATAAATTTTGCTACTTTAAATTATCTAGTCTTTTAGACATAACATGAAGCATGACCAAACATTTAAAATTGTGACAATTAATTATGAAGCCAAGCAGGGATAAAATAAGGGGTTTTTGGGACACCTATAAATTTTTTTAAGGGATAAGTGTTTCTAAATGTATCCAAGTTACCCCATTTTACTAAGTTGTGTATCAATTTATTAATCCTCCTAAACAATGCAATATTTTTACTAATCATACTAACATGTGTATCCCGTCTATTTTTACTGATGTGGCAAAGTAGCAACGTTAACTTTGTTTTTTTCCTACTTCACTCATGCCCAAGTGGCAGTCAAACATTGACCCCAACGGGCGGCATATTTACCGCCAAAAACACACATTACACTCACAATAATCCCCAAATCACACACAACTTTTCCAGAATCATGAGTAAACCCTAATTCCTATAACATTACACACACAACTTTTTCATAATCATAATTTGAATGCAATTAAAGTATTAAGGTATGTGTTTTGTTAATTCCAATTTACAAATTGTTAATTTATTACAATTACAGTTTAGGGTTTAACCCTAATTTTGTATTTTGTTTCTTTTAGAATGACTATTCCTGGGCCTGATGGTGTAGAGTTGGATGTTTGATTTGATGGGATTTTCCTGCACGAACCACTAAGGTATGACAGTGAAACAATGGGTAACATATATGTTGGTAGGCTTAAATTTGAAGAATTTAAGAGCATGGTAGTTGAGAGAACAAATTGTGCCCACTTATTTGCTGTATACTATAGAATCCCAGAACATGATCTAGAGAAGGGTTTAGTGAAAGTAGGTAATGACTATGACCTGATTCACATGTATGACCTCTCAAAGTTGCATGGTGGAATAGAGGTATACTTGGACCATTGTGCCATTGATTTGTCACGATTTAGTCGAACGACCCTAGTGCAACTAGTGATGGAACCTCTAAGAAAAGAGGAACACCTGTTAAAAGGTACTGCAATGTGTTTACAATTGAAGAAATGGAGAGGTGGGCTGAGGAGTATGCTGAACAAGGGGGTGTGGTTAATAAGGGTAAAGGCATAATGGTGGTTGAAAGTGATAAAGATAAAGGTAGTGATGGAGATAGTGATAGAAATAGTGATAGTGATAGTGATGATAGTGATTACTCTCAGAAGTCCATTGATTATCTAAGTGCTGGTGAAGAAGAGCTCATAGAGCTTAGAACTAGGAAAGCAAACAGAACTAAGAGAAAACCAACACCAATTCCAGACATTGCTGGTTCTGGTTCTGCAAGTAGTAGTAGGGCTGCAGTTTCAAACAAAAATGAAGTCTTGATTGAGCATGATGAGTTCATAGGAGATTTATTGAGAAAGTTGAAGGGTGATGGTGATGATTCTGATTTGCAAGACCCATTTGTTGGTGCTAAATATGTGGTAGAGAAATATCCTACATATGATCCTAGCACACATTGGAGGTCACAGACTTCGGAGGTAATGAATGTTTTTTTTTATGTTCTTGTAGCAGTTTGGTCAAAAGCTTGGCTAATAGATTCATTGATTTGAATTGTGTTCATGTAATGACTTGGGCAAAGTTTGAGAGTCTTGCACAATTGAAGGAATGCTTAACATACTATGCTTTGGCGGTGGATATTCAATTTGGTATAAGAGAGTGCATCGAGATAAGGTAATTGTTTGTGGCCAAAGACCACCAAACCTTGAGGATCTGATTTAGGCAAACAAAGGAAGCAATTCAGGTATCCTTGTGAAATACCTGAAGATGTACCAAAATGTAGTTTCAGATTATATGCTAGGATCAACTCTGAAAAAACATTTCAGATTATGTCTTTAAAGTCTGAACATAATTGTGTGAGAAATTTCAAGTTTGGGTCACTAGTAGATTATAAGTGGATAGGAAAACAGTTTGGTGATAAAATTAGAAATAATCCAGATATCAAGCTAGTAGATATAGCTGATCTTGTAATGAAAAAGTATAAATGTAGTGTCAATCCTAATCGCTGTAAAGTCGCAAAGAATTGGGCATTAAGTGAGTATGAAAACTATAGAACAACATTATGTCGCTTAGATCATATGGCAAAGAATTACTGGATAGTAACCCAGGGTCCACAGTCAAACTAGGAGTTTCTGTAACATATGACAAGACTTATTTTGATAGGTTTTATGTTTGTTTAGCTGCATTAAAAGAAGGTTTCAAAATTGGGTGTAGAAGGGTTGTTGCATTGGATAGTTGTTTCTTAAAGAGACCTAATCAAGGTGAGATTTTAACTGCCATAGGAAGATATGGGAACAACCATATTTACCCTATTGCTAATAACTTGAGTCAAATACCATTACAACAAAAACTATACTACCACAATCCTAGACAATCCTACACTATCCTACCCAATCCTCATACCTAATACAAGACATAAAACCAACAAAATACCCACCAAAATGACAAAGATTCTGTCATACAATTGTAGTTTTGACTTTGTCACTATCAACTCTTGCACAAGCCTTGCTTTCTCCATAGTTAGCACACCAATATGCTCTTGCATCTCTACTGTTTGACTACCTCTCCTCACCCTAGCATGCAAATCCAATAGCAGCTTCCTATAGTAATCACTTGGTAAATCTTCATCAAAGAACTGATACAAACCACACTTTCTTTTCTTTTCTTATCCTATAATTAAATCAAAAACAAAATCAGATGTAAAGAAAACAACACAATCAAAAAATTCCCAATTATAAAATTATGGCTTACATAAATGGGGCAAGCAATAAATCTTTTCCCTGGATTTTCTGGTGTCCACGTCGTTTTCACTGTCAATCGATGGCCACATTCACAAAAGGGTCGAACGTATTGCCCTATTACACGAGGAGTGTCTTTTGCATAAGACATGGTGGTGGTGGTTGTCGTCGTTGTGGTGGTGGTTTCTGATTTGGATAAGATATTTGTTTCTTTATATTAAGGGATATAATTGAACCGTTTTGGTCAATGTTTGACTGCCACTTGGGCATGAGTGAAGTAGGAAAAAAACAAAGTTAACGTTGCTACTTTGCCACATCAGCAAAAATAGACGGGAGACTTAATCGATACACATGTTAGTATGATTAGTAAAAATATTGCATTGTTTAGGAGGATTAATAGATTGATACACAACTTAGTAAAATGGAGTAACTTGGATACATTTAGAAACACTTATCCCTTTTTTTAATGTATGAATTAATTTTTGAAAAACACATCAATTTTTTCTAAATTCATTTTAAATGCATCTGTTCCGTCAAAATACGTTTCGAGTGTTATATAGTTAGCATGTTTATAAAAAAATTTATACACTCGATCATATTTGATACTGATTTTGTCCTTAAGTTCAAAATATTAGACTAGTTGATCGGAGTTGTAGGGTACGTTTCAACAATTGTTTTGGTCCTTCTAGAATTATGAAGAATTAGAGTTTCTTTTGTTACTATAAGGTGATGAACAATAATATTTTCTACATAGAATTATTATTGTTGAGTTTATGATATATAAAATACAATAAAACATAAAGACATCAAGAGTACACAGAAGAAGACTTAAAGATCATAACAAATAAATTAATTAACCGAAAGTATGCGTAACGCACCTCTTGCGAATGTCAAATCCTCGAGCAAAGCAAAGAAGTGGTTTAGCAAAGTTGTCCTCACCGCTCTACAACTCAAACCAAATGATGTAAGAATAATGTCTTACAACCACGCTTTGCACACACGATTAACCAACGAATCAAGCGATTGCTAGATCTAACACAAGTCCTCGTTTAAGAAAACGAAACCAAACTCCCTTACAAATGGGGTGTTCGGCCGATATTAGACAAGAGAGAGAGAGAGAGAGATCTAGGGTTAATTCAATGCACAAGTGTATGAAACCCTAGAACCTAACCTCTTTATATACTAGTAGGTAAACTTAGGAACAAGTTTATGAATTAGGGCTTTGGAAGGCCCCTATGGCCGCCATGTAGACAAGCCCAAAGGAAATCCATAACTTTTCCAAGTTTTCCATTTCTAGTCCTTTCTCTTTCATTTAACGGTCGTTAGTCATTTTTCCGTTAAATACTTAACGATCGTTAACGGACTTAATGTGTAATAATTAATCGTAAACATAAACATTAATTATTAACTTTAATTCTCATTCGCTAATGTGTGCATCCCGTGGTCACGAGTTCGAATCCGGACATTCACATGTTTGTAAATATATACATTTCCAACAGCCCCACTGGATATGTTTACAAACGTGAAATGACATTGGTTAGCGCCTAGCAACACGCCAATGCCCCTACACAACTCGTGTATGGTTTTCTGGAGAAAACCAAGTTTGATGATTCATCATCATATTCATCCTTTTGTTTCTAATACCATGTTAATAAGAATATGGATCTCACTCATTTCTTAATTAACTATTCTGCTTTCTCGCTTTATATGATTTATTAAGATTACCAATTCTTCCGAATGAAGACCTTGGGTATGGCCATACAAACATCTTAACAATCCTACGAGGGCCCAAGAGTATTATACTTCAAAATAAATTTGAAGGAAACAAATCCCATTTTGACTACAAGCGGATTCATAAATTTCGCAACACTTCGAAAACAACCCTTATAACTACCGCCACGTGTAGCGTTAGATTGCTTCACAAAATGCACTACATCCATGACATATCTCTTGTATCTCAAGTCGAGGATAAATATCCATGATATACTTAATGACAAAGATCCATAAAGTATCATCATGCGGGTGGGATAAGTCCTATACTCAATTCATTGAATATCATCTCGAAATTAGTCATGCTACGCATCAATATACTTTCAAGTATATTCTAACTAATACTCGATTTGTCTTAATTCAATATCATTCCCATGTTATTGATTGACAACGGACTATTTAGAATAACTTAAGTTATTCAAGGATTTAAACATGCAAATACAGAGACACAATATTATAAATGAAATTAAACGATACCGTACTTTAATTCATTATAAATAATAATTGTTTAACATCCTTTATCCAAATACTAAATAGATCAATGCATGATAATTCTCGGTTAATGAATTTTGCCACAAGTCATGCAACTCATACTTGTTGACAAGGCATAATTTCAACTAACTTTGATCTACAAGAATTTTGAGAATACTTATTTCAAAAATTCAATAATTGAATTTCTTGTATGTGTTTACATATCTTGATATTGTCATATCATTCCATAAGGTGCGTGATAACCGAACCACCTTTATATGACAATCATCTTTCAAAACTTTTAAAGTTTTAAAGTATTCTTCATTCTTTAATGTATAATGCAACTATGCTCTTAGTTGAGCATAACTAGTCAACATGGTCATTATCAAGGATACCATGACTAGAATTGAGTGTCATCTCAATTATACCAAAGATCATTGTGTACAACAATATGCTCTTTAAACATCCGTAAACTTTAGAATGCTTATAGTGTAATGTTGGTGCCTACCAAACTCAAGTTTGTTGGCAATGACAATTATGAAATAATTGCCATATTTTCGTCCATAGAATCTAGGAGCATATCCGATCGTGGAATGTGATTCTAAATCCAAACATATTCCTTTTAAAATATTTATTACACTAACAACTTTCAATGTTGTCAAATCATCTTGTAACCAAGCATGACACAACAATCTTATACACAACATGATGTACATGATGAATCTTCAAGTTAAACTTTAAGATCTCATTCATATTATATCTTGTTAAAGATATGTATTTATCATGTTTTATTAGACTCATTTATTTTACCGCATATGTTTAATAAACATATATTCCAAGGTTGTATGTCTTATTTCCAAATCTTACAAACAAAGTTTCATTCCCAATTAAAACTTAATTTAGGTGGAATGTAGTTGCCCATACAACATATAAGATTTAAGAAAATAATACTCCCACTAGCTTTCAGGAATACTTATGAGCTATCTTATTTTAATTTTTAAATCAAACATGGATTTAATATTAAACATAAGAATCATCTCATAGATGCATGCATATATCCATTCATGGATTCTTGCAGTTTGTACATATTCAAAGATTATTTGAATTCATAAAACTCCTTTGCATTACTTATCGTCCTCGCAAAAGTAATTTCAAAACAAAGAGTTTTGATATTCATTGTCAAACTTTCATATCAATGAAACTAAGTATGACAATTATAATCTTTATACTTCTATTTAATATATCTAGGAAAGAATATTCAATCATAGTTAATTGCTTAAGTATGATTAATATTATTATCACTAGACATACATTAAATACGTGTACAATATTGTCCATATGATTTCTACACAAAGATTTAAACCACTAGGGTTTTCATCTTTTGAAGAAAATCATCTTCATTTAGATAAACCAAGTATCTAAAATTGATTATCTTTATGGACAAGATCTCAACATTCATAGTATGATTGATTTACCACAATTCAACATTTGGTAAATTCATCATTATGATTAACAAGCTTACCATGATCCTGTAACTCATATTCCTCAACATATTAAATATCTGAGATATCCTTGCGGATCTATGAATGACAATTCCATCATATTGAGGTCTATCATATACATGTTTAGCCTCATCATGATATTTGCTAGTGCATTTTAGAAGATTATGTATTTTGTAATTCAATCTTTCAAGATCTAAACAAAACTCCCACTTGCCTTTAACAATTTAAAGATTACCTTTAAATAGTTTAGCAAGTAGAGCAACAATACATTGTTCTCTTTTGGGACATTACAAAACACATTGACAGTTCCTGACATTAGTTTGTTACAACTCACTCTACAAGTAGTTTAACAAATTCAGAACTTCATTTATAAGACTTAATGTGATTCATCACATTCCATAAACAAATGGTGTCTTATCAATCTTCTAGGTTGAAGTCTTATTGAGTATATTCAATCTATACTCAATCTACTAACCTTGATAACTTTTTGGAAGAAACTATAGTTATCTTGAATCAAACAGCGCCAATAGATTTTGATTCTTCTAAATGAACATACCATAAAACTATGGTATTTCATTAGAATTAATATTGTAAGATTAATCTAACAATATTTAAGATAACCATCTACTCTTTGGTTTATCCTATTTACCAACAAAGTAAAACTTAATGGTACAATAGAATTACCAAATCAATTGCATGCATTATAACACAAGTATTCTTGACCAAGTCAAAAACATATCGCTTATAATCCCACTATACGTTATAAGTCATTGATCAACTCATTGACTTCATGCATATGTCTTAAAACATAGCAAGTTAACGCCTTACTTTATATTGTAAGTCTTGTATTAACGGACTTCATGTTTGTGACTTTACAAAATCATAAACATTTATAATTAAAGTAATTATGAACACCACCTCGGTTTCAATTAATATTTCAAGTTAATATTTACTACATATATTTAAGTCATTCAACGAATACTCAAATTCAAAGTAGTATCGATTACTTCATTTAATTATGTCATTCCATGAAATGTTCAATGTAAGAAACTACAGAATCATCCATGCTCGCTCTCACGACACGTGGATATTTTACCTTGAGCTACAATCTAGTTCACGCTCACGTAACATAAATTGTAACTACAAGTGTTTCTTAAATATTGAAAGACATAAATATTTAAAATAAAGTAGTCTTTGTTATCATCTTGACACTTGTTCTTAATAGGGCAATCATACACATTTAAATGTATAATTCCTATTAGAACGTTACTCTCTTACCTTGCGGTCAAGAGAATCCATTTAAATCATATTTATATGTGTTGTACCTTGCACACAATAAAGATTTCTCCCACTTGTGCTTGGAACAACATCATGTAGCGATAAACAACACGATACACGCTCGCTTATTCGATTAATATGATTTGTGTCATAGATATAACAAGTAGATGTAGAACTATATTGTTTAGTAAGGAAACGCACATGACTTTCCTTAAAAACATAAGTGTCTACAATTGGAAAGTAATTATCTTTGAAGATAATCGGGTTACTACACGTGAAATAAGGCTTGTAGCTCCCACCGAATTAGAAATCATTAAAACAACTTCTTATTCAAGAATGCAACACAAATGCTCCCACCGAATCGACAACATTGTAAGTGTTGCATAACCAATGAAAACAACTTGCTTGCTTTTTACTTTCCTACACCTTTGAAGAACCATACGTAATCATTACTAAGGTACTAAAAGGTGTATTCTACTCGTGAATGATGGGTTATCCATCAATGTTATTAACTTGAAAAATTGGGTATGCAATTTCTTCCTTAATGTGTCTACCTTCCCATACCGGTATGTAGCACCTTTAAAGGTTAAAGTAAACCAACTAGATAAATTAAGCTAGTTTTCCTTTTACCAATTTTCGCGGTAATTTGTCTAGCTTCTAATTTTGTAACTCATATACATGTTTTCCGCTTAACCAACATTCATGTTGTTACAAAGGATTCATTCACCAAATGAGGGTAATGAAATCTTTATGGAAAATAAGATGTGCAATTCATTGCTATGAGTTACATTAGAATTTAGACAATTCAAATGTTCCTATTATACCTTTCTCATTCATGAAAAGGAATAGGATTGAGTCTCATGCTTCTCCCATGGAAAAGAGACTTCGTTTGTCTTTTCGGTAAATTATTCTCGATCAAACATTTGTTTGAAAGCGAATGGAGCAATTTATCGATCAAAGACTAAACTTTGTTTACGTTAAATGTTGCAATTATACATTCAAAAGAATTACAAAATTCAATTTTAGTATTTTCGATAATTAACCTTTTCAAGAAAATTAATTACCCATGGTTCATAAGCATATAACCATTTAATTTTCATTGAAAACTAGGATCCAAATTGTCATAATCTCATCACATCGCTTGATCCGCTAGTAATGAACCTTATACAAAGTGGTAGAGCTTTTGCTCAATTGCCAATTTCAATTGCAATTCCTAGATTTATGGGATTTACATATAGCCAATTTCAATTGCCATGTAAACATGTTTTATCCCATCTTATGCCTTGAGTTGCCGCTCACTACAAAACTCAATTAAGTTGTCCAACTTAAGAAACGCAAAATCGTCCATGCCCGCTTCTCACGACACGTGGACATTTTACCCTTTGATTAAGATCTAAGTCACGATCTCACGCAAATAGAAAGTAATCTTAGGTGTTTCCGTTTCGTTGGATGGCATATAACTTAAATTTAAAGGGTAATAGTTTTGATGTAAAACCAAATATGTACAAAGATGTCATGCATTCATCTTTGTAGCATAGTTTTTATTAAAACATTTATATCTTGTTTTAATGTTTAAGTTTTTTCATCATCAAACTTTAATTGAGGTATTGGTTTCACCAATCAAGGAATTTAGTGTTAATTATCATCCATTATACCGTACTTTTGCATAAGTGTAAACACTTAGTGTTTCGGATAATTACCACCTAAGTGGCGCATGGAATCAACACTAATTCGCCCTTAAGATGAGCTTGCACATTTAATGACTTACTAAGTAGCTCCATTCGAACTTACAGAGGCGCGAGGACCGTGCGCGCTAAAGCACAACCTTAGACATCCTTTCGGTGATCGTATGCACTTCTTTAAACCCCTTTATTAGTTCATTCTCATGGGTGAGCTGCTCACTCATTTGTACCAAAGTCATCAATCAATTAAACGATTATGATTACTATTCTTAAAATATACATGTTTCACCATTGTTTAGGTCATTTATTTTTCTTGTAAAATACCCTTGTTACACATAACAAACAAGCAAGTATTTGTAAAATAAACAAATAAACAATAAATGCATAACAAATAAAAGTCATGCATATCAAATAGCCACATGCAAACGTTTTGATAAATCCTATTAATAACCAATTAATAATGATTGAGGTCTTCCCAATTTTAGATCTATCATAATTTAGAGTATATCACTTAAACATGAAAGACATACAATAAAAGCATATCCATGATAAAACATGCGATAATTATCATGGACATAAAATTACACTTAACAATTAATGCAATTAAAAAGCGAGTTACGATATACACATAAAGTTGCATGCATCTTAGGGTTTCTAATCCAATTAAAACAATAGTTTACAAAACCCTAATGAGGGTACCAAAATAAACGCCCTCCAAAAATTAGGGTTTAGGTTTTGCAAACCCTAGATCTAAGCATACAAATAATAACACATTCATGTTTATTTTAATTATGTGTTTCAAGAATTAATTACTTGTTATACAAGGCTCGTGATGCCATCGTTGAGTTTATGATATATAAAATACAATAAAACATAAAGACATCAAGAGTACACAATGGAAGACTTAAAGATCATAACAAATAAATTAATTAACCGAAAGTATGCGTAACGTACTCTTGCGAATGTCAAATCCTTTGAGCAAAGCAAAACAACCCCGAGCAACCGCTCTACAACTCAAACCAAATGATGTAAGAATAATGTCTTACAACCACGTTCTTGTACACACGAATTAACCAACGAATCAAGCGATTGCTAGATCTAACACAAGTCCTCGTTTAAGAAAAACGAAACCAAACTCCCTTACAAATGGGGTGTTCAGCCGAATATGGGACAAGAGAGAGGAGAGAGATCTAGGGTTAATTCAATGCACAAGTGTATGAAACCCTGAACCTAACCTCTTTATATACTAGTAGGTAAACTTAGGGAACAAGTTTATGAATTAGGGATTTTGAAGGCCCCTATGGCGCCATGTAGACAAGCCCAAAGGAAATCCATAACTTTTCCAAGTTTTCCATTTCTAGTCCTTTCTCTTTTCATTTAACGGTCGTTAGTCATTTTTCCGTTAAATACTTAACGATCGTTAACCGGACTTAATGTGCAATAATTAATCGTAAACATAAACATTAATTATTAACTTTAATTCTCATTCGCTAATGTGTGCAATCCCCTCAAATGTGATTGGCTCACGAGTTCGAATCCGACATTCACATGTTTGTAAATATATACATTTCCTTAACATCATAAAAAGAAAAGAAAAATGAAATGTTTGATGAAAGAGGTGTGAGACTCCACGAGTCAGTCTGCCTTGGTTTAATTCCTCATATCTTTCAATACATTTATCGATTTCCTTGCTGGATCCAAACCAAATGTCAGTTTTGACTGGTCAATACTGTCAGTCAAGACCCAAGAAACTAAGCATAAATATAATAAATAAAACCATTTATTATTTTCACCATTATTATTATGCTATGCAGCAAGACTTTTACAAATGTTAAATTAAAAACGTCTAGTTATGCCAGTTGTATAAAGTAACACTACAACAAATAATGTTGTTTGGAACTTTGATTGTCCCTCTTTATGTTGTCTTGTATGTGTGTAGTCTAATTCACAAACCTCTTGTGGCACTAATTCTTTTCATTTCTCGTATAAGAGAAATTAGAAAGTTATAATCGAACGAGCAAACTTTGATAATTTATAAAAACTAGATTATAGACCATTTCATTAGGGGGCAAATTATGAGACACGTGCCCATCTTGCCCCCTCCTGTCTCCGCCTCTGTGTATGCTCCCATGTATATTGATCTATCAGAATTTGATTATCCATAAAATGTTGGCTTAATTCGTCATTCGAATGTGTCAACATATATATTTTTGTACCTAAAGAATTTTGGTGTGTGTGTTTGTTGATGCATATAGATAACATGTACATTATGTGTGCAAGTATTTTTAGCTATGTATCATAAGTGATAAGAGACGTAAGACGCGTGCTCTTGCCTTGGTGGCATTTGGACCAAGCACCTCGTAACTACACTCATCTCCCAAGACACATGCTAGAGGAAAATGGGAGAACTCGGTCGTTTAGATGATCGAGTTGTGGGTTGTTGTTGTGTGTGATATATTACTTTTTGTGAGGTATATTTATGTTTAAATGAAGTGTATTTTGGTAGTGATGTTGTTTGTGAAAAGAAAAGCTGACATGACGCTGAAGGTGTCGGTGATCAATTTGTCCTCCAAATCACAGCACAAGATAGGTATTTCGCCTGCATTAACCGAGACAGGTTGTTCTAAGAACTTAAAAATTGTTCCATCACCACACTTTTAGGTAGAGTAATTTTAAATACACATAGAACCGATACAAGTTAACGATGTTAATCCATCTACATGGTATTTTAAACAACTGTATTTTAATTTAATATCAATAACCACTGAGAAATCAAAGCTACGAATTAACAATAACCATTGTATAAGATTTGATCTGTATGTTGTATTAAAATGCACATGTTGGATGTTCAAAACATTGACTAATCCAATAAAAAGTCTTCAAACTATGTGCATAAACTTTTGAGTTTTGACATGAAAACAGAGACAAAACTAGAACACAAAATGATAAAGTGCACCTAAAAATAAACTAAACAGTACTACAAACACAATATTAAAAGACAATTAAGAAAAATCAAATCCATGCGTCTCTCAGAAACCCCGGGACCCAACCTGGTTCTGTCACTGCATGGAAGGCTGCTAATCAACATATATCGATTAGTTTTATTCATAGCTAACTTCATGTAGAGCACAAGATTTAACCAACTAAAATAGATAACTACTTTAATTCATGGGTGTTTCGAAAACTTCCGAGACCGAACCTGATTATGTCACTAAATGCAAGGCTAATCAACATATATCGATCAGTTTGATTCATAGCTAACTTCAAGTAGGAACACAAGATTTAAACCAACTACAATAGATAACTACTTCTAACCTTGAATTACATACACATAGATAGACAAAACATCATAAAAAATTGTGCAACCTTTAAGAAATAATAATGAAAACACATGAAATTAGTGTTATGGTAGGATCAAGCTCATGTGGTGCCCTTCCTACCAACAAAAAAATGGGGCCAAATGTCTATAGCCATAAGCCATTAGTCCTAAACTTACTGAAAATATGCTTTCTATATCTCGTTATGTGATAAACGTATAACACGCGGGTATGTTTATCGAAAATAATGGCATCAAAAAGCAGTAGCACTAGCAGGAAGCAGTATGTGTTTGTTTAATAAAACATTTGATAATATAGTTGTATAATCATAATTAGTAAGTGGAAACGTTAGTTGCTCGTAAATGCTACTAGAATTAACGTTATGATCAGGAGCGTTTAGAAAAAATAGAAATGTTAGACGTTAGTTTCTAAACAAGCATATTGTATGAAGCACTAATTGCTAGTTGCTTCAAAACGCTTGCTATCAAATACACCCGTATATGTGTAATCTCCAAAAGGTGAAGATCGGTGGGATCACTCTGGTCCTATGCATCCTAAGGATGCCAACCGGACCCTCCCAAGGACCCGACCTGAGTGAATGAACACCGTCCAAGGTGATCGTCTTATCGGAGGTGGGCTTTGAACCCCGACCATTTTCTCCATAGGCCCTCACGACCAAATCGATCGGCGATTTACGGTGGGGTGAAGATACCAAATGATCTTTAGTGCCATAGAATAGGTTTGAACCAGGATCTATTGACCCAAGCCCAAAGCTCTTACCAATGGACTAAAGCATCATTCGTAATAACTTGTTTCATATTCATAAAGAGTAAAACTAGTTAGCTATAAACATTTATTAAGACTAGAAGGGTACCCGCATGATGAATGCGGCGGGCAGACCATGACTACTTTAGAATAACAAATGTTTTTCATTTTACGTCTAATTCAAGTAAGTTTCTCTTTTCAACTCCTCTTCTTCCCGACTACTAAAGAAACTCATAAAATATATCAAAATGGATGTTGAATTAAAAAGACAAAATTTTAAAAATATGGTGAAATTAGATCATAAAAAATTAAGCGGATTAAAAGATATTTAAATTTAAAATAAAGGTGATTAATTAGTTAGGAAGTATACGTCAATTTAATTATCGAGCTTTTTATTTTAGTTTGTTAGAGTAGCTCTTCCTTTTGTTATTTTTTAGTTAGAGTAGTAATACACGTCACATTTCGATGATTAAGCCCTTATTTTTTTTTTTTTAATTCTTTCATAATAAAGAAAAAAAGTCTGAATTTTTAAGCCCTCTAATTTTAGAAGACCTAAATACATTATAAAGTAGTATAGATTGATCATGCTTGTTACTTCTCAACTTTCGGGTGCCTAAAAGTAATTTGTGTATTTGAAACACATGTAACACTATAGAACCAAATAAGAGATCACATTTCATATGTAGATAACCAAAAATCTTGCAATGTCGTTATAGATTAGTACCAGAATGTTTAATGAAAACTCATGAATTAAAAAGAAAAATAAAATAAAAAATCTTGTGTTACATTGTTACTTTTTTTTTTTTTTTTTTTTTTGAGAAACTATCCTGCCAAATTATTCAATTCGATAATATGGTTTTTCTGATAAGAAAAGTAAATGAAGATTGTTATTTCATATTTTCTTTGAAGAAGAATGTTATTATGATGTAAAATTATGATCCAACAACTTACACGACTTGTAGTCAACCTTATTTATTACCTATATTTACAGTAAAAATAAAGAAGAAGATAAAACCAAATAAAACCACTTTAAGGAAAACACTGATTGTCACCCATAAATATATATGTCGATAAATGCTAATAAATGCGTGGACTTAAACTAGTCAAGGAGTACTTACACAACTCTACAATGTGTGGTTATATATGAGTTTATAGTTTGTAAGATATTAAAGTCGTTTTAATATAAAGTTTTATAGATTTATGGTCGAGTGCTTTCAGGGCGGTCTTTAGGGTAGTGCAGGCAAGGTCATTGTACAAAGTCATCGTTTGAGGGTCACAAAATCTCATACATTTTGTTATATATATATACGCAATACGAGGCTTGAGTTTAATTAGTTCACGTATTATTGATGCATGTGTATTTTGTGCATGTGTTTAAAGGCCTTTTTTTAATGATGACACGAGACCATCGAAATCCTTGAGATAGTCATGTGTGCTTTTATATAGACAAGAGACTATCAAGTATAAAAATTTAAGAGTTTTCAACTATTGTTGATTAAGAGTTTTCAATATATCTTTTATGTTTGTAACCAACAAAAATAATACTAATAAAAAGATAAATAATTGTATGAAATCATGAATACTATTTATGTAACATCAATGTATACAGTATGCACAATATGTATGTACCACATCAATTAGACAAGTGTGTTGTGATGGGTGGTAGTTGGATATGTCCCTCCTATATGAGACCATTTAACAAAATAAAACATTTCAACTTGCACTCCATCTAATAAACATATACTTTTATAGGTCCAATTTGATATAACTTGTTACATTCTCATTTTCTATTTTGAGATATTGTGATTTCACATTAATCAGTTTATATGAAAGGGTGTACATTATCTTATTAAGAGCATCAGCATGATGCGAATATGCTAAAATGTTATATTAACTTTTCACTTTTTTACTTACCTCTCACTCACACATTAAAAAACACTCGGTCCGGTAACCTAAGCCAAACTCTAAGTGGGATCCCGATCTTAAAAACTTTGATATATATTAAAAAATGGTTGTGTAAAATATATATATATATATATATATATATATATATATATATATATATATATATATATATATATATATATATATATATATTTTTTTTTTGTAGTATTCGTTGCATATTTTCAATGGTCTAAAAATTAAACACTTTTCTCATTGGTTAAATAGTTATAAACTGTTTCATTGGTTGATTTTTTTTAGATAATTGATAGGCTGGATTTCGTAGTTCAAATTTTGGATATTCATTCAGCTTTTGTTTATTTAAGGAAACCAAGTTTTTTCTGGCTTTCGATGACCGATTTGACAACCCACATGAAAGAAATGAGTAACGTGACACTATAATTGAAGGAACACAGAGACGGGATCACAACACATAACCTCTATTGCAAGTACACTACATGTCCTCCAGCGTTAAGCTACCATCGCATAAACTACACCTTTCTATAATGTTCTATAATGTTTCATGGGTTATTTGAAAACCTATATTAGTAGGAAACTAATAATAACTTCTCTATCACTTGAGAACTAAACATAATTAAGTATGTATAAAATTAAAAATTGACATTGACAAATTGAGGGGCATTGATGCCCATATATAAAGGATGAGAAATGGGGATGTGTTGGAAGGTTATAAAAGATACATTTTGAGTATACAGGCCTATATGGGCCAAGCATAGGCTTATTGTATTTGTTTTTAACCATTCATTTATCTATAAAAATTGAGTTCATGTCATAGAAGCAAATAATAATAATAATAATATATTCTTTCAAAAATAAATAAATATACAATCACAAAAGTTTTTATTTCATGCAATAGATATAACCACTTAAGATTTAATCTTTTTATCAATAAAAGTTTCACTTTATGCAAAACAATATGACTATCTAGGGTTTAAATCTCTAATATAAACATTTATTTATTATGTTAAAAATTAGAGTATCATGCAACAAGTGTGGATATTTAATATTTTAGATAACTTTAAAATGTTGAGTTCATGTAATATAAGTATTAACGACATAAAATTTCAATATAACTATTATTTAATCTATCTATATCTATATAAAAGTTGAGTTTCATGCTATAAATGTGAAGTATAAAAAGTTATAAATAATTTATTTACAAACAAATAAAAAATAAATAAAAATAGTTTCACGACACAAATGTAAGTATTAATAATTATAATATATTTAACAAATAAATAAAAAATGTATAGTAATTAAAGTTTACTAATACATAAATATAATAAAAGTTTGAGTTTCATATAACAAATGTAACTTTTATGAATTAAATCTTTTAATTAATATTTAATTCATAAAGTTAGAGTTTCATGAGAAAAATGTAAATATCAAATATTTTGAGTCATTTTATAAGTTTAGAATGTTAACATACGTGCGATAGAAGGATTAAATGAAAATAAAATTAAAATGAAATGGTGAGAAGAAATGACAACCAAGACATTTCGGGATGCACCTGAAATATGAATCATATCTCTTTCAATTTCTTCCCCTAATTTGAAATATGTGGCTCTAATTACTTCTTATTCTTCTCATTTCTAATTTTTTTTTCTCACTAAATCTCTTCCCTATGCGATAGATGTCAATGTTAAAGACATTATATATGTTTCACTATAATATGTTAAAATTTTGAGATCCAAGCGACGAATGTGAATTTTAAAAACTTGGAACTCTTTTAAAACTTCAATAAGCAAAGTTACATAATATACTTATTCAGAATTTCCGATAACACAACGAACCATCAAATTTATCAACACTACTTATATACAATGAAGTGCATCGCACAAGTTAGCTTGACTAGTAGGTTAAATAGTTGAGTTTCAAGCATTAAAACTCTTTTACAACTTTAACAAGGAAACTTACTTAATATCATTAATCGTAATTTATGGTAACACGTCGAGCCACCAAATCTCTTAACAATAACTTATATACAATGAAATGCGTCACACGAGTTAGATTATAAATTTGTCACATATCTGAAATAACTTTTGATAAGAGCATAATATATGTATAAATGTGATGTTGAGGAAAAAGCTAGACATATATTACAAATATATTTTACAGGAATTTTTTTTTTTTTTTTTTGATAATCATGATTTCCGATTTTTATGGCCGACTAAACTTACAGGAAAAATAAAGGTTCGAGTTTCACATCATTTTCATAATTTTTCAAGCTTGACATCTTGTTTCACAAACATTACCATATTTCAATGCTTTGACCCTTCACCAAAAATGTGTTTCGTTAGACTTTTTTTGCTCATGTTCTAGAAGTCATTATTCACCATTTTCATTTCTCCAACTACTTATACAATGGTTTCACTTTCACATATAATGCTAGACCTTACCATTTCTATTGCAATCTTGTTGTATCCAATTTTTTTTTATCAGGTTCATCATATACTTTTATCTTCCTTTACTATCAAACTAAAACTTTGACTAACCAACCTGAAATTTGCATTTCGATTAGTCGCCAGGTTTTAAGATGTATTAGGGATGAGATGTTTGGCTAGGGGAGGTCTCAAGTTCGGGTCCCATCCGAGACTTTTACCTCTTCAGGTGATAAAGGAGTAACATGCGGGTCTCAACGTCAGCACTTAACATATTGTCCAATTGGATGTTACTGCTGGATATGCACCACTAACAACTAACAAGCAGTAAAAAAAAAAAGCTTTTGACTATTCATATCATATTATTACTTTTGGGTAACTTTTTTTTACACTTGAAATTAGAGTTTTGTTCACCTATATTGATTTATTTACTAATACTCCCACGTTAAAAATAGAGCCTTTTGATACATCAACAACATTTTTGCAGAAAAAAAATATTTTTATTGTAATTTATCTTTTTTATGATGAAAAAAGTACTAGCATACAGTTGTTTATTTCAGAGAAATAGAACTAAGGTCATCAATAATGGGAAGTCAATGAAAATGCTTTACACTTATGAAAAAAATTTCTTTTTTTGCTTTAACCATTGTGAGCTTACAGTTTATATATATATATATGACATGAGAAAATCTAAAATCTTAAAACTTTTCATAATCTAATACATATGTTATGATTGAACATTTGATATTGTTGTAAAAGATTTATACATAATGATATAGCGGTATGAAGTTTATAATATCATGATTTTATAAGTTTATGATTTGACATGTTATAAACCTGTTGAAAAGCTATACCATTGTAAATGCTTTAATAATTTGTGATTGATGAATCTCTTTGATTATTTTGGGAAAACATTGAACTATGAATCACATTCCTAATTTGAATTTGTTACCTTTTTAATTTCATAAATTCCACACTCTCTCTAGTCTTGTATGATGTGACCATCATTAACAATGGCCATTAATGGTTCCATCTAGTACATCTTGCTGATTTGCATTTAAAGTTTAAACCTACCTTTTTTTTCTTTGACAAAATTAAAGGTGGTAGTGAATTGACCTCCTTTGATAGTGAATATGCTCTAGCTTCTTTTATACATTTTATCTTCTTTTTTCTTTCTATTTGTGCTTGAATCGTGTTAAGACTACAATCGATCGGCTTATTTATGTTGACAAGAAGTCCGCAATTGGGGGAGCCGGGAGGTACGTATGAAAGTACTTCACGTTAAACAACCTCTTACCGAATAGAACAAGATTGAGATGATTCGAAATGACTTAGATATGATCTTTAGGGATGCTTTCGTGCATTCTAACCTATCGATAACGATTTTCTATTTATTTTCATGAGATATATAAACTTCAATGAACATGAGTAAGTGAAATATGGCAAATCATTGAAAACCAGCTAATATATTTTTGTGAATGTTTGGTACCCATGTTTTTCGAGATCGTCCTTTGTGGGATCATTTGCATCTTGAACATTTTTGTGACTATTTTGTCATTATGGAAAATAGTTTTTGATGGCCATCAATAATTATATTTCAAAATCAATGTCCTAGTCAAGTACTTATACTACATACCTTAAAAGTTGTACACTATTGTAGCTTTATAATTAAGACAAATTGTGAAACTTATGTTATGATTTAAATATGATTATATGATGC
The DNA here is from genome assembly GCA_022545495.1 of Chrysanthemum lavandulifolium. NCBI lineage: Eukaryota > Viridiplantae > Streptophyta > Magnoliopsida > Asterales > Asteraceae > Chrysanthemum > Chrysanthemum lavandulifolium. Next base: position 26,772,361 of record CM040241.1, on the reverse strand, counting down.
CATAACAATACTAAAGCATGCTTTTGTCCATAGTGTTGTTGTTTAGCATGTACATAGGATATATATAAATCCACAATGGCAACTATTAAAAGCATGTATAAATTTGGTTATCACTTTGGTAAAGTCTAAATTTTTAATATTTTTCTTATTTTATCTTTTGGTCTCTTCGAAAATACACAACCCACATGGATTTTTTTAAAGTTCTATGTCTTGTAACTACACGTTGAATTTGATATAAAGCTAAAATATTGTATTATTAAGAAAAATACAATGCTGTAAAAATAGCGAATCAGTAGTTGGTTGGTTGATCTTTTTGTAATTTGTAATTGGTTTAGGTGGGATTAATCGGTGATTAATCGATTAACTTTTCCAGCAACTTTTGGGTTTTTCGATGAATTTTGGGAATCCCGACAAAATTTTCATTAGATTTAAGATAATTTGAGGATAAAAGATTATTTACATATCAAATGATCAATCTCCATCATCCATTTTTATTTGACCTAAGGGATGAGATTAATCCCAACAATTAAAAAAACCACTTTCATACTTTTTTTCAAACACTAATAACTTTCAAACCGTTAATCGTTAGGCGAAAAAAAAAAGTCATTCGACGATCGTTTAATTATCTTTTCTATAGATAAAGACTAAATAAAAAAAAAAAAAAAAAAAAAATCGTATTTTTCACTTTTTAAGTTTTTTTTTTTTACGTTCTTGAAATTGCGTTAAAAATCATATATGATTAAACACTAATTTGAATATCACATGTGATATTAGTGTTAGATCACATGTGATATTAGTGTTTATCATATATGATATTAGTGTTATATCATATATGATATGTAATATCACATGTGATATTAGTGTAATATCACATAACATATCACATGTGATATCTCATATCATATACTATGATTTAACACTAATATCACATGTGATATTCAAATTAGTGTTTAATCATATATGATTTTTTTCATGCAAATTTCAAGTAACGTAACAAAAGACGAAAAACGCGAAAAACGATTTTTTTTTTTTTTTCGAAAGATATCAAAGCGCTTGCGTCATAGAAATATAATTAAACGCTTCTTCATGACAGTGTAAATATTTTCACTTAACGATTAACGGTTTAAGAGATATTTAAATTATAAAAATATGTGAAATAATAAAATGCTTTTAATCTCCGCAATTAATTTTTTTTTTAAATGAATGGTGATATAAGTCCTTTGATATATAAGAAAAATTTGGTATGTAAAATTACTCTCCTCATATAATTAAACTAGTAAGATTTTATTTTCACTGATAAGAATGATAGAACGGAAATACGTAAAATTTTCCTTCTTGAAATGCAAATACGTCAACTTCTAATAACTTTTGAAACTAATATGAAGAAAAAAGTACTGTAATAAAATACAAATAGGGATTTTTCAAATCAGGATTGACTTTTGATGTATAAAAGTCCAAATAAACTTTTTAAAAAACATACGTAGTAGTACATAAAAAATAAAAAAATCATAATCAAATGTCATTGATGTATGTGTGTTTGTTATCCAATCTTAATCCTCTTTGATTAATTACCATATTTAAAAATGATAATTAGCCTGACTCTATTATTAGCCTTAAATTACTTATTATCTCAACTACTTTGTCTCAAAACAAGTATCTATCAAACACAAAAATCACATTCAAACATGCACTATATTCTATTTTATTTCTATAAATATCAACAAAAAAACAAGAATTACTTTCATAAACTATTTCTACTTGAATCTAGGTTTGTTGATTGAATCATATAGTCAAAATAAATACACTTGAGAGTCTTTTCACTATGTAAAAATAATTCACTAGTTCTTTGAAATGACAAAGGAATCATTTACTAGCTAGTGTTATATATGACACCTTTCTTTTTTGTCTTGTGCTTTAACTTGTTAGCATAAATAGCATTAACAATTTTTGGTTAGAAGAATATAAGATAAAACAATAGTATTGGATTAGAAGTAGATACTAGTGATCTTTTCTTGACTACTAATATGTAATCTAATGTTTATAACTTACGTTAGACCGGGTGTATTAATGATCTTAGGCGACCTTCATCTTCTTTGTCATTTCAGTTTTTTTCTCTTATACTACTTCATGATCAACTTGTTGTAATAAGACGATTCACACTACAAAAAACATACCACACAAAAATACATTTTAAATAAAAATCACACGCACAAATATGCGTACAAGTCGGTTATCTGACCGCCCACATCTCCATTTTGATGAGACGACCGATATGAGGACCGAGATGGTGTAATACGGGGGACTAGTCTGTTGGCTTGCCACATAGGATGGAAACTCAGTTGCCACCTTGACATGCAAGGTTGTGGTCGTTGTTTTCGCTACCACCTTGACATGCAAAACGCGTCCTGTATTTTTATGGTCATCCTGGACGACCGCGGTCATGGATCAAACAACAAGGGAGGACTCGGTCGACTCTTGAGGTTGTATTTTTTTTCTTTTGTGTGTGAGTGTGTGTTTTAGTGGGATATATATGTGTTTAAATGGAGTATATTTTGCTTGTAATCGTGGTTGTCTTATTACACTAAGTTAGTTGTGAAGTTGACTGTAAAAAAAAAAAGCTGAGTTGACGCTAATGTGACAACAGTGATTATGATCTTAGTTCTTCTTTATTATGCTTAGTGTTATACCAATGGCAAATAGGGATTGGCTAGAATTGGAACTCTCTTCCTATTGGAAGAATTATATATCAATTATCTTGTATGCATTTGGTGAAGCCCACATCGTCGTTTGTAATAAAGACAAGAAGCATACGATGTTAACATATTGAAAAAAGTTTACAAAATTAAAGAAAGTGTATGTTAGCTTAAAGGTAAGTTAAGGTTACCATAAACAATACGTTTAAGGCTTAAATCATAGCCTTCAACTGGGCCTACTCAACTTTTATTAAGCCTTAATTACTTAACCTTTTGGGCTTTTGTAGCTTAATTTTTCCAAACTTCAATATTTAGAAATTATTGTGTTTTAGAAAAATCTGAAAATTTTAGTTGACATGCTTCATTGTTGTGGTTATGATTTCAAGTTTCTATCAACAATGGAGCTTAAAAACGTAAGATGTAACTTAACTAGTTTGCTTATTTGATTTTCAGAAAGCTTATTCTTTCAGCACGATAAATTCGAACGAAAGAAAAAAGATTTGTAAATCCACTGCGAAGCGCGGTTATCTCTGCTCGTTTTTAACAAAGTGGAGTGTTTGTTTTTTTAACTATTTGGCTCATCACGCGTTTAGCTTAGATATCCTTACGTGTACAATAACCCAATTTTGCAATATGCTAATATCTTGAAAAAGCGATACACTTCTGTTTGAAAGACAATATGTGAAAGATAATTCTTACGTTAATTCCACATTCTTTAATGAAAAATGTCTGACTGTTTTAAAAAACGTGAGCATCATCTTGCGGGTGTTATGGTTGTGCATTACCACACGTAAAGCACCCCCATCGCCCGTGAAGGCTATGAAGGCTGGCATTCTTGGCGCGCGAAGACCTAATTTTTGTGTTAGTTAGGTGGTGAAAAGTGAAAACACCTAGTAGAAACACACCTTTTATTATTTATTATTTTTGTGAGTGTGTGTGATATATCTTGAGGTATGTTTGTATGAAGTGTGTTATTTTTATGTGTTTGGTTGAGTAGTGAGCACTACGCCTCTAAAAATAGTGTGGTGAAAATTTGATGTGACGTTGTGATGGAGGTGATGGGCAAATGACCATTACACCCAGCCTTATTATGCTAACATAAAGCTAATGATGTTATAGTCTACATTAATCACCAATTAACAAAATCCTAACATGTAGACTTTTCTATCCTAATATGCATTGTTGTTGCCTGCAAAAAATATGTCTAAAACAACAATCTACCAATAAATTGAAAAACCACTGATATTGATTATTTAGCCTTATAAACTAAGACCAAATACATGGGTACAATTGAACATGAATCTCTTAGCATACAGTAACACTAGTGGCCCTGTATGTTGATCAATCAACTATGTATTTTATTGACATATATTGGCAAGTTTATTTATGTAGGTAGATCCCACTTTCCCATGTCCTGGTGTGCCATGTGTCCGCTCTTGTCACTGGACCATATTCAATCCATTTCACTGTACATGTCATATAATATCACAAGGTATCGTGGATACCAATAACACGTTATTGGTATGCCACCTCATCGCCACATCATACACCTCTCAATAACTCACCGATAACTCAAACACCTCCTCATAACACAACAATAATATGTTATTGGGTCACAAAATACCCCACTAAAATACCTCACCACAATACACTAAAAAAATAAAAAAAAATAGTAAACTGTCTCTTTCTCCTTTGGCTGAGCCACTCAAACAACTCAAACAATTTTGGCTCATGAAATGGCGTGTTAGATGGTATGGTAATGGCGTCTTATATTTTTTTTTTTTCGATACGTTAATCTAGACCCATACCCTTTGGCTTCTAGCTTTTGAGACTACTCCAAGATGACTCATCATTGTCCTAAACCAATGTCCTAATGCCACATAATTTTTGGCTTAAAATTATACATAAAGTTAAGAGAAATGATACATGGACATAAACTTAAGCTTAAACTTATACCTAAATCAAGTGTCAGCATTCTGATGATTACAGACAGGGACCTATTTATTTTACAACCCATCAAGATGATGCCAAGTGGTTTTAAGTCTTAAGTTTAGACCTAAGTTTAAGTCCATGTATTATTTCTCTAAAGTTAAACCTCTCAAACCAATTCTCAAAATTATGCATATCTTATTCCTCAAAAGGAGATATTCCTCAAAATCTGTATAAATCGATGGAAACATTCTGACTATATGCACCCATAACTGGATGTCAACCTGACTATTCCTCAAAAATCAAATCTCAGTTGATGATCACCTGTTCCAGTAACCTAGTTAGTTAGGAGTTGAGATCGAACTTAAGCCATGCTCAAAAGAGACCTTTATTTAACCAGTCAACTGAGCGTTTACGATGAGAGAATACAACAACAACAGACCCAATCCATGGGCGGGGTATGGGGAGGTAAAATGTAGACAGATCGGATCCTACCCCGGGAAAACACAGGAGTAGAGACTGCTTCCAACGAGACCTCCGTGAGTGCGAGTGCATGAGAAAGAAGCGGAGAAAGCGAAGAAGACAGATAACAAAAAGCACAGGCGGGAAAATGTCAGGCAAACAAGTAAGTGAAACACATAAGAGACCACAAACAAGAAACAAAGAAACAAAACACAAAGGAAAGGGCATACCAAAAGTGGCAACAAAGAAGAGGCAAAACAACGACGCCTAAAAAGTAAAAATGAGCAAAACAAAGCACCAAAACAAAAGGCGAGAAAAAAGGTGCAAGCCTAGCATATAGCATAGCGAAAGCAACGCACTGGGTCAAAAGCAAATGGGAGAAAAAGCGAGCCTAATCTAATCTACAAAAGCAAAGGTAGCACCAAAACCGAGGAAAGGTAAACAAAGAGACGCCTGAAGCCTAACCTCCCAAAGCCCCTAAACCCAAAAGCCCCTAGCCAAAAACTAACCAGAACCTAATCCTATCTCTCCACCCTTCCTATCTCGAGATCACGTCTCCAGCTAAGAGAGGCTCCGGCATGTCTTGCTAATTCTATCTCCCCACCGAGATTGGTCTACCCTTCTTCTCACGTCAACAATAAAGCGCTTCTTCTTCTAACCTCTTTGTTTGAGGCCTTCTCCCGACATGACCGAACCACCTCAACCTACCTTCTCTCATCTTCGAAATAATGTTACCGACCTCAAGTTTTGCTCTGAAAACTCCGTTCGGTATCATGTCAAGCAAGGTTTTACCACAAGTCCATCTTAACATTCTTAGTTCTGCCACCTCTACCCTGTTAGCATGGGCCTTAGAGATGGGCCAACACTCGGACCCGTATAGCATAGCCGGTCTAATCGCCTAGAAGCCTAACCTCTACGCCTTAGCATGGGCCTTAGCATTCTTAGTTCTGCCACCTCTACGCCTAGAGGCATTCTTAGTTCTGCCACCTCTAATCGCCGGTCTAATCGCCGGTCCAACGATGAGAGAATGATACCATAAAAGTAAGCCCCGGTTGGTATGCATATCTTATTAAAAGAGGTTACTATATAACTTTGTTCATCCTTGCAAAATCTCTATCCGAAACGAAAACAGAAAACCAATGTGACAGCTGATATGACGGTGAGAAACATTAAAACGCGAATGTGGATACAGGACATAAGACCAAACCGTAGTCCTGACGGTTTTTGAGAGTCTTATCAACCAATAAGTTGCAAATGAAACACACTCACATGCTCATTTTTGTGTCACGAATGCATCACAAAGCACCAAGTGATAAAGTACACAATTATATGGTCAAGTAATTTTCATGACATGTAAAATGAAAAGTATAAAATTGCAAAGTTTTCGGAACAAATAGTACAATAGCTTTTTAGTCGTATGGATAGAAAACAATGAAGAAATTTCAAAGGATTGGTTGAGTGTTGGCTTTGGCCATGTGCAATAATAATAAATTAATAATACCACTCTGTTCATTATTCATAGTCTTGACAAATTGGCTACAGAACACATATACAAATTTGGGTCCATGAAAACTGAACCATCTAATATGGGTTATGACCCATGGGCCCCACTGAAATCTGTAGAATTTGACCTGCCAGGTTTTGTTTAACACACATATAAACCAACCAAAGTTACTGTCCGTACATCTTATCCAAATTTAAAGGTATTTGGGCTGAAAAGATGGGTTAAAGCCCAGTCCATTAAAGAGCAAGCTATGTTTCCAGGTTATTTAACGTTTGTGGTAGGGCTGAGCAAAACAGATCGAAAATCGAACATAATCGAATAGAAAAACCGAGCTGAGACCGGTCTGATTGAAACCGAACGATCATATTTGGTTCGGTTTTCGGTTTCGGTTCGAGCCAAAACCGAAAAAACACACCTAAACTCTGAACCGAACCGAGAAAGGACTGACACAAAACCGAACCGAACCAAAATTTGAACCACGGTTTATGTCTTTCACAAAATCGGTTTTCGGTTCAGTTCGATTTTGACCCGATGTTGAAATTATACTCTTGTGAAAATGCTGATAACATGTAACATTGACTAACCCACTCGCCTCACCTCCAAGGAATTATGTGAATTACAATGTTTAGATTGACCACAACGGCTTAAGAGAGTGTGCCTCCTCGTAAAGTCATGTCATCTTAAATCAACTCAGCTACGAGCCTTAAGGTTGACCCAAAATTTACTGTCATTGAGTTTGAACTTTGAGTTTTTCGCAGAAGAAACTCAAGCCCCCACGAGACTACACCTTTGATATGATGCATACAACTATACAGAAGAGCCAATTCCATAAAATTAGAAGAGTTCTATTCGGCGACCGGTAGGGAGAGGAGAGGATGGGAGGAGAGAACGTCGACCATAAGGGAGACATGTGTTGCTTGAGAGATCATTTAACAAATTATGATGACATTTTAGTCATTAAGCTAAGGAAATGTGGAACTCTGGCATTTCAGAAGCAATGGTTCGGCAGAGAGGGGAGGGGGGGGGGGGGTTACAATAAGAAGATTAGTCTTTTTTAACTACCAACTTCATTTCAACTAAAACGCAGAAGGTTACATCATACATGCTACAACTAAATGTCCTTAAAATTAAAACCATCTAAACACAATTAACTAACCATTATTCTCATCGTTAGAATCTAAAAGAAACATTGAAAAAGAGTGACCCTAGTTCTCATAGTCCGTCTCTTCATCATCATCTTCATGATTGCGATTATCACCATAACCCCATCGACCCTCACCTTCATCACGATCTTCTTCAGTTTCTTCACTATCTTCATCATCATACACATTATGAACCGCTGGCCATGTTTGCTTCTTTGCACCAGACATAGGAGCTTTATTATGTTGCATTACTTTAGCCGGTGGGAGCTGTACATTAGGGTTAGGTCGGAACTGTTTCTGGGATTTGGTGTTTCCTCGATTTAGTATATACCCGTCATGATCACTGCCTGCATCCATTTCACTTTGAAGGACATTTTTGGGATTTTCATCTGGGAAATGACCTGGATGTTCTCTTTTTAAATGAAGATTCAGTTTGTATTCATGAATGTAAGCTTTGCCACATCCTTTATATGGACAAGCGTATGGGCGATTAGATGATGGAGAAGCGTAAGTTGTGGTTGGTTTTGTTAGCTTCGGAGGCGGCTTTTCTATCGGTGGAACATGGACATACTTGAGGGGCATTTCTGCCATCATGTTATTGTTTGTCTGCTGAAATGTTTTAGAGGGACAAATTACGCATGCAAAAAGATGTATATAGTTTGATTTTTGAAGTCAAACAGGTCATTTTTCAACGTCATTTAATAACTAAATGTGGCAATTTGGGTCAAATGAGTCAGGTTGCTTTGGCCCTAAACAGAATTCGTCTACAAATTTTAAAATATCATATATATATTTAGAAAGTCATATACATTAAAAAGAGGAGGAAAAAAGAAAAAAAAATAATAATAATAAAAAAAATAAAAAAAATAAAAATCGTATTTCAATAATAGAAATTTTCGAATAAAAGGTATAAGGTTTTTTTCTCATCATAAATGCACTTTAATCGACTTTCCACCCATTTGACCCGTCTCCCTGTTATTCTATTTTTTTTTTTACCACGGATCAATGGGTAATTTTTGGTGTGGGATGAAACGGGTCGGGGAGTGTTGACCCTATACTGTTGTCTAAACTTTTCAATATATCTTATAAATACTTGGTGTGTAAAATACGATCACACGAGTTATATTTTTTTCAATAATATTCTAATTTCTGCATAAATAGGATAAGAATATTTTTGCAACGTTTAAATAATTTCCTTTATTCTAAGTCCTATTTACCTGTTTGACCAATTATCAATCAAACATTTTATCAAATACGATTACGATAAGCAATAAGGTTGACCTAAAGTAAAAAATGAGTTGCTTGTTACAGAAAGTAAAGGAAGCACTAACCTTTCCATGGTGAGACATAATGTGTTTCCTTAGCTTGTAATCATGAGCATATCGCTTTCCACATTCACGATACGGACATATATGATAATTCTCTTGAGAATGAGTTTTCATGTGTGACCTTAAATTGAAATCCAATGAGAACGCCTGCATTAATGAATAAAAAGTCCATTTAACTATCCGACATTTTTCATTAAGGTTGCCTAACACGCAAATATTTATATGTTTTGTTCATACCAAACCTGACAAAAAAAACAAGGTGGAAGACCAAGATAAACTAAAACTTATTGAAAAAGCAAAAATAATATTCGATAAGTAAAATATTTGAAAAAAATTATCGTCATTCAACATAATAATCATATTTGGGATAGTTGAAAAAGAGTTATACATGGGTGGCCTATAAAGTGGGTACAATAGCTAGGTGGCATCCAAAAATAAATAACGTTCCTATCTATCATTTTCTCCAATTTCCACGTTGTAGGTCCCCTATGCATTTCTCCATTTTCATGTGACCCGAACCGACAGGTTGAAGATTTTAAAACAATGAAAATTGACCTAATTGATATAGGAACCAGAAAGATAATTTTAACCTCATTCATACACCTAACGAAAATCAATGCCTAATCCTGTAATATAACACGTTGCTAGGGAGTGATAGAGTCGTCACCTTACCGCATCCTTCATGAGGACAAATAAAATCTCTCTCACCCGTGTGAATGAGGAAATGTCTTTTTAGTTTCGAGCTATCCAAAAATTTCTACAACATAAGCAAATGAATAGAGTGATGCACGCGACGAGCTTCGTAAAGGATAAGAGAGAATGATGGATCAAGCATATGAAGAGTTATTTGCATAATATACCATCTTACTTTTTCATTTGCACTACTTTAGTCATTACACTTTTTTTGTACATTTGAGTCGTTAAAAGATGGTTCTGTGTAGCAATTGGGTCATTTTGTAACATGCAATCTTAGTATATATTTTTCTATAAATAAAAGCATTAAAAATTTATATAAAAATATTAATATTTTATGCATAATTAATATTATAACTTTTTAATATGAAATTAATTTTATTTAAATGCCGAATCTCAAGGTATTTTGGTTAAAATATGACCCAAACAGGACACAAAGCCAACTTTTAACAACTTAAGTGTACAAAAAAAGTACAATGACGAAAATAGAAAATATGAAAAAGTTTGTTGGTATTGTATGCAAATAACTCTTATATGTAATCACAATACGGTATCATAAAACATTTTTTGTTTAAATAAACATAATTCACTTAAGTATATAAAAGAACTACCTTTCCACAGTTCTGATAATGACACACATATTGTCTCTCTCCATGAACGTGAGCATGCTTTCTTAGTGCCCCGGCATCTATAAACGTTTTTCCACACCCGTCATGGCTGCATAGGAAAAGAACTTCGGTTGTTGGTTCGGGTTCAGGTTCAGGGGCCTTCACCTCTTTCGAGTCCTCTTTAATGGCATTATATTGAGCCTCTGGATGTGCAAACACAAGAATCCTAACATTAGACCTATGTACTTATACAAAAAATGCATATGCTCGAATTGCAATAACAAGTTTGAAAACGCAAATCGATATACCCACTGAATCTCGTTCATTATCTCGAGTACCAAGATCACAGTAACACTATAATCAATTTGGCACATTTGTTACTCACTGTTTGGCACAAATTATTCTCTCAGAAAGCACATTGAATAATATCAACATGAAAGCCCAACTTAAAGGAGAAAAAACTACTAACCCGTGACCCATTTCATAACGTAGCACTTGCCGCCTGTTGCCACTACATCTTGTGGCACCCTGACCAAATGCTGATCACGTTAGCACCAAGGTTTTACAACAGTTAAGATACAAAACACACAAAGATGCACGTGAACATAGATATAATAGGTGTAAAATCACAAAATATGAACTTCCGTCAAAAAGACGAAAACAAAAGCCATAACCAATTTTCTGGACCCGCTGCATGAGGTGAATGTCCAGAGACATTAGGATCACTAATGATTAAAAATATAGGTAACAGTGAGAAGATCGATGTATACCCAATCATACAAGTTTGTTCGAGTCAAATGGTTATCCCTAAACAGATCTTTAGATGGTGAAAATGGGGGTGGAGGTTCACTTTAGCTTATAAAACAATTACTGAAAACACCATATTTCACTGTCAAGGAAACTTGTAACTTTGAATCCGTTGAAATGAGCAACTTAAACTGCTTATCGAGTAAAACAAGAAAAGCAACTTATTAGCTTGTTGCATTCCCAAAATACAATAGGTTATAGGCTGAGACGCTGAGTATCCACACACAAATAAGCTGTTTTTTATAGCTACTGTGGAGGTTCTTATTTAGAGGAGCTTATTTAGCTCATAAGCTAATATGCATAAGCTAACCCAAACACCTCCTAGAAACAACTTATTTCACCTTAAAATAAGCATATAAGCATAAAAACTAGGCAAGGATTAGGTACAGCTTATTAATAAGAGCTTATGCATTTTCCAAAAAACCCTTCTTCAACTCTTCAACAAGTATTTGATCACCTTATCGCATTCTTAAACACACTAGTAGACAAGTAAGCCGACTTATTGGGTTATTGCCTTCTCAAAATACAATACGCTTAGATCCAAACACAAATAACCTATTTTCGGTAGCCTCTGCGAAGGTGCTTATTTACCATATCACCTAATTCGCATAACCTTTTTTAGATAAGCTAACCTAAACACCCCCCAAGAAACAACTTATTTCACCTCAAAATAAACACACAAGCATAAACACTAGGCAATGATTACGTCTACCTTATTAAAATCACTTATGCATTTTCCAAAAAACCCTTCTTTAACTCTTCAACAAGTATTCGCTCACCTTATCGCATTCTTAAAACACACTAGTAGACAACTAAGCCAACTTAACAACTAATGAGCTAACCCAAACACCCCCTTATAACTACTCAGCCTAACTTGGTATCCATAAAAAAACACATCTAATGATCTAATCCATCAAAACAAACAAAACCCATTTCCCAAAACACCCATAAAGATCATTTCTTGTAAAGAAGCTAACCTAAACACCCCCCTCAAAACAACTTATTTCACCTTAAAATAAACATATAACTATATAAGCATAAACACTAGGCAATGATTAGGTCTAGCTTATTAATAAGAGCTTAAGCATTTTCCAAAGAACCCTTCTTTAACTCTTCAACAAGTATTCGCTCACCTTATCGCATTCTTAAAACACAGTAGTAGACAACTAAGCCATCTTAACAACCAATGAGCTAACCCAAACACCCCCTTATAACTACTCAGCCTAACTTGGGTACCCATAAAAAACACATCTAATGATCTAATCCATGAAAACAAACAAAACCCATTTCCCAAAACACCCCCAAAGATCATTTCTTGATAAGGCATTTAATCAAACAGTTGGTGTGCATTATGAAATAATATGAAAAAAATATGGCACAGTACCATTTTTTGAGCCATTTAACAGGAGGAGGGTTGGATTTAGATTTAGTATGATTCCTTCTTTCAAATAAGCTCTGATAAGGATGGTTATGATGATTATGAAGATGGTCCATTAGTACAAAATGGGTTTGATTAAAATGAAATTTTTTGGGGTTTTATTATATGGGTTGTTGTTGTTGTTGAATTCAGTTGCAGAGATTGGAGAGTGGAGATCAGCAAGTGTGAGAGTACCCGGTTTAATGGATCCGGGTAACTCATTTAACCTGGTAAGTATATTTTGGGCAAATAATTATACTTTAGATAATTTGGGTAAGTGTACTTCATCGTTACAAAAGCGCCATGAAGCGCCGCAAAAGTCTCGCAGCGCCTCGCAGCCGCAGCCAGTGCTTGAGGCTTGTAGTAATGCCACACGCCTTATAAGCACATTTTGTAACTTGATATTTATGAGTTATGATATAAATATATAAATATTTTCATACTTTTTGACGCCTTATGTCACGCCTTATAAACGCAAAAGCCGCGCTTGTACCGAAAGGCGCGAAGTTTCGTCGCGCCGCCACGCCACGCCTCACGCTATTTATAACCACTACTACTAGTAATGAGATCAAATAAAGAGACTAAAAAGTTTTCTCAGTTTTCTTTAGGGGTGTTGATTGGTTCGGTTATCGGGTTGTTCGGTTAGTTCGGTTAAAAAAAAAATTTAGGTTAACCCGAGAACTGAACCGAACCAAATTCAAATTCGGTTTTCGGTTCGGTTCGGTTGAAGTCTAATTCGGTTCGGTTCTTGGATTGACCGAATAACCCGAATTTCACTATTTTTTTAAAATAAATTAATAATTACATAAATATTTAGCTAAAAATATATTTCAAGCATAAAAATATTTTATTATATTATGATAACCTTTAATAGTATTTATTTATATATAAATATACATAAAATATATAATATATATATATATAAATATATAAAAATATATATATTTATATGAATTGCTTTTGGTTCGAACTACTAAACCCATAATAACCCGAGAACCGAATTAGTAGTTCGGTTCGCTTTTAGCAAATTCGGTTCGGTTATTTTGGTTGGTTCGGTTTTGGTTTTGGTTTATTCTGGTTTTTCGCCACTTAGTTTTCTCTTTAGTAAAAGGACCGTAGAAAAACACAAAATTACATTAAAAAAAGCAAACACACAAACACTTACCAAAACATTGCATTTTAGGGAGAGGGGAGAGACGTGTTCATTCGGTCCCCGTATCTGGGATACGTTCAAAATAGCTTGAGCGACCGAATGGTTCGGTCTTGTTACGATAAGTATATATAACATGTATAAATGTGATTGTAAACTTTTTAATGATGATTACCTCACTCACTAGTTACATATTTGAGGTTGGTCAATAAAAGTATCCAGAAACAGTCATGAAGATTGCTCAAATTTATGAGATGATAAAATATGGCTAAAGCCATACGGAAAAAGGCTTCACGTGGAAGTATTCGGTTTTAACGAATAACTTAACAAAGGAGACTTTATCCATTGATCCACTTACTTGTCGAGTCAATTACGCCCATTGAGATAACTTTAATTGTACATTGTTAGAGCACAAAGTACCTTCTCTTGCCGTGAGAAAAGTGTTGTCATCTCAACACTTTTTCTCATAACACCAGAATCTATCACACAATACAAAGCATCCCTCCTTTTTAATTCTGGTGTCATGGGACACCCATGATACCCTCTGACCAAACATAACCTACTAAAACACAAATACAACACAAAAAAGAAAAATACCGGACCGCTAGGCTGGTGAGGACGGCGCCAATCACGAAAACGACACCCCATTTTAGAGACGGCATCAGCTGAAAACGCTGGATACCGTGGGCTCTTAATGTGTGAATTTGAGCTTGAATAACTATCTTTCAAGTATTAGAGTCCGTATGGTATGTACCTACCATACGGACTCTAATACACGGCTGTAGATTCATGCACACGAGTTATGCATGTTCGTGTATTAGAGTCCGTATGGTATGTACCTCGTGTGAATATTTTAGCATATTGATAAAACAAAAAATTATATAGAACATTTTATTTGTTATAAGCCCTAGCCAGTACGTGTTATTTATCTTACACATTAGAGTGTACGTATAGTCACGTGTGTGTAAATTGTATATTTGTATGATATTTGCTTAATAGGTTTCCTTGCTAGTTTAATATATAGATTGAACGAGTGTGAAACTCGCTGACGCAATGGACGGCTTGAAAGCGACTTACTAGAATGACACTTAAACCTTAGGGACTAATTTTGCAGGGTTGCAGATAGCAATTAATCTTAAAGGACTAACTTTCAGTACCACTGAACCTCGAAATGCTTTTTGCCAAGTTGGGAAAGATTGCATTAAAGGACTAAGTTTCTGACGCCACTCGAACATCAAAAATGTTTTGCCAAGTTTAGAAAGATTGCATTAAATCATGGTTTGCACACAAATCGTGGTTTTGCACACAAACCTGTACGGTTTTTAGTATAATACGAGTGTTAGAACTCCACGCGATCTCAAGCAGGTATGTTTTTAGCGTGAATTTTCGAACTAATGGGTGATTAAAAAAATTTTGTCTTTGTTTATTTGGTTTAATTATTCGTATTGACTTATTAATGTTTGTTATGTAGTTATTTTGGTTAAATATCTGCTGGTGGGTTTATTGGGCTTTAATAATAAAGGTGGGCTTACTTTAAAAAAATAATAATAATAAAACAAACATGTACAGTTATTTCTAATCCAACAATATAGTTCATATATTTTTGTACAAAATGGAATGTGGATTATACAGACTTTTATATAGCATGCTTCTTTAGTACTGTAGCAGCATTTAATGTGCTAATAAACATGTAAAAAAACTACACATGCACACAGATTTTATTTCCCTTGCATTAAATGCTCATGTACCCATGTAATGCCACATTGACACTTACATTAAATGTCCAACCAATTGTGTAACAACACGTCATTGCATCCCCACTTTGGGTGCAACATTGCATTCGGCAATAGCAATTGTGAAGGAATCATGTACGTGTTTTAGTATATAGAGATAATAAAATGATGTAATTTTGTTAGAAGTGTTACATACATGCATAAATTAATGGGGAGAAGAATCACTCTTTAATACTTGCTAAACAGAAATGATATGTTTAATCCGGGATTTAACTCGAAGACTAAAGTAGTAAGACAACCAATAATTCATGATAAGAGAACAACACTCACTGCTAGGTGCAAACAACCCTGAAATGTCACGCCAACCTCATGAAAGGGAGAACTTTCACCCGGTTTGAGTCACGTGTGACGGTGGCTCAAACCCTATGGACACGTCAAAAGGGTCGACCATGATTAAAAAAAAAAAAAAAAAAAAAAAAAACTCCCAATTGAATTACGAATACTGAAACAAGAGTTTGTTACAGATTTAGTTACAATTACAAGAGGAGAGAATTTGGTTTACAAAAGAGACGATAAAACTGAAATGTAAGATCAACTATTTAAAAAGGGATGTTTTGGCGCCTTATTTAGTTAAGTCTGTTGAGGTAGATACACGTGCACCTCACGTGTGTTGGTGTAAAACCTTCACACGTCCACCTCACGTGCCTGCAACATTTCAAACGTATCAATCCATCCCTCTTAAAAAAAAATTGTCCTAAAAAAGACTAAGCATTATCAAACTGAGGAAACATGTCATATCTCACCCATGTCGCTTCATCCTTATCTCTGATAGACCATTGAACCAAGACATAAGCCACTGGGCCAAGTTTTCTGTCTAGTATAGCTATAGGTTCCGCTGTCATTGTTCCATCTTCAGCACACGCATGCAATTCTCCACTGCTATTAACCTTACCCTTGCATTCTTTCAGCTAAGACTGAGACACATGAAAAACTGAATGTATGTGACTGTGACTTTGCAACTGCAACTTATAGTATGATACCATTCCAAAAGCATGGTCTAAACCATTTTATGTAATATACGGAGTAATAAATAATGGAAGGATACTACTGTATACAAATTATTGGCACGGTCTGTATTGATGGTAAATTGGTGAAAGTGTGCCTTTTTGTGCATCATTTTGTGCTGCAACCGGTGCTCCAGAATTGGTTTAGTTATGCAAGGTGGTCAATTGTCATATTTGTATTTATGGATCAAAACCGAAGGTGGTTCAGATCTCAAAATTTTACTTACACCAAGTTTCCAAGACGCCAACATGTATATTTTCATCTGCCATTTGTGTGATTGTCCAATTGTTGTCGACTTGTCGGAGTTAACAGTTCAAAAGGATTTATGGTAAAAAAATACATATTTTGTAATGGGTCAAAAGCGTGTCTGTCGGGTTGACCCGACAAACCTTCTTTTATAAATGATACACCAAAAATGATAGCATATTTTTTTATACATGAATTAGAAATATGCTACGAGTGACTTTCGACTCGGTTGACTCACTTTCTCAACATATTTTCTGTAATGCAAGAGCCAGAGTTGTTGATCAATGTTAAAGATCATTTTTTAGTTCCTGAGCACCGGGTACTTACAAATGAAGAACAAAAAAGTTTACTGGAATGATACACTGTCAAAGAAACACAGGTTGGTTTTCATATTTGTACGAAAGAAATGCAACTTTCGACTACTCACAAACTTTTAGAAAGTTTTATTTGACTTATAATTCATTATAGATCACTTCTTATTATAAAGTCTCATTTCATCATATTGTTTTAATTGGATGCAGCAGCTAGCTCGGATTCAGGTATCTGACCCAATCGCATGTTACTATGGACTAAAGCGAGGTCAAGTTATGAAGATTATCCGACCAAGTGAGACAGCAGGGCGTTAGGTTACCTATCGATATGTTGTTTGAAGAATAAAGGTTGATTCCCATTATCAAGCTATGAATATGATATAATCATACCATGGTTCGACAGTGCGCGTATGTTAAAAAAAAAACAAAAAAACAAAAACAAAACAAAAAACAAAAAAAAAACCAAAAAAAAAAAACAAAAAAACTGCTACTAAAGTATCTAATGTCGTATAGATGAAAATCTTAGACTTGGGTCTATCTTTCTTAGTTTCACTTGGCTGGTATGCGGATAGTATACACATCTATGAGTTGTGTTAGTTTTTGTATGTTGGGTTTACGGTCTAATGCTTACTGCTGTAAACTATGACAGCTTTTACAAAACTCAATGTTTAATTATAATTTCCTGTTTCTTAGACACACATAATGTTTTTATAAATGCCTGTACCTTTAAGCTGCCTCAACAACATAATTGGTTTTGTGTGGTTTTACTAGTGTGTTATGCCACGTCTGGGTCCGAGAAACTGTTTATTTATCACGTTCATCAATACTTGAGGGAAAAAAAATCTTCTCCGGACCTTATGAAGGTACTAGTTTTCTCTAGGCGAACTTACCATATTCTACTTAATGTTGAGCATCTTATACAAAACGGAGACTCGGATCAGCTGCGTTATGGTGATGACACGCCAACGATGGAGCTTTCCTTTCAGGTCATGAAGAAAAACAAGGGTCTTGAAATAATGACAAAAAAATCAAGGGTTTTGAAAAATTAAAATAACAAATAAAGTGGTGACTTCTAAAATGAACATTGCTCCATCCCCTATTTTGACGAAACGTTCTTAAAAAGACACCCGTGTGAATCAAAATCATATTCCTTGCCGAGAGCATCCACTTACCATATCTTCATCTTTCCCCAATCCGTCGAAAATACAAATCCAGCTTGTTCTTTTTGAGAGAAGGATACTGATTTATCAGAAGTAACATGACCTTCCAGAGTAATGAACGGTTTTCGATTGTTTGTTTCATTCCACATACGAAAATAAATGGTACTAATATTATGGATATTATCGCCACTTTTCTTAATGGCACTACTACTATTATTATTGTTACAGCTTATGTAAAGTCATAAACCTTAACAAGTTCGTTTTTCCACAGTTACTATAAGCAAGCTCGTTTACGGTTTAAAAGCAACGCCTTTACACTTTCTATATGAGCTTCAATCTCATTTTGCTTGAAACCCAACATCGACTTAAAATGACATTAATTGAAGTAAATGTTTGAGAACCAACATTGTTAGCATCACAATGAGATATATTTAACGACAATATATGTATTCATATTTACAAATTCAAATCATACCCAGTAACAATCGTCCGGACTTCACCTAGCACATGTTACAAGATTAGTCGCCCGTTGCCCATAACACATGACCATGAAAACAGTTTAAAGATTTATCTTGATAAGCAGATTTGAAACTTGCACACATTTTTTTAGGACAAAAAGTCATGCCTGAAACTCTTGGGTGTAAAGATGTACATTTTACAGGATTCAAAACCCCAAACTTTCTAGCCCAGTTCCAAAAGGCGGTACCTATTTTCTTATCAAAAAAAATTCCATTTGCTGTTCCAACAACTGAAATATGTTTTCAAAAATGTTAGAAGCTTGTATTACAACTTCAACGCAATTATTTCCTCTTCCAAATAATTGCGATTCAAATTGCAATACAAGCTTCTAACATTTTTTAAAACATATTTTAGTTAAGAACATCAAATAGAAATGTTTTTTTGTAAGAAAATAAGTACCAAGAAGTGGGCTAAAAAGTTTAGGGCTTTGCATCCCGTTTTACACCAAGAGTTTCAGGCATGACTTTTATGTCCTTAAAAATGTGTGCAAGTTTCAAATATGTTTATCAAGATAAATCTTTAAATTGTATACATGGTCTTGTGTCATGTGTTATTGGCAACGGGCCGGCTAATCTTGTAACATGTGTTAGATGGAGTCCGGACGGTCGTTACTTGGGTATGTTTTGAATTTGTAAATATGAATACATACATTGAGCTGTTAAATATATCTCATTGTTGATGCTAACAGGTGTTGGTTTCTCAAAACATTTACTTCAATTAATGTCGGTTAAAGTTGGTGTTGGGTTTCATGCAAAGATTGAGATTGAAGCTCATATAGGGAGTGTAAACAACGTTGCTTTTTACACCAGAAATGAGAGCTTGTTTATAGTAACTTGTGGAAAAGCCGAGTTGTTAAGGTTTGTACACTTCTTTACATAATAACTGTAACAATAATAGTAATAATAGTAATGCCGTTAAAAAAAAGTAGTAGCGGTAATATCAATAATAATAGTACTATTTATTTTTCTGCATATGTGGAATGAAACAACCGTTGAAAACCGTTTATTACTCTAGAAGGTCATGCTACTTCTTTTAAACCAGTCTCCTTCTAAAAAAAGAATAAGTTGGATTTGTATTTTCGACGGATAATTGGGGAAAGATGAAGATATGAAAAGTGGATGATCCCGACAAGGAATTTAATTTTGATTCACATGGGTGTCTTTTCAAAAATGTTTCGTCAAAATGAAGGATGAAGGAAGGTTCATTTCAAAATTCACCACTTTATTTGTTATTTTAATTTTTCAAAACCCGATTTTTTTTGTCATTATTTCGAAACGCTTGATTTTTTTGTCTTTATTTCAAAACCCTTTTAACCTCATTCGTACACTTAGAGAGACACCCTCTTTAATGCGCAACCTGTTTATCCAAACATTAAAAAACTGATTATTGCAACTTTGAAAGCGATAACAAGTTTGAAAAAGTAAATCCATTTATCCATTGAATCTCGTTCACTATCTCGACTGTCAAGATCACAATAACACTATAATCAGTTTGGCGCATTTGTTACTCATTGTTTGGCACAAATTATTCTCTCAGAAAGCACATTGAATAGTATCAACATGAAAGCTCAACTTAAAGGAGAAAAAACTACTAACCTGTGACCCATTTCGTAACGTAGCACTTGCGGCCTATTGCCACTACATCTTGTGCCACCCTGACCAAATGCTGATCACGTTAGAACCAAGGTTATACAACAGTTAAGAAACAAAACACACAAAGATGCACGCGAATAGAGATGTAATAGGTGTAAAATCACAAAATATGAACTTCCCAGCCGAAAAGGCGAAAACATAAGTCATAACCCATCTCTTCTGAATTTTTATGGACCCGCTACATGAGGTGATGTTCAGAGACATGAGGATCACTAAGGATAAAAATGAAGGTAACAGCGAGAAGGTCTAGGTACAGAAAGGGCAAGGTAGTGTTGATATTGATAGAAGATTGATATAAGTTGGTCTGAGTTGATATTGTCATCCCTTTATAAATCTTTAGATGCTGAAAAAAGGGGAGCCGTTCAGCTACAGAAAGGGCAAGGTAGTGTTTGGGATTGCTAATTTAAATAGCTAATGAGCAGCTTAACAAAAACAGATTTTTATACTCTAATGAAGAACTTGTGACTTTGTTTCCTAAGCTAAGCAAAATTACACACCTTATGGCTTAACGCAAATAAGTTGTTTTTCATAACCATTGTGGAGGTGTTGAAAAAAAAGAGCTTATTGAGTTCACAAGCTGATAACCAAAAGCTCGTCTAGTAAGCTAACCCAAACAACCTATGAGAACAGCTTCAATTCACCTTAAAAAAAAAGCATATAACCAAAAGCTCGTCTAATAATCACTACGGCATCTCTGGGGTTAACTCTTT
Organism: Chrysanthemum lavandulifolium; assembly: GCA_022545495.1. Taxonomy (NCBI): domain Eukaryota; kingdom Viridiplantae; phylum Streptophyta; class Magnoliopsida; order Asterales; family Asteraceae; genus Chrysanthemum; species Chrysanthemum lavandulifolium. The sequence continues at coordinate 26,751,232 of CM040241.1, read as the reverse complement.
ATTAAGCTGTAACACCGATTTTGGAAAAAGAGCTGTCCGGGTCAACTTATTCTTAAAAACTAATAAGTTAACCCAAACACCCCCTAAAAACTAGACATCTAGTCATCTTTTTCCTCCAAAAACCCATATGGGTTATGGGTACCCAATACCGTTTCCGGTGTTTGGGGAAGGTTAAGATGTAGACAGTCTTACCCCTACCTAAGGTAGAGAGGCTGCTTCCAGTTCTACCAAAGGTAGAAATGACCTCCGGCCTTTTTTAGAGAGTGAGGATCGAACCATGACCTCTCGGTTGAGAGGCAAGGGTTTTCCAACTAATCCAACCCTACTTTTCTTTTTTTTCCTCCAAAAACCCATAAAACCACCTAATCCATCAAAACAAACAAAACCCATTTCCCAAACACCCCCAAAGATCACTTCTTGTTAAGACATTTAATCAAACAGTTGGTGTGCATTATGAAAAAAAGGATAGTAGTGTACCATTTTTTGAGCCATTTAACAGGAGGAGGGTGATGATTATGATGCTCCATTTAAATTTGTGGGTTTTGATGAGATTGGGGTTTTTAATTAGATGGGAAATGGGTTTTTAATTAAATGGTAAAAATCGAGAGTATGTGGAGTAGATTTTAGATTTGTTAGAAATGTTTGAGAATTAATAAAAACTTATCTACATCTCTGTCTATGCTATTTATAAAATAAAAATGGTCAAAGCGAAAAGTGAAAAATCAAAAAAGTGAAATGTGAAAATAAAATTTAAAAAATGTTCAAATAATTAATTACGATCAATTTCAACTATTAATACACATGATTCAAAAGAAACTATTAATACACATCGAAAATCGTGTTGACCCGGGACGTTCCAAACCCGACGGGTTAACCCGGTTTAATTTGACCCTTTTTTACCCAACCCGTCGGGTTGACCCGGTTTATATTGACCCATTTTTCGATCGGAACGGTTCAACCGGCTGAACCTCCCGGGTCGAACCGAGTTTCAAAACATTATGTTTAATCCCCAATTCATTAAACTTTTATTATTTTTAGTTTATAACCCATAAACCTTTTTATCACTGAAACTATCTGCCACTATAAAATTCCGTTGCTATGCTCGAGTACTCGTCTATTTAAATTTAAATTATATTTTTCTTTTTTAACAAAATTATCTCAAATTACACGGTAAACGGTGATGATGAAGATGAAAGATGTAAATGTTCTTAATCATGAATATGATTATGGTTAGAATAAGATATTTAGGGTGCGTTTAGTTGGGGGAAAACACCCTTGTTTTTCACAAAATGTTTTGTGGAAAACAAGGAAAATAGAGATCGCGTTCAAATTATCATTTTCCAACAAAATGTTTTGCAAAACACAAAATCCCTATTCCTAATCTAACAAGGAAAATTAGAAAACAAATTTTAGTTGTTTTCATTGTTTTCCTTTGTAACCCCCAACCCTCCCTCATTCTTCAAAATAGAAAATAGAAATATCAACTAAACTCATTTTCTATATTTTCAAGTGTTTTGTGGAGATAAATTTCTCATATAAATTTTTACAAAACTATAAATAGAAAACAAGAGAATTTTTTATCCAACTAAACGCACCCTTACATTATAGATTGTGAAATCCCATCTTTTTTGTTAGAGAGAAAAAAGGTAGGGGTGACAATCGAGTCGTGTTCGTGTTGACCTATTCGGGTTCGCGTGTTGGCGGGTTGGTATAACATCTACCCAAACACGACCCATTTATTAATCGTATCAAGAAACTCAACCCTAACCCAGACCTGCATAACACGTGTAACCCGTTTATAACCCGTTTAACCTGTTTAACTAAATAGGTCAAACAGTGAATAAGGTTGGTTGTTTGTTATTTTAACTAGTTTAAATGCGAAAATGATATAAGGATCTAAAAATGTAATAAAAATAACATACAAATAAGTATACGACAATATTCAGAGTTATAAGTGTCAATTTCAATGATATTTGAGGTATAATCGTAATTCACTCATATTAATTACATAAAAAAAATACATTTAATCCATATCCATCATAAAAAACTAGGTTATATTTTTTATTTTTTGAGTCTTGTTTACTTAAACGGGTTCACGGGTTGACCTGTTTAATATTTACGCAACCCAAACACAACCCGTTTATTAAACAGGTTAGACGGGTTGACCTGTTTTTGACCCAAACATGTTTATCCTCAACCCAAACCCGTTTAACTTCGTGTCGTGTTCGTACCGTTTATCGTGTCGTGTCGAGAATTGACACCCTTAAAAAGGTGAAGAATAATAATCCGAGTTTTTATTTTTCAAGCTAAAATTTGAAAATGTGATTTTTTTTTTAATTATTAAAACAGGTTACTAAACAAGTTTTTAGTTTTTCTATTTTTTCTATAAATTCTCTTTTTAAAAAATAAGGATAATATATCGGGAGGCCACCAAACTTTTTTGTTTTTCTCAAATAGGCCTTTCATTTTTTGAAAGTAACTTATAGGCCACTAAACTATGCATTTATCTTCGTTTACACAAATTATGGTCAAATTTAATCCAGATAATTATCAAACGACAAGAATGAACCTAGCAATAACATATTAAATAATACGAATAAAAAAAAAGTCGTGAAATTTCAGTTTTATCCATCTAAAATACATTTAATAATATAAATTCACACATGAATTAAGGGTATAATCGGTATTTCACATCAAAATTTTCATTCGTGTTACTTGGATAAGTTAGAGGTAGGTTCATGTTTATATTTTATAGTTTTCGATCATAAATTTTGTCGGGATTTATGTAAATGGAAACAAACATATAGTTGGGCGCCCTATAAGTTCTTTTCAATAAATAGGTGGTCTATGTGTTAAAAGTTGAAAACTTTGGTAGTCTCCATATACATTGTCTCTCTAAAATAAAATATGTTTTCAACAACTACGGTTGTAAAAAAAAACTCGTACCCGATCCCCAAAACCGATTTGACGAGAGATGAGGATGAAGATAACATCAATCCCCGAACCCCAACCCGGCCCCGATCTTTTTAATGTATAATTATATGAAAATTATGCATAGCCATACAATATTTACTTTTATATGTATATTTCTATGAGCATTGACATGCAATATATATGCATGTGTAATATATAAGTGATCAAATAACTTAAAACGTATAAACAATTAAACACCAATTATTATATATACTACGTATTACTTAACCATTGTTTTGTCCGAACACTCATATATGACGCACATTATTCTTGTATTATGTGTGTTGTTTTAATATCTTACGATGCTTTAAAGTTGGATTGATATTGTTACTTATTTAAGTATGCGTGATGTCTGTATCTTGAGACATTTTATGGTCAAATTCTTTATATTTTCAATAAGTTTATTTATTATAAGGATGAAAAATCCTAAAATCCCCGCAGGGATCCCTAATCCCCGATAAGGATGAAGATGAAAGTAGAAAACAGGAATGAGTAAGAGAAATACAATTCACCAAATTCTCCAACTTGTTGCCATCCCTATCAACAACTAAACAGTAAACACGCCCTAAACATTTTTGGGCTAAACCTATCTTTTAAGACAAATGTCTTGCTATTTTTTTTTGGTTTTTACAGAATAACTCACTTATAAAGGACACCTTGGGCTTCTAAAAGCACCATTACTTCTATTTAAAGTGGGCCTTATAGTTGGGCTAAGCCCATATCTTTCATGTGTTACGTATATATAAACTATCAACAACAAACAAACATACATTATCGACTAGTATTTCACTCGATCTTCACATTCACAAAGTTGGTTCATCATCTCCATCGTCTCTTATTCATCGTGTACGACATTCCTATATCTCATCGATCAAATTATTTAACCATGCATGTGTTATAACAACATTTTTATTTGTTATAGTAAAAATTAATTGTATATAATTGTACATACCAATAATTATCAATAGTGACACATACGTGAATCAGTGTTTATTTGGTTATGAAACAAAATAATTTTTTGTGAATACAAAATATTGTTGTTATAAGCCCTAGCTATATGTATTTCACACGCATTATAGTGTACGTTGTCGCGTGTGTGTAAATTTTATGATATAATGAATGTTGAGATTGTTTGTTGCTTAATCGGTCTCCTTGATCGAACTATGCATGGAACCATGTTATATAAGTCTTACATGCATAAAAGCGGAGAAGGATCACTATTTAGGCTATCTTGAGAAGTCGAGCCTTTTCGGCTATGGTGTACACAGCCTAACTGATGTTCCTGTGCCGTTTCTATACTTTTCTCTGGCCGTCCCAAGATGTTAACACGCATAAGTGTTACATGGCGCATGTAGATGAATAATATATGTTAATTTATATGTCTTATCTAAATTTGAGGTAGTTCTTGATAAAACAGTAATGTCATTCACACACATTACGTTTTGTGTATTGAAGCCGTGTGATCGTGGTAATGTTTGATAAAGTTTTGTTATAGAGTATGTAACATATGAACAATTTATGTTACAAAGATGATCTTTGTTGTAAACCATAGCTATATATGTGTTTAGGATGCTGATTGAATATACTTAATTAACTTAAGTGGAGACGCACAAGAGGGCATTATATTGTGTGTAATATATTTGATGTGTGTTTATTATTGTTCCTCGTTTAAATGATCGAGCTCTATATTAAATCGCAACTAGATTGGAAAGACTTCGGTCTGTGGTTTTTTGTTTTTGTTTTTTGTGATCATTTGTTTTACTGATATTTTTCTTGGTCTTATAGTGTGTATGATGTTACAGACTTATAGACTGTCCATTGCTTAAGATGATCTAACTCTCGTGTAAACCTTAACTGGATTGTTTGTTTGGTACAGAAAAGTTACGAGGATGACGCTAACAGAAGAAGAAATCAACCGTCTATTTAGGATCCGCAAAACTGTTATGGAAATGCTGAGAGACAGGGGTTATTTGGTTGGTGACTTCGAAATCAATATGGAAAAAGATGATTTCTTGAGGAAATACGGCGAGAACATGAAACGTGAAGATCTCATTATCAGCAAGGCTAACCCAAACAATAGCACTGATCAGGTCCTAAACGTTGTTTACTGTCTTAAAATATGACACTTTGTGCTTCGTTATCTGTTTGATTTGGTGTTTATGTTAGCTGATTCGACTCGTTTGATGTTGTTTTGTAAGCCAGATCTATGTCTTCTTTCCTGAGGAACCAAAGGTTGGTGTTAAGACATTGAAGACTTACACAGAACGTATGAAATCAGAAAATGTTTCCCGAGCAATACTTGTTGTCCGAGATAATCTGACACCGTTTGCTCGAACCTGCATGAGTGAGATAGCTTCCAAGTTTCAATTGGAAGTTTTCCAGGTGATTTTTTACTGCTTTTGCTATGTTTGGTTCACAGATACAATAAATGTGATTTAGGACATTATAGACTTATAGTGTGCACTCGTCTTGACCCATAAGAAATTAGTCAATAAGATGGTATATTTCTAATCATTCCGAACAAAAAGTTCAGTTACCTTACTAACTTTGCGAATTATGTTCTCTCTGGTCTATCTGCAAGTTTTGGTTTTACTGAATCAACCACTGCATCATCTTTTATATCACATAAAGTTTTGGCAAGGTTTTATCTGTATTTATTTCTTTCACATAAACATAGTGGGACCCGCACTTCGGTTGTTGTTGCTACAGTTCTACCCGATACTATATTGTCAAGGTCTAATGTCATAAAGTAAATAATGGAAAGATTAAACTGTATACAGATTATTGGCACAGTCAAATATTCATGGTAAAATGGCGAAAGGTGCCTTTTTCTGCATTCTGTGCTGCATCCAGTGCTTTAGAGTTGGTTTAGTTATGTTAGGTGGCCAGTTATATTTCTTTGGTATGGATCAAAACCGAAGGTGGTTCAGATCTCAGAATTTTACTTACACCAAGTTTCCAAGATGCTAATATGCGTATTTTCATCTGTCATTTGTGTGACTGTCCAATTGTTGTCTGAGTTTTGTATGTATTCTATGCACTATTGATCTTGTGCGATGACTTGTATGGTTGTACATGCTCGTTCATCTATAGTTCTATGCATATATGATCTTGTTTAGACATAGCTACACGAGTCATTTTATCTTATAAAGGGGATTTAGGATGAGATCCCACACAACCTCTAAACGTTGTGGCGGTCCTGATATTGTTCTAGCTATTCATCAGATGTGGTAAAATAGGAGAACAAGTTAACAGTTAAAAAAGGATTTTATGGTAAAAAAAATACATATTTTTGTATGGGTCAAAAAGTGTCTGGTCGGGTTGACCCGACAAACCTTCTTTTATAAATGTTACAGCAAAAATGATATCATAATTATAATTTTTTATATATAAAATATGCATTAATAAAAGTACGCTACAAGTGACTTTCGACTCGGTTGACTCACTTTCTCAACATATTTTCTGAAATGCAGGAGCCAGAGTTGTTGATCAATGTTAAAGATCATGTTTTAGTCCCTGAGCACCGGGTACTTTCAAATGAAGAAAAGAAGACTTTACTGGAACGATACACTGTCAAAGAAACACAGGTCGGTTCTCATATTTGTAAGAAAGAAAGGCAACGTTCGACTGCCCACAAACTTTCATAAAATTTTGTTTGACATAACCCATTCTTGATCACTTCTTGCTTATAAAGTCTTATTTCGTCATATTGTTTCAATTGGATGCAGCTACCTAGGATTCAGGTGACTGATCCAATCGCACGTTACTATGGACTAAAGCGTGGTCAAGTTATGAAGATTATCCGACCAAGTGAGACAGCAGGGCGTTATGTTACCTATCGATATGTTGTTTGAAAAAAAATGTTAATTCCATTTTCAAGCTATGAATATGATGTAATCATACCATGGTTTTCGGTTCACCTATGTTCATAAAATTCACCTATTACCAACGCTTAGTGCTTAACTGCTTATGGTTTAAAGTGTCTAATATCGTATTGATGAAAATCTTACACCTGGGCCGATTTTCTTAGTTTCACTTGGCTGGTTTGCGGATATTATACACATCCATGAGTTGTGTTGGTTTTTGTATGTTGGGTTTACGGTCTCATGTTTACTGCTGTAACAGGATGTTTACAACTATGACAGCTTTTACAAAACAACAGTTTAAAAACTATATGTAATCTCTATTCCAGTGTTTTCGTAATCTATGTTTTCGTATTTGCTGTTTTGTTGCTTTATAAACCTTAAAAGGTTACATTGTGGCGTATTGTTTGCAACATACGACAACTTCTTGAAGCTTGTTGTTCGATTGTAAAACGCATATAACTTGAAACAGTAGGCTTGGACCTCCTTTTCTGAGGCATAATATGTTTGAAAACGCAAACCCAAACACCCCCATAAATCCCAGTATACAGTAAAGTCCACATTTTGCCTTTAAACATATTTATAATTTTATCAGCCGAAAGAATACAAGCCTACATAAAAGAAACAATCTTCGGTTAACAAAAATCAAAGTACCTTATAGATCATAAATAAATCCATCTAAATACATACAAAATACAGCAGTCTGATTTTAACATATACTAACAACAGAGAAACAACCATCCCTACAAACAAAAGGTTTCCGCAATATACAAATAAAACAAAGTACCGTCTACACTGTCAATGAGGAACCTGTTAACCTACTCACGTACGCCGCCTGTAGTTCCTCAGGAAGACCAAAAAACACATCAATCCTGTTTCTTTCTGCAGCAAACATATCAGCCGCCTTAAAGATATCTTCATTCGTAAGGTTAAGTTTCATAATCTCAGCAATCACTTCTTTCAGTTTTTCCGAGGCCACTTTTTGACGGGCGTTGTCTTCTGTCGCAGCATTTGTAGCAGCATTTGTGATACTTTCAAAATTAGCATTGAATGCTTTTATGACATAAGACACTCGTAGCTTCTCAGGAAGACCAAAAAATACATCCATTTTGTTTTTGTTAGTCGCAAATATTTCAGCTGCCTTGAATACATCGTCAGTTGAAAGGTTAAGCTTCATGAGCTCATCAATCACGTCTTTAAGTTTTTCTGAGTCGGACTTTTGGCGGATGTTATCATTTGTCATAAACTTTGTCATAGTTGCAAAATTAGCGTTGAAGCCTTCTACAAAAGCTTGGAAACTAGTATTGATTTCATCTAAACGGGCCCCGATATCTAGTGGCGATGGTGTTGTCTTACTTCTCTTTGCAACCCCATCTTCAATATCTGGTGTTGCATTACATTTTGTAGCTACTAGTCTTTCATTGGAGGCATCGTTTAAGGCCGTTGGAGATGGTTGTGAAACTAGGTGGACCCCATTTTTTTCGTCACCACTATAAGAATCATCTGATTCACCAAGATCCTCACTTCCGCTTTCAATTTTACTCTCGAGGACAACAACTTCCATATTGTTGTTATAGTCACCACGTGCTTCGACAACTGCATTGGGGGCTAAACCGATATCTAGTGGCAATGGTGTTGTTTTACTTCTCTTTGCAACTCCATCTTCAATATCTGGTGTTGCATTACGTTTTGCAGCTACTAGTCTTTCGTTCTCATCGTTGTTTAAGGCCGTTGGAGATGGTTGTGAAACTAGGTGGACCTCATTTTCTTCGTCGCCACTATAAGAATCATCTGATTCACCAAGATCCTCACTTCCGCTTTCAATTTTACTCTCAAGGACAACAGCTTCCATATTGTTGTTATAGTCACCACGTGCTTCGACAACTGCATTGGGGGCTAAACCGATATCTAGTGGCAATGGTGTTGTTTTACTTTTCTTTGCAACCCCATCTTCAATATCTAGTGTTGCATTACGTTTTGTAGCTGCTAGTCTTTCATTGGAGGCATCGTTTAAGGCCGTTGGAGATGGTTGTGAAACTAGGTGGACCCCATTTTCTCCGTCACCACTATAAGAATCATCTGATTCACCAAGATCCTCACTTTGGCTTTCAATTTTACTCTCAAGGCCAACGACTTCCATATTGTTGTTATAGTCACCACGTGCTTCGACAGCTGCATTGGGGGCTAAACCCCTTGGGTAAACCAATGCAAGTTGGTCGAAGTATGGGAATTTGTGATCCCACAATCCTTTTGCCTCTTTGTGAGTCTTTTAAAGATCAAAAGATTGCACCAAATCAGAATAACGAAATTAAATATCTATTTGCAAATAAAATCAGCATACTTGTTCATTTGTAACAAAAAAACGCTTTCGAAAAAGATAATTTTATATAAAATATTTAACTTATGGAACAAACAAAAAGAGGTTTTTATGGTATCATATGCATATAACCTTAACTAAAATTAATCTCCGTCAAAGATAGATAAACACTTATGCAAAAGCTTACCCGACAATAACTTTCATACCACTCTCGTTCACATATGATCTTTTTTTCCACCTCGTTCCATTGACACCCAATATGTTTCACCATATCATTGATAACAAAGAACTTGGTTTTTAGCCATTTGACTTTTGATTCAATATGAGGCGAAGGTTGCTTTGTGAATGTGGGCATTTTGCTAACCATCCTCCTATGCACCTCACAGATGTAATTGACTTTAAAACCACCTGGCCATGTCCAAGATGGATCACGCGCAATATCTTGAAGAACTTGGATTAGTACTATTGTCTCTTCTTCCGTCCAAAAACATTTATTCCTTCCACGACCTCGTACATACTCCATCTTAACATACAAAAATATATCGCTTAAGAATAATGTGGTGTCAAAAATGTTTGGGGATGCTTATTTTTCCTGCCTTGTGCTTTTGCTTAAAAATAAGCACTTTTAGAACTAGTGTTTGGATTTGCTTATTTTACCAAAAATGCATTATCATTTGTAAAATTATAATCTATACTACATTATAAATCATTTGGGACTTCTTATAAAAGGAAGTCTTAAAATTTTAAGACAAAAAACATTACTATAAAAGTAAAAGTAGAAAATTAATGTAAAAAATATCTCTACTACTTTATAGTATTTGAGACATGCTAAATAAGGAAGTTTAAATCGCCACAAAAATAGTAACCGGGTACCCGCCGCTGCATTGCGCGGGCACCCTTCTAGTTTTAATAGAAACATTCAATCAATTTCATTTAGAAAAAGGTTTTACGTTAAATATGAGATGAAAAAACTGCTTTTCTGCTTAAGTTAAAAATAAGCACTTATAAAAAGGTTTTACTTTTTTTCAGTCTTTTTCCTCTTCTTTTCCTCCTTAAGTAATACTCTAGAACACAACCTTTTCTGTTTCACTTCATTTTCTTTACTTTCATTCCTTAAGTGATACTCGAGAACGCGGTGTAAGCAACTATACTAGTAATAAGTTAACCGAAACAACCCCATATAAAAGAATTACTCCAAAAAAAAAAAAAAAAAAAATCATAAAGCAACTAATAAGCTAATCTAAACAAACAAACAAACAAACCCATTTCCCAAAACACCCACAAAGATCATTTCTTGTAAAGACATTTAATCAAACAGTTGGTGTGCAATGAAATTATATATAAAAAAAGATAGTCCGTACCATTTAACAGGAGGAGGTGTAGTATAATTCCGTCTTTCAAATAAGCTCTGATTATAATGATTATAAATATCAGATGGGTTGCAGTAGTTGTTAAATTCAGTTGGAGATTAAAATTTTGACCCGGTTTAATGGATCCGGGTAACCCATTTAATTTTTACTCATTTTTTAGTGTAGACAGAAATTAAACTTAAAAAGGCAACGTTGGTTTTTAATTGGCCGGTCCCATCGCGTCACGCTCAACCGGTGATTCAATCGGTTGAATCAGAACCCAGTCACCGACCGGTTCAACTGTACCGTGTGTTTCATTACTCGAGTTCTTTTTATTTCAATATATTTACTTCACTTTTTTTTTACATACGTATCGCTCAGTTGATGGTCACAATTTACGTTTCTAAAAAACCATCAATTTATGGGCTTTACGTAACAACCCGTTGTACAAGCCGATAAGTGTGGCTTATTAGTATCTATACATACATTAACTAATTAAAAACCTGTGTGATACACGGGATGTAAAAGATCTTATTTTGTTTTACAGAAGTCTTACACTATGTTCTTATGAAAAATTTAGAGTGCAAAGTAAAGAAAGGAAAATAAAAGTAAAAGAAAATGTAGTAAATGAAAGAAAGTAGAAAAAAAGTTGTGTGTTCTTGAGTGTAAAAACAAGAAAGAAAGTGAAAGTGTCTACATTTTACCTCCCCCATACCCTGCCCAGGCGGGAATGGGTTTGTTGTTGTTGTTGTTGTTTAAAGGTTATACTTGTTTACTCAACTTTCATCCCAAATGTAGGATGAAAGTATTCACAACAAAAAGGGTAAAAGCTACAAATTACCAACGTATTTTCAAAATTGTGCCGACTTGAAACACATACTATTTAATTCAAGGACTTCAACAACGTACTTTCAAATTCTGTTCCGAGATAGCCAGTATAACCTTGAAGTAACTATATTACCCTTGTACGACCGTTAGTCCTTTTGCATCATTAGTCCTTTATACTAACGTAGTTAGTCTTTTTAGCGTTTAAATGCTTTTACACGCCGGTTGTTTTGCATGTTTTCGTCCGCTTTACATGTTTTAGTTCGTTTTGCACGCCAGATGGTTTTACGTTTTCCGTCCGCTTTTGCGTTTTACGCCGTTTTGCGTTTTCGTCCGCTTTTACGTTTTAGTTTGTTTTGCACATTTTGTCCGGTTTACGTTTTGCCTACTTTTACACGCCGTTCGCTTTACATGTTTTCGTTCGTTTTTACACGTTTTTGTTCGTTTTGCGTTTTCGTCCATTTTTATACGTGTAAAAATGGGCGAAAATGTGTAAAAACCGACGAAAGTGTGCAAAAACAAACAAAAACATCTAAAACTGGACAAAAGATGAAAACGTGTAAAAATTGACGAAAACATGTCAAAATGGATGATAACGTTGCAAAACGGATGACAACGTGTAAAAGCAAATGAAAATATGTAAAAACGGACGAAAACGTGTGAAAACAAACGAAACATAGTAAAAACGCATCAAAACGTATACAAACGGACGAAAACGTATAAAAACGAACGAAAAAGTGTAAAAACGGACGAAAACATGTAAAAACAGACGAAAACGTGTATAAACAGATCAAAACGTATAAAAACGGACGGATCAAAACGTATAAAAACGTGTATAACGGACGAAAACGTGTAAAAACGGACGATAACATGTAAAACCGGTCGAAAACGTGCAAAAACGGTCGAAAACATGCAAAAACAACCGAAAACATGTAAAACGGACGAAAACGTGCAAAAGGACTAACGGCCGTTAGTATAAAGGACTAACAATGCAAAAGGACTAGCGGTCGTACAAGGGTAATATAGTCACTTCAGGGTTATATTGGTTATCTTGGAACAAAATTTGAAAAGTACGTTGTTGAAGTCCTTGAATAATTTGTAGCTTTTACCCCAACAAAAACATCAAACTTTCATCCCTTTTACCTTTCACTTTCATCTTTAAAATACTTAAGAACATGACAACTTTTAAGTTTCTCTCATTTTACTTCATTTTCTTTTCAAAATCAAACTTGAGAACACAGTGTGACAAATATAGATAAGGAAAACAAAGTTATTATAGCTTATGTCACTCAAAACTTGTTATAGCTTATGTCACTATGAAATGGATTAAATTACAAAGGCCGATATAAAAGTTTGAGTAAACAAATATGAAAACATTATATACTTTATTATACTTCCATGCGAGTTCAAAAAAATCACCCAAATCAAAACATTACTCGACAGTTAATTAAATTCTGCAACTAACTATAACAAAATTTGTTGAAATCATTAAGAACACATACGTAAGCGAGATAAGAACGCATCAGTCATAATCCAAATGAAGAACATAGCAAATACTTAGGTGCACTATTGCAAGTGGAGTCCAAACATATGCTATTTGCATTATGATGGGTCAAATGATGTATCAAATGCAATATGAATGGCAAACTTTTAAATCATTATTGTAATTACATTAACTGAAATAATTCTATGTCAAACTTAAGGCTAAGGTTGCAGTTTCAGAATCTTTAATATCACACCATGTCCAATGTTCTAAAAGATTGCTATCATTAAAGACAACACATATTGCAGCAATGACAATGACTCTATACTTCATTTCAACAAAGAATGTAAAATTTCCATATAAAGACACTCTCAGGCCTGCACATAAATTGAGCCGTACACCAAAACAACTGCTCTACTATGACAGCTTTTACAGAACAACAGTTTAAAAATTATATGTAATATTTATTTCAGTGTTTTCGTAATCTATGGTTTCGTATTTGCTGTTTTGTTGCTTTATAAACCTTAAAAGGTTACATCGTGGAGTATAGTTGGCAATGTATGACAGCTTCTTGATCTTCTTGTTCAGTCATAGAACGAAGATAAATTGAAACAGTAGGCTTCGACCTCCTTTCTGAAAAAGCATAATCTTATTAAAAACGCAATCCCAAACATCCCCATAAAACTTATTCCCAGATCTAAAGTTTGCTTGTTAACTAGAATACAGTAAAATCCACATTTTGCCTTTAAACATATTTATCAACCGAAAGCATATTAACATGCATGAAAGAAACAATTTCGGTTACTAAAAGCAAAGTACCTTGTAGATCATAAATAAATCCACCTAAATACATACAAAATACAGCAGTCTCGATTTTAACATATACTAACAGCAAATAGTGTTACAATCTAATCACTAGAGAAACAACCATCCCTACAAACAAAAGGTTTTCGCAATGTACAAATAAAACAAAGTACCGTCTACTAAGTCAATGAGGAACCTGTTAACCTACTCACGTACGCCGCCTGTAGTTCCTCAGGAAGACCAAAAAACACATCAATCCTGTTTCTTTCTGCAGCAAACATATCAGCCGCCTTAAAGATGTCTTCATTCGTAAGGTTAAGTTTCATAATCTCAGCAATCACTTCTTTCAGTTTTTCTGAGGCCACTTTTTGACGGAGGTTGTCTTCTGTTGCAGCATTTGTAGCAGCATTCGTGATACTTTCAAAATTAGCATTGAATGCTTTTATGACATAAGACACTCGTAGCTTCTCAGGAAGACCGAAAAATACATCCATTTTGTTTTTGTTAGTGGCAAATATTTCAGCTGCCTTGAATACATCGTCAGTTGAAAGGTTAAGTTTCATGAGCTCATCAATCACGTCTTTAAGTTTTTCTGAGTCTGATTTTTGGCGGATGTTATCATTTGTCATAAACTTTGTCATAGTTGCAAAATTAGCATTAAAGCCTTCTACAAAAGCTTGGAAACTGGTACTGATTTCATCTAAACGGGCGCCGATATCTAGTGGTGATGATGTTGTTTTACTCCTCTTTGCAACCCCATCTTCAATATCTGGTGTTGCATTACGTTTTGTAGCTGCTAGTCTTTCATTGGAGGCATCATTTAAGGCCGTTGGAGATGGTTGTGAAACTAGGTGGACCCCATTTTCTTCGTCACCACTATAAGAATCATCTGATTCACCAAGATCCTCACTTCCGCTTTCAATTTTACTCTCAAGGACAACAACTTCCATATTGTTGTTATAGTCACCACGTGCTTCGACAGCTGCATTGGGGGCTAAACCCCTTCGGTAAACCACTGCAAGTTGGTCGAAGTATGGGAATCTAAAATCCCACAATCCTTTTGCCTCTTTGTGAGTCTTTGAAAGATTAAAAGATTGCACCAAATCAGAATAACGAAATTAAATTTTTTATTGCATATAAAACCAACATACTTCTTCATTTGTCATGTTTTAGTTATTCTATTTTTTTGTATACCAAAAAAATTCCGCGTCTCATTTAAGTCGTTTTGTAACAAAAAGAAGTTTTCAAAAAAATGACAATTTTATATAAAAAATTTAACTTGCGGAACAAACAAAAAGGTTTTTATGGTATCATATGCATATAACCCTTAACGAAATATAATCTCCCACTAAGACAGATAAACAATTATATAAAAGCTTACCCTGCAATAATTGTCATACCACCCTCGATCACATATGATCTTTTTTTCCACCTCGTTCCATTGACACCCGATATGTTTCACCATATCGTTAATAACAAAATACTTGGTTTTTAGCCATTTGACTTTTGATTCAATATGAGGCGAAGGTTGCTTTGTGAATGTTGGCATTTTGCTAACCATCCTCCTATGCACCTCACACATGTAATTGCTTTTGAAACCACCTATTGTTTTCCAAGATGGATCACGCGCCATATCTTGAAGAACTTGGATTAGTACTGTCGTCTCCTCTGCTGTCCAAAAACATTTATTCCTCCCACGACCTCGTACATACTCCATCTTCACAAACAAAAATGTATCACTTAAGAATAATATGGTTTCGAAGATTGTAGCATATAAATAAGTTGAGATTGTAGATGTGCTAAGCTTCTTAGACGGATTTTATTACTATAACTGTTTAGAGTGCACATACTTATTTTGAGTAACCATTGTTTCCGACCTTTTGGCCGACCAGACTTAAACCAGGTAACGCCCTCCCTCAGACGTCTTAGAGTGATAGTCACAAGTCCTTTTGCCACTAGGGCACCCCACGAGTTGTTTATAGTGCACATACTTATTCTAACATACTACTGGGGTGTTTGGTATTGCTTCTTTAAACTACTGATCTTATTTCATACGCCGTTTCAAACTGCTTATTACACAAAAAATAATCAGATAAGATTGGATAACCAATCTCAAACACCCTCAGAGCTGCTTATTTGTTTCATCAAAACGCAAAAAAACAGTCTCACCAAACACTCCCAAACACCCCCGAAGGGGGTGTTTGGCATTGCTTATTGTAATTGTTTATCTGCTTATTGCGTTTTGATGAAACAAATAAGCAGCTATGAGGGTGTTTTAGATTGGTTATCTAAGCTTATCTAATTATTTTTTGTGTAATAAGCAGTTTGAAACGGGGTATGAAATAAGATCAGCATTTTAAGGAAGCAATACCAAACACCCCAGTAGTATGTTAGAATAAGTATGTAATACTAAACAGCTTATGAAATAAGATCAGCAGTTTTATAAAGCAATACTAAACAGCACGATAATAAACCCATGAATAAAATCTAAGGTTTATAACATCTGCAGCTCACTTTAATAGAATTTATATAATTTGAAAAGCAAACCCTAGATAATAGAAAATAAAGTAACATGATACTAGATCTAGTTATGTAAATGATATAAAGTTAATAAAAATTGGGTTTATATGAAATGGACTTACGAGATCGGAATAGTAGGATGGTGTTTGGTAGTCCGGCGATGGAATCGAAGGATGAGGGAATGGTGGTTTTGCAGGAAAGTGGTAATAAGGTTTGGGAATGGGTTTCTGAAAACCAAACCTGGTGGTGGAATTGGTATCAAAGTATTTGGGCTTATGGAAAACAAGATTAGTCATAAGATTTGAGCGGCTTAAGGCCCAATAACTTAAGCTTTCCACTTTTATGTTTTGGGTGTTTGTTTAAGTTTATACGTGGGTTTATAAGCTTATTTGATTACGGTTTATATTTTATAAAGTTGTTTTTCCGACTTATTTTGAGACTTATGTGCTTATATGAGTTTATCTTGTCATAATAAATTTATATAAGCCCACAAATCTCAAAATAAGCCAGAATATTGAAGCTTATGAAATACAGTATAAGTCAAAAAACAACTAAGCTAATAACCTACATATAAGCTTAAACAAACACCCCGTTAGTATATAGCTGAAAGCAATGGACTATTAGGTATCATTTTAGGCGTTAGCAAAAAACCATTTTAAAAGAATACGAGTCAGCTAAAATCTTATAACACATTTTTATAACACTTAAGTTATAGTCTGAAACTCGTTAATGAACAAACAATTCGTCGTTACATACCAAATTTTAATAGAAGAAAGTACAAAACCCAATAACAAGTGTTATATCTTGAACGTACCCTTTATAACCTGTGACAGACGCATACATTTGTCACTTGGTATGCGCTTTTAATATAATTTGAAAAGGGTATGCACCGAGTATTAAAATATAAAAAAAGTAAAACTAAAACAAAATTAATGATGGCGCTTTAAAGATATGCATGTGCATAGACGGCAAAGCACGGTCCAAAATTCAATCGGACTGCCAAAAACCATACCGGACCGAAAAACGATGTGGCACAAAAAACAGGATGAAAAACGATTTTGCACAAAACACAGGACCGAGGACCGGACCGAAATGTTCGGTCCAGGTCCGGGTCGGTCAAGTCCGGTAAAATAAAGCATAATGGCCGGTTTTGCGTAAGATGGAACCGAACCGGACAAGACCGATGACCAAATATGAGAAAAAAAGATGGACCAATGACTGGACCGAAATACGTAAATTTGGTCCAATCGGTCCAATTCGGTCCGGTTTTTTCAGTTTGACACGGTTCACGGTCTAAAAACAAGGTTTTGGTAAATCTTTGAACATAATTTGGTCCGTATGAACAAATACCCAAGCCCAAAAACCATTCCTCATTACTAGGGCTAGATTCCAGTTAATTCAGTTTTTTTCTACACTCAAAACAACTGAAAACAAAGAAATGAAGCTGAAACAATTAGAAAGCTTGTTAGGCAACCTTCAACAATTTGACAATCCTAAGGTAATAACTAAAACAATTTATATATCTGAATTTAAGGTTTATATCATGTTACATGAGTGTTTTATTAATTTGCAGATTGAGCTGGAACAATATCCAACCGGTGCTCATATTGCTTCTCGTATGCTATACACTGTAACTACATTTTGAACCCTTTATTTTTTCTATAATATATGTGTGATTCAATTTTAATAGAAAAACATGACCAGTTACTTTAAACAGATGAGTTTTTTTTTTTTTTTTTTTTTCCTCCTCGTCAGGTTACCCGGGCAGGGAAGGCGAGTCTTTGACTCAACTATACGTCCCCTAACTGGCAGGGACGGAACCAAAACCAAATATCACCGTGTGCACAATTTTTTTGAAACCTTAATATAGATTCACATTTGATGGACCGGGTGCATTTAAGAAAAAAATGATGTTTTTTCTTTTTTTCAAAAATTAACACTACATCGAAAAAATCCATAGGGGTCCCGGGCACCCGCGGGAACCCCCTGGTTCCGTCCCTGCTAACTGGGGTATCCCCTTACCGTTTCTGACCATAGACCTACCATAGACCTCTTGTGAGGATGTTAGGTGCTTTACCACCAGGCAATTTGGCGGTGGTTAGATATAAGTTAGCTTGTGTGGTAAAATTAGGTGTGAGCTAGAGCTATGAGCTTTAGGTGTTAGGTTGTGTTGTGAGTTGTAGCCATTTGTTGTATAGAAGTATTTGACTTGGTGTTTGTAGCTGAAAACCGATATAACCACTCGGGGTGGGGTAGCATAGTGGTAAAAGGCTTGTGACTATCATCACTAAAATGTGAGAGGTCTCAAGTTCAATTCGTGCTTGGTGCAAACGACCCTGATGTGGCTACTAGCCACGCTAACCTTCTTAAGAGGGAGGGCCAAAAGGTCGGAAACCGTGGTTTAAAAAAAAAAAAAAAAAAAAAAAAAGAAGAACCGAAATGGTAAGCACGACTAATTAAAGGTTAAAGGCTGATTTAGTTCATTAGAAGCTACGATTTACGATTTGTTTGAATGCTATTCAAGGTAGCTTATTCTCTTGACCTTATTTTCCAAAATAAAAGCTAAAGCTATGTCACCTAAACAAGTTTTCTTTTTTTCCCTTCTAATAGAGGCTTATTTCTAAAAAGGAAACAAATTTTAAAGGTTATAAAAGATGTGTGCCAAACATACCAATATTAAAACTTAAAAGGCATAAATTTTATCCTTTATTTCATTTTGGAAGAGTGAATAGTTTCCAATACATTTTCTTGGACTAGTTGGATGTAAAGGGTAACCAGCGTTTCTTAGGCCACAAACCATCATAGTTTGAAAATAAACGATCTAAGGTAATTATCTCAGATTAGCGGGTAGTCAACATAGTCAAAAGACATAAGCGACACATGCAGATAACCTTAAACCGAAATTTAAAAGCCGGTTCACCTTTAATCTATTTTAGAAGGTGAACCATATTTGTATACCTTTTTATGTCATCGGGGCTTTCTTTTTCTCTACTTATCTAGCTTGGTAGTCATACATGTTTTGTCTGTTCATTCGTACTGGACTATAGGCAGAGAATTCGTTCGAGGACATAAGCGGCAAAGTAGTAGCTGATTTTGGATGTGGATGTGGCACATTAGGTCTTGCTGCCACTCTTCTGGATGCAGAGTGAGAATTTCTAAATTTCTCACTGCCTTTTCTATGCTAATTTTGGTTTGCTTTTCTGTTGCATTTTTGGGTGGTTGAAGTTACGTTTTGAAACTGACTATTCAAAATTTGAATTTGTAGTAATCAGTTTTTGGTGTGTAGATATATATAATTTGCTTCTGATTATTCAGACAGACAGTTTCATACACGTTGTGACAAATTTGATTGTTTAAAGTTCAAATAAAGTTACCGGTTTACCTTTTTGTTAACCTGATTTTAGAGACCTTTCTCGCCATTTCATGAGGCTTTTTCAGTCATTAAATCTGTTAGTTCCTTAAATAATCAAAATATGCTAAAATCACAACCTTCAAACGATAGAAGCACGCCCAAACGCTATCAAAATGCACATCCAAACACCCCTATATGCTGTTTTTTAATTTAGTCTGTAGCTAGCATAGGTGGATGTGTTCCATGTATCTGCACATTGACTCTGGTTTGGTGTTTAACAGTCATGTGATAGGCATAGATATTGATGAAGACTCCCTTGAAATTGCATCAACGAATGCTGATGATCTTGAGGTACTTTACGACATCAGTCTACACCCTTTTATCCTCATAAAAGACTCTTTTCGCTTATTTAACTATTCATATTCCTTACGCTGATATATCAGGTCGAGATGGAGTTAATTCAATGCCAAATCAACAACTTAAAATGGCGAGGTCAAATGGTTGATACTGTTGTAATGAACCCTCCATTTGGAACGCGAAATAAAGGCGCTGACATGGAATTTTTGTCTGTGGCATTAAAGGTAATAAACAAAATTTGATGTCAATGTTTGTCCGTGTTTCTTCTCTCGATCCTTTATAGTAACATAGTGATTACAAACATACCAGGTTGCTTCTCAAGCTGTTTATTCGCTGCACAAGACAACAACGAGAGAAGTAAGTCCTGTTTTTTATATTTACAACTCATAATTGCAAACTTTTGAGGTTTTAAATATTAGATAATCGATTTAGGGGTGTATGTGATTTGCTTATTTAAAAGTGCTTAATTGCTTAAAATTAAACTAGGTAGTAACCCGCTTATTTGTAAGTTCTTGTATACACTAATATCAGTTTTATCCAAACATTCAAAACTGCTTATCTGCTTTGAAAATAAGCAGATAAGCTTAAACTAGCAAGCCCAAACACCCTCTTAATCAAACACTGGATTTGTGTGAAAATTGAACGTTATAAAACGTGTTGTGCTTGCAGCATATAAAAAGAGCAGCATTGCGAGATTACAATGCTGCCAGCGCTGAGGTTATTTGTGAGGTAAATTCCGGACTTGCTGAGTAAGCCTTGATTATTTATATTTTGTATATATAGCTTAGCCCAATTTGTAATGTTTACAGCTGCGATATGATCTACCAAAACTATACAAATTTCACAAGAAAAAAGACGTTGACATTGCTGTTGACTTGTGGCGGTTTGTTCCTAAAACACAGCAAGAAATTTCCTCATTAACCACTCAAAATCGCTAGTGGTAAACTGGTAATCATATAGTTTGTAGACTATGAAGAGTTTATGTTTTCATACAGTGTTTCTGCTTTTGTATCTCATGATTTGATGTTCTTGTGTAAATTAGCACCGAAAAAGCATTATTAAGCTATTCAGAGCTCTTGTTATGATCTTGTTTACGGTTGCAGTAATGAGTCTTTATGCTGAACTGTTGGTTTTGCTTCACATTTTCCGTGTTAGGAAGAGTTTGAATTTTTCTTCCAAATGCAACTAGTTACAAGGATCCTGCAGATTCTTAAAAATGATCAAAAGCTATATTCTGTTTAGGTTCATGAATTCAAACGTTGCATTGCGGATGGCAGGTGGTTTTTATGCAAGAGCCTAGCTTCGTACACGACAAAATAGAATCATACAAATTTGAGTTGTACACGAGTTGTGTTGAGCATAGAAGTTGTGCAAAAATCAGCTTCTCGGCAGGTTCATGCATTTAACATTGCATCAAAATCTTAGTAAAACAGTAATTGATTAATCATGCAACCAAACCAAGAGACTTGCATTTAAACTTGCTTTCGTTTATGTTCTAGTTTGCTTGACCTTTTGATGCTTATATGCAAAAACATCATTTATACTTCACGAGGTTCATCTATTCCAGTGATACGATTTCGTAATGGGTTTAGTTTAACTTTTTTCAGAGTTTGCTAAAACAAGTGCTTCTTGACTTATGTTTTTGAGAAAGAGTCGGTTAACATCTAAAAAAATGCACCCTCTTATGTAAACCTTTTGAGGATGTTTCGCAATCGTGATCCTACCCAAGCTCTAAACCTTTTGAGTTTCGCAATCGTATCAAATACGATTCAAGCAGTGGGTGATCAAAAAACTAAAAGTTATGAGGTGGAGAAATTAAATAGATTTTTGCTTTTTCATAATCTCATTTTCTCTATTGCTAAAACTCATGAAGAATCATAGCACAATAATTTGAGACAAACTACATTTCTAAAAAAAGGTGGTTTATTTGATATCCTGGAACCCCTCTGTATATACAACTATCTCTATGTATCGGCAAGTTGGGAGCACGTACAATTTAGACTAATAAAACACTACAGTTAAACTAAACAATATTACAAACTACAGATACTAGCATTTAAGAAAAATCGATATTTTTTTTAATCAAAATTAACACCACGACACAAAAATCCATAAATGTTCCGAGATCTCTCTGGCCCACCCTTGTTCCGTCACTCACTCACATTCAATACTCACTCGGTGCAACCCAAACGGTTCGTACACATTTCATTAAACCATCAACATTATAAAAACTCTCGATCATTCCTCATTTCACTTCTTAGAGTCACTTTATTTTGCTTACCCATAAATCCATGCTTACCAAGGGACAAATCATCACCATCCATCTAATTTGATCTAATGGTGGGGATTAACCTAAGATTTAAAGGTAAACCTAAGTCCATGTTTTTTGTCTTTCTTTTTTATTCACAAATTTTATTTTTATTTTTTTTTATTTATTTTTTTAATTCGCGTTTTTTTGTCTTCGCTTTCATACGTTTTCCGCTTGTTTGTTTTAAATCATTTCATACGTTTTAGTTCGTTTTCATCAGTTTTCTTTCGTTTTCGTCAATTTTTCATACGTTTTCATCCATTTACAAACGTGTTTTTACGCTTTCATCCGTTTTCATACGTATTCGTCCATTTTCTTACGTTTTCATACGTTTCTAACTATCACAAGTGATTTTCTGTGATATTCAGAATATCACTTGTGATTTTCTGAATATCACTTGTGATTTTCTGAATATCACTTGTGATTTTCTGAATATCACTTGTGATTTTCTTAATATCACAAAAGTGATATTCTTCTGAATATCACTTTGTGATATTATGAATATAACTTGTGGTTTTCTGGATATCACTTTGTGGTATTCGAATATCACTTGATTTTCATGTTACAAAACATTGGTTGAAAATCACTTGTAATATTCAGAAAATCACTTGTGATATTCTCAATAAAATATCACAAGTGATTTTACGAATATCACGAGAATATCACTTGTGATCATCCGAATATCGCGAATATCACTTGTGATATTCGAATATTATTGTGATACTCGAATATCACTTGTGATATTCTAAATATCACGAATGTCACTTGTGATATTCGAAACATCTGAAACGGTAGAAAAACATTTGAAAGCGGACGAATCACGTATGAACTCTAAACCAAAATTTGACCATTTTCTCTTTATACGTGGTAAATATAAACTTACATATTTTTATAAGTTTCAAAATAAGCAAATTAAGCTTGTGAAACATAAACCGAAGTCACATAAGCTCATCAGCAAATAAAATAAGGTTAAACAAATACCCCCAAACTATGTAGATGCTATTCAAATTATATATTTGTGATATTCTGAATATCACTTTGTGATATTATGAATATCACTTGTGATTTTCTGGATATCACTTTGTGATATTCTGAATATCAATTATGATTTTAATGTTACAAAACATTAGTTGAAAATCACTTGTGATATTTAGAATTTCACAAGTTATATTCTGAATATCATAGAATATCACTTGTGATCATCTGAATATCACAGAATATCACTTGTGATATTTAGAAACGTACGAAAACGTCTGAAAACGGCCCAAAAACATTTAAAAACGGACGAAAACGTATGAAAACGGACGAAAACGTAAGAAAATGGACGAATATGTATGAAAACGGATGAACGTATGAAAGTGTAAAAACAAGTATGAAAGTGGACGAAAACGTATGAATAATGAACAAAAACGTAAGAAAACGGGCGAAAACGTAAGAAAATGGACGAATATGTATGAAAATGGACGAAAACGTATGAAAGTGTAAAACAAGTATGAAAACGGACGAAAATTGACGAAAACGTATGAATAATGAACGAAAACGTAAGAAAACGGGCGAAAACTTATGGAAACGGACGAAAACGTATGAAAAAGACGAAAACGTATCAAAGCGAAGAAAAAAACGCGAATTAAAAAAAATGTGAATAACGTGAATTTAAAAAAAAACGTGAGTTTAAAAAAAAACGTGAATTAAAGAAAATGACAAAAAAAATGAATAAAAAAGAAAGACAAAAAGACAAGGAAAGAAACAATTAACTTAGGTTTATCTATTAAATTTCTGTTAATCATCATAATTAGATTAAACTAATGGATTGCAGAGATTTTTCCCACCAAAATAAATATAATGAAATTACTCTGCCATATATTTGGAAAAAACAAAGTATGGTAACTTTAATGAATCTCAGCCAGAATTTCAATCGTTGTAAATACCTAGCCCAGCCCTTATATAAACTCAAGCGCCACTTATATAATCTTAGCCGAACGTACCTTACTTCAGTAACAGGTTTTAAATTTTTATCTTCTTCTTTTTTTTTTGTATGATTATTTTAAGATGCATGTAGGCTGTATTTTGTTCCAACTTTATTGATACATGATTTTCAAGGCTTTTAAAACTTGAATCAGCTGATTATAATCCATCTGTTGTGAGTAGATTGGTTTTGAATGATAATTTGATGATGGGTTATTTTCTTTTTTTTTTAACCATGGTTTCTGACCTTTTAGCCGACTAATGTTGTGGGTTTTCGGTATAAAATCAAATTTAATATAGCTAAAGGGGGTGTTTTTTCGGCTTATGGCTTATTTGGTTTTGGGCGCTTATGTTTCCTAAGCTCACTTTTTGTGGCTTGTTTTGAAGCTTTTCGGCTTATATAAGTTTATTATGACATAATAAGCGTATATAAGCCGAAAGGTTTCAAAATAAGTCATAAAAAGTGAACTTATGAAAAATAAGCCTAGAACCAAATTAGCCGTCAGCCGGCTATATAAGCCGAAACAAACACCCCCAAAAGCTTGTTGCCAACAAAGCTTTTAATTCTAATCGCTAAATTCCAGAATTCATCACCAAACACAACCCATTCTATGGACAAATGTTACTATTTCTGCAACACTCCAAAAGCTTTTTATCAGTTTTGTTGCAACTAATACTTTATATTATGCTTGTGGTACACAGATATGGAGGAAGTAAAGAAGCAGATTAAACTGACTCACACTCGAGGTTTAGAAGCTGTTCCGGAGTTGCTGCATCATATCCAGTCACTATTGCCACTAAAAGAAGCTGCCCGCACGAGCATCTTGTCTAAGGCATGGCTAAACGCTTGGTCTACCATTCCTACCCTCAGGTTTCGTGAGTTCGCAAATGTTCCAAACATGATACAACAAATGAAGTACAGGAATTTGGTTGACCGCACTTTACTAAGGTATCTTCGTTACAACATACCAATCACAAGCTTTAAACTTAAAATGAGCGTTTTCGACGACAAGTCAGGTTCGTCTCTTGAAAAATGGATTCAGCAACTAGTATCCAAAAGATGTATCACCGAGATTCACCTGAAACTCAACATTTACGATTCTGCGTTTCATTTGTCAGACGACTTATTCTCCGGTGAAAACCTCAAAAAGGTAAGTCTGCGTTTTGTCTATTGCTTTTGTCATTGGAGTTGGCTGAAACCTATATTTCCAGTCACCGATTCATTATCAAACGTGAAAGAATTGTATTTAGATCTCTCGTATATGGATGATCCATTTCCCAGCTTGTTTAAATCTAAGTTTCCTTATCTCGAGAGTTTGAGCCTCAAAATGGACTCGTTTAATAGGAGAACCTTCGATATCACATGTCTTTCATTGAAGAGATTGATCATAAAAGTAAAGAGAGACTATCCGTTCACTCTCCATATATTTGCTCCAAAACTACTTTTTTGTCGTTACACCGGCAACGTGACAATTCCTAGTTTCTTATTTTTACCCGTTGCTCCGGAGCAAATTGAGCTAAACCTTAAGTTGAAGAAGCCCGTTGATATTTCCTTCTTTCTTAAGATAAGAGAAACACTCAATTTATCCAGCAAATTTAGCATCAAAATAAGTACTAGTTGTGATCTTATAAAGCAATTTAACGTTGACATTAGTGATGTAAGAAGGCAGCTCCCATGCCCTGCTACGAATGTTCAACAACTATCGTTTGGAACATGTCCAGGTGAAGGCTTGTGGGGTCACTCCGAATTTTTTGATTCGTTCTTCTCGATTTGTAATCCTAGTTTCATAAAGACAATAAGAAGTATGAGCCCGACCCGGCCTGACCTCTAAGATATCAAAATGAGAAATCGGTGTGACGGAAACAGGGCATTCTTGGTAAAATGTTCTCGATAGTTGAGCTCGATATTTCATTAAGCTAATAAGAGCAAACGGCATGGCAAAGTCTTGCCCTCTACGTTTTGACGTGTCAAGCTCTTTGAGATGAAAGAGTTGTAGTTTCTCATGCTTGATCTAGACACCACCACCCCGGACAAAGCGGCTTACATCCGAAGGAAACAAGCAGAAATAATGAAAAAAATTCTGTCGCAATAAGTTGTATCTCTTAAGTTTCGTATGTTTTTCTGTTATGTATGTTTTTTTCCGTATCATTTTTTTTGCGTATTGTTGTTTTTCTTTTCCGTGTCGTTTTATGTCTTCGTATGATTTTTAATATGATGTATTGTTATATTATTTTATGAATGAATTTTAATTTAGTTGGAAAAATAAAATCTCAAATGAAGAGATTTGTTGTGTGTTATGATAGTAGGGGTTTTGTTATGGGAGTGTTAAAACTTAAATGATGTGGCACAAGTGGGACCTAAATGAAAAAGGGAGGTTTCTTCACCGGTTTGGGATTGTCTCAAGTTGTTTTTACAACATGATTCAAATTGGACATGTGTGAGTCATTGGATTTGATCCGGTGGCTAAAATCAAGAAAAGTTTTTTGATTTGAGCCATTGGATCAAATCCAATGGCTCACATACCCCTAACTTGACTCAAGTTGTAAAAACAACTTGAAACAATCCCAACCCTTCTTCACCACACCCTTTGCTCTAAGCCCATCAAATAAGCTTAGACAAACACCACTTAATCGTACCATTAACAATTTTAGCATTTTGTTTCGAGTTGATTTTGCTTGCTAAGGCGTTATCTATAATAGATTGTGTACTATAAAGTAGGGCTGAGCAACGGTCCGGAACCGACCCGAACCGACGAAAATCGAGCCGACCCGAGAACCGATTTCACAAAAAATGAACCGAAACCGAACCGAATCGGTTCGGTTTGCCCCTGCCACATGCTTTATGTGCGTGTTTGGTTGGTTTTGGTCGGACCGAACCGAACCGAACCGAAAACCGACATCCGATAAGACATAGAACCGAAACCGAACCGAAAATGGTCGGTCCGGTTCGGTTCGGTCCGGTTCGGCTCGGTTTTCCGGTTCAGCTCGGTTCGATCGGTTTTGTGCTCAGCCCTACTATAAAGTAAGGGTTTATGTGGGCATGTGGCCTACGAAACCATAATATTCATTTATATTCAATTTCGCATAGTGTTCACTTATTTTCAAAGAACCCATTGTAGTAGAATATTTGTGTGATATTTCTCAGATATTGCGTGTGTGTTACATGTTGTAAATTGGCGCCGAATTGTAAAAGTAAAAAATTTAGGATCCTAGGGAGGTGTCAACAAGTCTGGTGAATTTGACACGAATCTGATAACCTGATATTGCTATAAGTTCGGGTTTGGTTTAAATTATTTTCTTGTGGTCAACCCGATAAGACCAGATAGTTTTAAAGCTATTTTGTAATTATTTAGTTTAGCTCACATATAGTTAGAAGATAGTTCATTATGTAAATATATATTGTTTACTCCATTAGATCATAAGTTCGTGCTAGCTAGCAGCAGTTTCACTCAAGCAGCTCACAATAGTTATTGCGAGAAACTCTTTACTAGCATCCACATTTCAATTTCTTTTTGCAGCTAACGGGTGTTGATGCATAATCTGGCGCAGACTGAATTCAACGACTCTCCTTGGCCGTTAGTCGTCTTCTCGAACCCTAGTAGACCTGTCAACAAAGAGAACCCGTTAAGAGTGGACCCGAGGCCGTAGCCCCGGGGTCCACCTCCGACGGTCAAGTTAGTATGCGATGTAGCATCACATAAGTTAGTTAGGGTTAGAGATAACTTTGTCATGTATTTATAGGGGATGGATTAGGGTTTAGGCGTAGAAGTGGGCAAGTATGTCGGCTGACCCATTCTGGCCCGGTCCGGACCATCGTCCACAAGCCCCAAGTCTAGTATGAGATAGCGCATGGCTATGTTATGCTGACTTAAGTTCTGATGCCGCGTGGGTGAAAGTGGAACCCGTATCTCGCATCCCGGGTAAAGGCGTACCTTTTGTACCGATGAGCGACGCAACATGGTGCGACGAAGACGTGTACATGGCGAAGTGTCTTGTCTTGCGACAAAGAGGCGCGACGAAGACGTGCTTCGCGCCTAAGTGCAGTACCGCCACGCGACAAGAGGTGCGACGTAAGACGTGCTTTTGCGTTGTGCGTGCCGACCGACAAAGAGGTGCGACAGAGACGTGTTTACGCGCGCATTACATCCGCCTTTACAACCGACATAGGACGTCTCCCTACGGCAAGATGGTGCGAATATTTAAATCCGTCTTTGTACCGCTTCCAAATAATCTGCGTGGCGCGCACGGAAACAATGGCGATATATGCCACGGTAGCCCCAAGTTTGATGGTGCTACTCGTGTAGGGCATTAAACTTATGTATACCGCGTAAAACACTTAATGCAAATATTAAAAGTATATGCCGCGAATCGCACACATAAAACCTAATGAATTGAAACAATAGACAAGACATAGCATGAATAATATATTGCGATAGCATAAATTATATATAGCACATAAGAAAAGTGGCGGTGCGCGCCGTCGTGGGATGCGTCGCGAGCGAAATAATTAATTATGTTTTTTTTAATGTATAAAATAAAAACTCGGATGGATGTACCGTGACCGCGACTAATAGACGCAGATGGATTTATCGTAACAGATAGACTCGAGCGTTTGTGGATGATCGCAGATGTTTTATACCACGGCCTTTGGTCCGGTCGCATCATGGCGATTGACTAGCATCGTGGTATTCGCGTCGCGCATCTCTGCGAAGATGTCCGAACGCACGGCCTAACACGGGTAGATTTATCGCGACTGCGTTGTTCGAGCGCCAACAGCGTACCAACCGTAAAAACAGTATCTGCGCGAATTAATTCGCGGCTAAAAAATAAAATAACTCCGATCGTGCGGATATTTTCTTAGGTCCGATCATGCGGACTAAAATATAAAATAGGTCCGATCGTGCGGACTTTTCTTTTCTAGTATCGTATGTAAAGAAAATCATGAATCGTATACTTGTTATATTAGATGTTGGTTCACGTGAATTAAACAACGAATAATGATAATTATAATATTTTATCTCAACATCAGTTTATGCATGATCAAACTTCTATTGTTTCATATTTATATATGACATAAGGAGATGAAACTTCGACATACGGTTTGGTTTTAACGTCGATAGTCATGCTCTACATATGAATTTTTTATTAACGAGGTAACACAAATTAATGTAAACGCTTGTTTTGTATTGGCATGGCATGATGCAAGGTTTTAGAGTTACCGACTTTAGAAATTGATTTACGCTTTTCGGTAATATGAGAACACGAAGCGTAGTTTATTCGTGGTCCCACGGATGACGCCAACTTGTTGATGCATAATCAGGCGCGGATGAATTCAACGACTCTCCTGGCCGTTAGTCGTCTTCCGAGCCCTAGTAGACTGTCAACAAAGAGAACTCGTTAGAGTGGACCCGGGCCGTAGCCGGGGTCCACCTCCGACGGTCAGTTAGTATGCGATGTAGCATCACATAAGTTAGTTAGGGTTAGAGATAACCCGTCATGTATTTATAGGGGATGGATTAGGGTTTAGGCGTAGAGTGGGCGCGTCTGCCGCTGACCCATTCTGGCCGGTCAGGACCATACGTCCACAACGGGCAAATATATGTCAAAAGTATTGTATCTAAATAGTGGTCCTTTAATAATGTTTATAGTTCTAGGTGGTTGTGCTAATAACTTAAGATGTCAATGTTTCTTTGTATATTTGTAGTATGGAGTTGATTTTTCCAAAGAGCGGTGCCTTTTCGAGTGGTGATAGGCATGCCTAAATTACATGCTAATTTTATGCCTAATGAGGATCTTGAAACACATGTCAAGATCAATGGTATGTAATGAGAGAGAGAGAGAGAGGTAGTGCAATCCACATGTCACTTGTTTAATGGGTTAGGCTAATCTTTAGACTTAGATTTTAGGCATGTGAATCATTTTCCTTTTCGAAATAGACTATTTTTATGGATTTTGCTAATGAGTGTCCATACCAAGAGTTCCAGCCAAGTCCATAGGTCGTTGCACGTGTGTTTGCAAGCAATGGAACTCGTATCTATCGACGCCTAAGTTTGAAAGAATTCACCTTTACCAGCATTTTGATCAGCTTAACGAGTCGCGTGAAAGACGGAGTTTTTGCATGCTTGATTATGAAACCC
Organism: Chrysanthemum lavandulifolium; assembly: GCA_022545495.1. Taxonomy (NCBI): domain Eukaryota; kingdom Viridiplantae; phylum Streptophyta; class Magnoliopsida; order Asterales; family Asteraceae; genus Chrysanthemum; species Chrysanthemum lavandulifolium. The sequence goes on along the minus strand of CM040241.1, from coordinate 26,720,979 downwards.
TTAATGGTATGGTTTGTATACCTTTTAAACACTTTAATCCTGATCTCGTATATATTGGTCCGAGGCTACTTTCCCTGGTTAAACTCTATATTTCACGCTTGGGTGGGGTTATTTTGACGGTGGCTATAATTTTAGATTGACCCCCCTATTTTTTTTGCATTTTTTTTATTTTATTTTTTATTTTATAATTTTGTTTATATAAAAACTATAAACCCGAAAATGCGGAACGATAAATATAAAGTTTAATAAGTCAACGCTTAAAAGCTGCCGAAATACGAACGGCCGACAAAAACTGTGTTGTCTTGAAAAAGTGGTGACAAAGGAATATAACCTATGATGTGACCTCATAGGAGTTCTAATATTATAACCGTTCACGCTGACATCCATTGCAACAGTTTTGATGGACACGTTATTTCTTTCGATGTCAATTCTATCTTACTACTTAATAATGCATTTGGGACTTCCTTAAAAAGGAAATCTCTTAAAAAGTATAAGCCAACACACTTGCTATATAAGGAAGTCTTTCATTGCATATATAAAAAAACGTTTTATAGATATCTTCCATCACAATCTTCTTTAGAAATTAAATGTCTTAAATTATAGACTTGTAACATCCCAATAGTGATACAACCCACTTAAAAAACATTTAACAACCCATTTAAACCATTTAAACCATGTTAGTAACTGTCACCAACCCTGATCACAAAACATATATTTATAACCTAACATAAACACACGGCGATACATTCGGTCCTATCTTCTCTATAACAAAACATACACTTAATACCAACACATCATCTTACGAATACCACAAGCTTACCACCACCACCAGTTAATAGCACCGCCAACATTACGCCACTACAATTAACATCAATAGATCTCGCCACCAACACCATCAATTTTTAACCACAAGAGACTAACCATCATAGTCTGTTTTGAACTTAAACTTCTTTTTAATATTCGAAACAGAAAGATCTCAGTTTCGAATTAAAAGAAAAAGAAACGAAAGAATTCAGTTTTATGTTCATTACTAATAATCACTCTTTAAAGATTATAAGTATTTGAACAAGTATCATCACAAATCTTTTTAGAAGAATACATTTTTTAAATATCCGAATACATAGAGAGAAAGATTAAAACCTCCGTTTCAACCTCTCTTTTATTCGGTTACAAAAACAAGAAACGAATAGCAAAATCGTATACCTACCGGAGACCTTTATTCAAGATCTTGAAGCCTTGTAAAGAATGAAACCAAATAGTATTTGTTTTGGTATTCGGTTGTTAGTAGAACGAGTAGATAAAAAGTTGCTTTTGTGAGACTCACGTTGATAAGTTAGCAACAATAAATGTTATATTGTGTTCTTCGATTGTGGATTAAGAAAGTTTTTTTTTTTTTTTTGGTTCGGACATCCAAAGAGAAAGAAAGATAAATTGGTGGCTAGATTAGTGTGGCTACTGTGGCTGCGTGAATTTAGGATAGATAAAGTTTAGGTTAAAGTGTGAGAATAGGTAGGGTAGAATTATTATATAAGTGTTGGGCTTTTGTGTGTTTAAAGTTTGGCTGGACAATTTTGTATCTTCAAATGGACGAATTTTCAAAAGCTGTGTTAGACCATTTTTTTTTTTTTTTTTTATTATTATTTTTTGGATATAATAATTGTTATGGTTCTGTTAAATTGGTCTCACAAGTTGAAATATTAAAATTAAATTTTGGGTATAATTTTAGATCACAGTTTTGACCGTGCTTGATAATCTAAGACTAACTATAATTTTGGGTTGAATTATTTTGGGTTCGTTGATATAACTACCGTCTATATCCGAATTAAAAACTCACGTTCCTCTCACGGATGTGAAATGAATATGATTGAATTGATAATTTATTTTGTTTTAACAACCATTAAACATAATACTAAAAGGCGTTAAAAACGGTACCATTTGATGTCGTTTTAATAATGACCTAATGGTGGACAGCTTTGGAGCTAACATTTTTTGGGATTCGATTGTTTGGCCCGGTAACATTGAGTATAATAATAAGAACGGACTTTAAAAGAAAAATAAAAAAACACTAAAACGGTACGACTTAGCGATAAAAAATATAACAATAATATCATCTAATGATTTAAAAACAAATGCATAATAAAATATCTTGAAAATTACGAAACAAAATAACTACAATAAAAAAATAAAACATCGTCATTACAAATCAGCCCATTGCAAGGTGCAGTAAATGAAAAACATTTACTCACACACATTAGTCGTGGTCACCGCCATATGCGTTCTTGCAGATCTCGCTATCATCTTTTAAGTTTACTTAATTTCCGCCCATTTCCATGTGGTATAACGAGCTCTTCTGGAGGTTTAGTGGTTCTAAATGGATGCATTCACTTTGTGATGTTAATTTTCATAAAATTATCCGGTAAAAGGTTGCGGTATGTTTGACAAAACTATTGTTTATTGTAGTTCGTAGAACCTGTAATTCGTAAAATTGTAAACCAGAAATTGTTAATACGAAATACTGATGTGTATATTTTTTTTCTTCAATAATTGTATTTGGTAAATTAGTTGTTAACATTAATGATAATTTTATGTTTTAACACTCGAATTTTTAAAAGCTTCATGAATCAGTTTTTTATTTTGGAGCTACTTGTTTAAAATAAAAGCTTGAAGTTGATGTATCCAAACGGAGCTACTTGTTTTTTAAAAAATTATTTTTGTAACAAAAAGCTTACACCTCTAAAAAAAAACTCCAAATATTAGCCTATCAAACATGCCATGTGTTTAAAATTTTTGCATTTAAAAATTAACTTATATTTTGGTAAAATTAATTGATTTATGAAAGTTGTACTTTTTTTTTCAATTTTCTCTTTATGTTACCATTTAGAAAGTTGTGTATCTACTCACCTTTAGTTCTAGTTTTGCGTTGTTTTCACCGGCACAACCGGATTTAAGTATCTTAGAAGAAAAATATTAAAAAATTTGTGAAAAATATCTCATTTTTTTTTTTTAAAATTATTGGAAAATGAAAAAACTGAAAAATCCGTTTAGCCACATTTTTTTTTATAAATAAAATGCAAAGAAAGAGAAATTTTCAATTTTAAATTTTTTACTAGAAAATGAAAACCACATTATATCACTCAATTTTTTTTTTTTTTTTTTTTAACACAAAAGAAGGGATTTTTAGTCTACAATTCAAGTATCTCATTCTAACCCAATCATCATGGTAACATCTTCACATTTTATTCTCGCCGTTGCCGTTCATCGTCAGAATCCGAAATAATGTTGTTAACAAAGAAAAATATTAATTCATAAGTTTTAAAATTCTCAACTGTTTTATAGAAAGAAAAATTATTGAATTTCTAAAAAAATCTAAAACGCTACCTAAATATTTTGGAATAAAACACATAAATTTCGAATACTTTTGCACTAAAAAAAGGTGAGTGTAGACATATTTTTTTCCTTTTTTTTAACGGCAATAAATTTTTATTAAAAGATCAAGAGCATCAAAGAACTTCTTTTTTTTTTTTTAACAGAGGCATCAAAGAACTTATTCGTATATCAATCGTTGCTAATAGTCAAATTGACTTTAACTGATGGATGGGAAGGACAGAAAAAATAAATAAATAAATAAAAATAAGAAGGGATATCGGGTATTAAATCAACCTCATTTTTATGTTACTTAAGTTTAACATAGAGTAAAGTTCAAAATACAATAATGTGCTTTGTCTATTGTCTCATTTTACATTTTTGTAGTGTTTTTTTGCACACAAGCATCCGTTCGTTAGTAAAGTTAGCCACCATACATCTCTTCGTTTGTAAAATCAGTCAACGAGAACTAACGGTGTAAATTATTCTTCGTTATCTCCTAACGCAAGTGAAAATATTTGCATCGTTAGTCCTCCGTTATCACCACCATACATCTGCTAACCGATTTACGTTTTCATCCGTTTTTCTCACGTTTTCGTCCATTTTTCTCACGTTTTCATCGTTTTATCCGTTTTCATTCATTTTATCGTTTTTAGATTCGATTTTCTTACGTTTTATTCGTTTTCGCCAATTTGTTTTATCGTTTTCGCTCTATTTTATACATTTAGTAAGTTTTGTTCGTTTTCGTCTCTTTTCTTACGTTTTCATACGTTTTTATCCGTTTTTGTCAATTTTTATACTTATTTGTCCGTTTTCATACGTTTTCGTCATTTTTATACTTTTTTGTCCGTTTTTCTTGTGTTTTCTTACATTTTTATCCGTTTTAATACGTTTTCATCGGTTTTTATTCGTATAAAGTAGATAAAAACAGAAGAAACGGATAGAAACGTATAAAAGGGTTAGGAAAGCGGACGAAACGATAAAATGTAATGCAATGGATAAAACGTAAACGAATAAAAATATGTGAAATGTAAGAAAATGACGAAAAACATATAAAAACATATGAAACGATAAAACGGATAAAATCGTCTAAAATGTGAGAAAATGGACGAAGACGATAAAACCTATATAAACATATGAAAACGGATGAAAACATATAAACGGATGTCAACGGATAAAATATATGAAAACTTAAGAAAAACGGATGAATACATATAAAAAAAAGATGAAAATGGATAAATCGTTTGAAAACGTGAGAAAAACAAACGAAAATGTATAGAAATGGATGAAAACGGATAAAAGCGTATAAAACGGATGAAAACGGACAAAAACGGATAAAAATGTATAAAACGGACGAAAACGGATAAAAGCGCATGAAAACGTAAGGAAAACGGACAAAAACGTATAAAAACCGACGAAAACGGATAAAAACGTATGATGTATAAAAACGAGCGAAAACGTATAAAAACTGATGAAAACGGATACAATTTTAAGAAAAATGAACGAAAACATATAAAAATGGACAAATACAGATAAAAACGTAAGAAAGACGGATGAAAACGTACAGAAAAGAACGAAAATAGATGAAAACGAATGAAAACGTATAAAAACGTATGAAACGTGAGAAAAACGGACGAAAAACGTAAATCGGTTAGGAGATGTATGGTTGTGATAACGGAGGACCAACGATGCAAATATTTTCACTTGCGTTAGGAGATAACGAAGAATAATTTGCACCGTTAGTCCTCATTGAATGTCTGACTAAATGAGTAATTATTTATTAATTTGATGTTCATTGTATTTAATCGTGAATTGTATTTGCATTATGGAAATTAAGGGTTAAAAGGAAATTCTTAGGCTCCGCTCAATTATAATATAGTTCATAGAGTTGGGAGTAACCAACCCTCGATTGATATTAAGGAATGCAACGCTCTAATTAAACAAGGACGTGACAATTCGACTTATCAATAAAATATAACTAGGGAGTAATGGAACTCTAAGTAAATACACTTTACCTCTTATACGAAGTTCACCAATTTACTTTTTTTGCATATTTAGTTTAGTTTAATTATTAGTTTTAAAAACCAAACTTTTCCAATACCCGAGACTTTACTTGCTTTCAATTAAATATAAAAAGACCAAAAATAATCATCCCTCGCCCTTAGACTTAATTCGTCAAATACTTCGAGCCTGCCTCACTATTCTCTTAGAGAACGATCAATCCCCCGTGTCTTACCTACACTACACTACAAAGATTAAGTACTCTGCCTAGGAGGATTGTAAAACTTCTTGTGTTTTGCAATAATCCGCATCAATCATTCATTTCCTGAATTGTTGTTTTAGCATCTTCAGGACTCATCTTAGTAACTAGACCTTGAGAGTCCAATATCTACCTGGTAGCAACCCTTTGTAGAAGACGGTCACAATCTGTACCTCAGTCAAGTCATGTTAGGGGCTCTTCAAGAGCAAATCATTAAACCTATCACATGCCTTGTAGAGGGTTTCTCCTGGTTCTTGTTTGAAGTTGTTGATCTCTTCCATCTTCTTTGCAGTTATAGAGGGTGGACAATACTTATGTAACCACTAGTAAATTTGGCACTTGTATTAAATCTAACGAAAGAATACTTATCCATTTTCTACGTCTAAATTTTTTTTAAACGTTATCAGTTTATCTAATCACAACAAACTAATGTGACGTAACTCATATTCTTAATAAACGTGCTCACCGACACCAACATGTTTTAAGCTCATTTCAAATAAACATTCTTATATGTCAAGTATAAAAGTTTTCACCTTTAATTTTTCACTTTACGTTATTTCGTTAACGTACGATTAATAAACGTTTAAACTAAACGTTAGCCATTTATTAGAGTTTTTAAGGAAACCTAATTTATTATAACTATGATCATAAGCCCTAAAGTACAATACTCCGAAGCTAATATACAAGTCTTTCAAGCACATGTACAAGTCCTTAATGCATTGAAATTTAATATTAATATAAATCACATTACAAACCTCAATGTACTCATTATAAAGCACACAATACAAGTCTTTAATGCACAAACCTTAAAATAGATTTTCTTATACTTTATAAACCTAAATACAACACTCTAATGCTTAAGGTACAAGTGTTTAATGCATAAAATTTGAAAACTATAATTTTAATATTACTAAACATAACTAAACTTATCTAAAACCTAACTAAAGACTTAACCTAAGCTTCCTACACCTCTAAACCTCATGTACAACATCAACTAGCCTAAGGTACAAGTACCGTAAGCCTAAACGTGCCCTAGCTTCATTCTTAGTCCAAATCGAACCTAAACTAAACTAAATATGTCCTAACTAGTTTCTAATCCACTAAACACTAACACGGGAGGTGATATTCACACCACATCTTTTGATGTATGCACCACAATTTTTGCATTAGAGTCTTGTGCGGTAAAGCGTAATGCACAAATTGTGGTGCATCATCATCAAGATGATAAATATCAATTCCCGTTAACAAGGCCCACGTTAAGCCGCATTTCAAGCTACATCATCATGTCTCCTCTACTTCAACACCATTGTCAAAAATTCAAGCTCTTTATGTGTTTCTTTTAAAACCATTTGAATCAAAAGGCTATAAATTAAACAAGTATTGTTGGGATCACGTGTAACTACTATCAAGTATTGGTCATTAACTATGTAATCGGTTGCTAAGTATTAAGGCTTATATGTATGTAATTATGTCTAGGCTTATGTAGTAAGCTCATAGGCCTATGCTTGGGCCCAAACGACTTAAGGATGGGGTTAGATGTTGCCCTAGCTCCCTCTCCTATAAATACTATGTAAACCCTCACTTGAGGGTGTTGGTTCTTTCATTTATGCTACTAAACCTTTGTTCATTTATCTTGTGAAGAATCCGACCACTCTATCTCTTTCTCTTATCAGTCTTATCATTGTTATGCTTGTGCAATCATCCTTATGGTGACCTAACAGTGGTATCAATCGCCAAATAGTTGTTTGGAACGTGTTTTGGTTAAGCTTTTGTGTTATACGTAACTAGCTCTTCCCGTTCTTAATATTTTCTTACGCGTAAACTTTGTTTTTGACACTCAATTCTTGAAGCTTGGAAAGTTTTAAGGATGATATAGTGTTTAGAATCTTAGTTTTTGCAAAAAGTTTAGAACTTTATTGGTTTTGAATCATTTTTGAACTCGTTTCTTAAGTTTCTCACGTTTTAAGAATAAGCTCAAATTTCATTTTAGGTGTTAAAGTTCAAAATTTATTGTTCTTTAAGTGTTTTTGAAGCTATTTGATCAAAATAAACAAGTGTACAATGCGTTTTGAAGCTTAAAAATCCGTTTTGGTATTTTTGGTTGCTTTTATGAATAAGCAAAAACCCTTTTTTTACGAATAAGAAAACCATTTTCTTACAAGTAACTAAACCCTGATCTTACGAATAACAAAACCCTGATCTTATGAATAAGCCTACGCACAAGCCATAAGTTTACGAATAAGCCACTTTACGAGCAAGGAAGGATTCCTTACGAGCAAACATTGTTCATCAGAATCTTCAAAGTTATTTGTTTCTCAATATTTCCCTTGCTTGGATAAGCATGTGGAATACTTCGACTTGTGATATCTTTCAAGCTTGGATAAGTTTGAAAGATTTATTGGTTATTACCTATTCTTACGAACAATGTAATTATCTTACGAGTAAGATACTTTAAGAGTAAGACATCCTTACGAGTAAGGTTCGTTACAACTAACACTTAATCTTACGTGTAAGCGACTTTGTTTACGAGTAAGATTAGCTTACTAGTAAGTCATAGTTTATGACTAAGGGGAGTTTACGAATAAGCACCATCAACCTTTACGACTTACGATTGTTACGACTAAGACCAAATTTCAACATCAACTCACGTTTCAATCATCTACAAAGATCCATCAAACAGAACAAGTTCTACAAAGTCTCAACCACCTTATTTCACCTACTTTCCTCAGCAGTATTCTCAGCAACAGCAGTATCCTCAACAACAATTTCCTCAACAACCGCAACAACAAACATTTCAACAACAACAATCATTTGCACAACCACAACAACAATTCCCTCAACAACAATCATACCCTCCACAACAACAATGGTTTCCACCACAATATGCTATGCAATCATTCACTAGAATTCCCTCGAAGGAACCTCATTGGTTTGCACAAATGTGTGAGGCTATGAAGCAGGATCACTTGATAGACTTCCAATGCTCACTCCCGAAAACTATGTTCAATGGGTCAGTCGATTCTTTAGGTTCCTCGACCTCAAGAAACCTCACGGCAAATATTTGAAGAAGGTCATCTGTTGATCCCAGTTGAGCAAACGATCTTATATAGAAGCTGACTTAAATGAATATAAACTATTAAACACTACGCGGAATTTAATGTTTAACCTTAAGAAGAATAACGATGATTATCACTAAACACCTCAATATATTAATATACGAATACTACGAATAGTATTAGGGTTTACAACCTTGAAGTGTATCGACTCTAGATATAACCAAAGCGTATATCTAACTCTAACCTAGGACCTCCTTTTATAGGCTAAGGTCGCCACAATATACATTACATATTCTACAAGATAACTATACTTACCATACTTATTTAAATACAAAACGTCCTACCCAAGACATTCTAGAATATTACATGATAAACCGACACAATCATACTAGCAGTGGTATTATACATTAGCAGTGGTTTGAGACTTCTACTAGCAGTTGTTTGTCTTGAGTAGTGGATTCATTCCTTCTAGTCGTGGTATCTGATGTACTGGCAGTGGTTCCATACTTAGAATAATTCCTGTCAGCAGAACCAAAAACCCAACAATCCTCCCCTAAACTTGATATTCACAATCAAAATTATCAAGTTTCTTTGTAAGCCCACAATACCTTATTTAGAGGATGTATCCAAACACCCAACAGCCTCTTCATTCTCCTTATCAGACTCAGATTCTTCATCAAATGCTTTTGATCTGTCTGCCTTTCTTTTCATTCTTCCTTGAGGCTTGCCTTTGATGGCCAAAGGAATTTCATAATCAGCAATCTTCTCAATATTCCTCAGCAGTGGATGAACAATTGGATGAGTTGGTTTTGTACTGCGCATCAAGCTTCACTTCCAACATCATCGCTCACGGTCTTCATCAAAGGATAATATCTCGTCAACCAACATGAAGATTTTCTCTTCTGAAGTCTTGATAGCATGTACTCTAGGATAGGCATACAACATCCACTCTTCAACCACACAAGCTTCCCAACATTTATCTTCTGGATTAGGATCAAACATGCACTTCAATGCTGTCCACATAAATCTATACACAGTTCCTGTTGTTCCAAGCTTTCCACATCTAAAGTATGCAACTATTTTCTTGGACCTGACACTACTTTTTGATTTGCTTATGTGTTGACTAGCGAAGGATAGATATGTGGTAGATGTTGACTTAGACTAGGGTAGCAATCCTTTGCTATAGCGTTGGTACCTAGCTAAGAATAGATATCTACTTCCGACCTAGACCAGGGTAGCTTTTTTTATGCTTTGCTATGGCCGTGGTACCTGGCTAGAGTCGCTTGGGGCCCTGCTGAGATCTCGTTGCGCCATTGGAAGGAATATTGTTGGAATATGTTTGGAATGTTTGTTGTATATATGCCTTAGTCTCACATAGCAAATAAACTCTATCATGTCCACTACTGAATTTATGATTAAACCTATGAACTCACCAACGTTAGCTGACCTTTTTAGCATGTTTTCTCAGGTAACTAAGATGATGTTTGGATTGCTTGTTTCTTGGAGGCTTGGCAGATGAGGCATGGTTGGAGGATCATTCCAAAACTCTGATAATAATTGTGGACCTACCTTATGATTTCTTTTGGGCCTTACTTTCAGTATTTTGAATAAATGTAACCAAATAGCTAAATATCGGATTGGTTTATGAAACATTTTATGCTATCTTGTTTTCCTATGCTTGTATTGTGTACCAATCCAGTAGCACCCCGAAAGCTTGATTAAGTCTTCCGTTGTACCAAATTTTAGGGGTGTTACATAACAAATGTAAAAATTGTTACATATTGTGGTTTTGGTTTTGGTTCCTGCTCGAACACACACACACACACACACACACGTAACACACTTATATTTTTAGAATTCACTCAAGCTCACTCTAATCTTGCACTAGACCATCCTACCTCTTTGCTTTGCGTAAGAAGACAACCAAATGGGACAATTCACCTCTTAAGAAACCCTACTTAATATAATAATACACTAAAGCTCTCCTTTGACCCATTGACTTTGTTAAACAAGAGTTCTTGTGTCACTTTTGATTTGACATAGCTTTCATGCTCCCCTAAATTTGGCCGATCCTTAGCATGCTTCAAAACACCTTCCTACTTTCCCCTCATGTAACCTAGGCGCATGCATTAGAATATTCAAAGAGCCATGCATGTTTTGGCTATAAAAGACTTCGGAACTTGGTCATTTTCTCACAATCTTTCACACTCATCAATCACACTCAAAACAAACTCACATTCACTGATCTCTCTCGCTCTCAGTAGCATCAAGGAAAGAAAGGAAAACATTTTGGGTTGTATTTTAAGAAGTATATAAGGGTACGAGAAAAAGGGTAGAGTTTTGGAACGGGTTAAGAAATTCCTTTGGGTCTCGTCATTGTTCAATCGTGTTTCCTCACCACCATACTTGGTGTTGTAAGTGTTCTCACCCATTTTCCATAGGCTAAATTACTTGTCTAGTAGTATATCGCACGTTAAAATGTCACTAGTCATCTTCTTGCATGCATTTGAAACATACGTGTAACTAACGGAAGGAACTAGGTCGTAATACTTGTGTGAATGCGAAACTACTTTTTATAACAACAGTAATCATGATAAAACACTTCACACACACTCACTTGTTTGTTGACATGCCTCGCTATACTTTCTTAAAAACTAAATGCGCCTACTAGTTTTCAAACCCAAGTAATTCATGTTTTCTTTTAAGCACAATGAACCAAGCACATAATCTAGTTGATAAGCTGCTAATGAGCTGCTAGGTCACGAAGTAAACGCGTTAGAAAAACCCTACGACCCTTGGTGGTGTCGCGTTTTATTTAAAACCCAATCGGTCAATCAGACCCTTAACGGGCCTTGTAGCCCAATAAGAGAACCAAACGCCCCTTTAATGAAATAAGCTAGGAAATAAGCTTAAAATAAGTTGCATAAGCAGTTAGGAGAAAAAGGAAATTCAAGAATTACCAAACTTTGCGTTTTGGACTAAATCCGAAATTATTTTGGAACATAAGGGTATAAACTGTCAATCGGGAAACAAGAGGTTTTAAAATATAAAATGTGACGTATGCATGGGGTAAAAAGGGTAAATATCATAAACTTAAGGGTTTTGAGTGTAAAAATGCATTTTGGACTTGTTTTGCAAAGGGTACGAAACCTAGGGGTAAAAAGTGAAAATTTAGTGTTTTGGACTAAAAATGAAAAAAACTACTTTGTTTAAGGGGTAAAACTGTAAAAACATAAAGTTTGGGTTAAAAAGGGATTTTAATTAGTTTAGGACTAGTTTTACGAAAATGTTTTACGAAGGGGTATAAAGTGTAACTTTTGAAACTTAAGGGCTAAACATGTAATTTTAGAAAAACTTATATATTTTATAAACAAGTGCAAATATTTATAATAATGGCTTATACAAGTATTTTGACGACTATATATTTATATATATTAACGTAAACTATTCCTAAAATAACGTTTAATTAAAATAAACTTATACACGTTTATATAATAAAAACTCGATACTAAAACGAATAAAGTAAATAATCATTTGACATCTAAAACCATTTAGGTAACATTTTATTAAATCAACCATTTACGAAAACATTTCGATTATGTAAAAATGGGCTTTTCTGAGAAATAAATAACGTAAATAATATTTTGCTTTTGAACTTTAAGCATTTCCACACAAGTAGAAACGATGCTAGTACTTCACCACCAAACTATTTCTCAACCATTGCCATTTTTGTCGTGAACCAAATGTTTACCACGAATTCTGAGTCTTGCCATATTATATTTAGTTTCTGTGTTGGAGTCGTTACCATTTTACACTTGATCTGCCATATCTTGCTACTGAATCACTGAGGTGAGTTCATAGCCTCACTTTTACTTGCTTTTATAAATAAATCTCGTGGGGAAGATACATATTATAAAACTGAACACAAGTCTTTTGCAAACTTATGTTGTGCCTGATTATATTATTGCCTAAGTACCGCAATCCCAAAATACCCGTGTATCATGGACCATTAGTCACCTGTGAGTGAGCGCGAATATTGTGGATAGATCTATTGGGGTTGACAACCCGGTTTTTGCTGACCGGTTAGGCAGACAAACGCACTATATTTGAGTACTAGGTAGAAGTGGCATCCTACCTCCCGGCGGGCACTAAATTATTACCTTTTATGTTTTGGAGTTTCCGTTAACATTTTGCGTTCATGAAACGCAAAACGTTAACGGAAACATAATATCCGATGATTTTCCCGAATAATTGACTTCAAAGCAATTATTGACTTATGCTTGTGGTTCAACTGATTATTTTAAACCTATGGATTCACTCAACATTTTGTTGACTTTTTAGCATGTTTTATCTCAGAAAATTAATGAAGAATGCATGGGGCACGGAGTGGGCATCGAAACCCTACTAAGTGGTGTATAACAAAGTTGTCATTTTCCGCAAACTTGATGAATTTCTATTTTGTACCCAAAATATGTTGATTCACTTTTGTATCAAATTTTCGAGTTTTCTTTTAATGACAACATTTATTTTAAAAACGTCTCTTTTGGAGTCGTTTTCTATGATTATTGACTGTGATCTTTTAAGTAACATCCAAATTAGCTTTTCGTTGCTATGTTGTGATTTTAGGGGTGTTACAAGTTAAGACTTATAACCGGAATTAGTCAACACATTCAACTAGAAATTCATGATGGTAAATGAACTTGAAGTAAGAATGGTTAAATAGCTTTGTTATTGATTGATGAAAGTTTATAGTGATTACAGATAGAGAGAAAGATCAAATCAAATGAGGAATGAAACAAGTACTGTATATAACTTACAATTTCGGCAGGACAATTGGTTTGGGTTTTGTTTGTTGGTTTTGGTGGGCTCACGTGCCAAGCACGTGAGATCTTTCTTATTTGGTTTTCAACACATAACATGATAACATACACATATCCCTATTTATCGAGAAACAGTAAGCATGTACCGTTCAGATCAATAAAACCCATCCATTTATTAGAGGGGAAGGTGTGGTGATAGAGCTCAAACTCTTCATCACTGTCATCTCAGCGCCACATCAGCATCCCACTTCTCCACAACTAACCACAACAGACCCTCCTCCCTCATAACAAACCTCAACCTATTCATTTGAGGCCCACCACTACCACTTATATTTATTTTTATTCAATTTTCCAAATAAACTAAATTAATTTCATTAAAAATAAACATACAATACATAACACACTAATAATAAAAATAAACATGATACGTAAAAAAAACGACACGGGAAAAAAAATACAACACATACTAATAGTAAGAAACCTAAACATTTTACTAGTCATTTTTTATAAAAAAAAAATATAAATAACATTTTTTATAATTTTTTGAGTAAACTCCAAAATACATCCGTTTACCCAGATTCGCACTGAAAATCCCTCTCTCAAAAGTTTCAACAGATACATCACTCCGTTAGTAAAAGTTAAACTATATACATCCACAAGGACGAACGTTGCAAATTTTGTGTCGTTAACTTGAACACGTGGCAGTTAAGTAAGGGTATTTCTGTCATTTTATGTTTCCCAGCTACTTCTCCACTCTTTTAATACCTTTTTCAGTCAACTGTTAGGTAGAAAAACTGTTAGGAATTGGAAATTCCATGTTAAAGTGTCGGTCACCCCAATTATGGTCTAGCATATGTTAGCTCGTAGACTTGTAGTTATTTACGTTATTTAGTAGCTTTTTAGTTAGTTTGTAGTGTAGTATAGTTTAGTGTAACACCGTGGAGGAAGGACGGGTCTTTACCGACTGTATTCCTGATCCACAGTCCGATAGGAGGACGTATCTTGTGTAACTATAAATACCCCTTCCATCCATGGAAGGGGTGGTGCTTTCAATCTAAACTTTCATAATTTACAAAGCAACTCTCTAGCAAGAACACCCATCTCTCTACTTTCTCTCTCTATAATGGCTATCATGTATTTCCATCATCCAAGACCACCGGAATCATCAAACACAATAAATATATCGATCCTACAATTGGTATCAGAGCCAGGTTATGTAGATATGCACTAGTCATGATTTCTTCAATTAAGTGTGGATCTTGGTGAGCATGCGACTTTGGATTGACTTCTCAATTCGGATCACCGGGCAGTCCAAATGTACCGCAAACAACATTAGCAATAAAACACACGAAAGTGTCTTTGATCACTTCGTTGAGTTGAGTACACGACCCATGGTTCCCGTTGATCGATACAAGTCTTGCATGTGATCGGGTAGGATTCAAGAATCTCCTTGACGGGGTTTCGCACTTGTTCTAATTGTTCTCAAACCGGGCGTCTCAAAGAAGACAACACGGTGAGTGAACCGAAGAAATTGAGATTCTTGATTGATAGAAAATGATTTGAAAACAATCGCGTGTTGCTTAGAAGAAAGAGTTTTGTCTGACGAAGGTTTTATGAGAAGACCAATTTTCAATCATAAATACTTTTGTGTTTGAAAACATGAATACACATTCGATGTGCTAGAAAAGAAGATTTGCACATCGAGCGGTTTTCAAAAGTATTCGTCAATTCCAATCTGGACCAAGGTAGATTCAAGAGTGAATCGCCCCATCGCTTCTGTCCGGTTGTCACAAGCTTGATCTTTAGAAAAGATCTCACATGTCACCCACCAAGAGCTTGTTTGATGTTGGCTCTGAAGGATTTCCATCTTGATCGTGAATATTTTACATATCACTCGGATGTTCTGGCAATACCACAAGGATAAAGCGTAGGACTCTTAATATATTCTTACTTTCCACATTGTGTGAAACAGCAAGTCTTCATTAATTTTGTGTCCTAATGAGATATTGTGGATGATCTCTTGGCTCTAGACTCAATAGTGCACATTTTTGGTTCCTATGCCGGAGACTAGAGATAGGGTATCCTTCTTCAATATCAACAATCTCTAAGAGAAAGTCGGTAGATAATGTCGGTTCCCCGTGAAAATGAAACAAGCCCTTTTAAGAGGAACTTGAGTGGTTTGGGAAGTTGTAGTGCAGTGCATCACTGGGTCCATGACATCTTGTCTTCAATACCGATGTTACCTTAGTAAACACCGATAGCATATGTATTGAACCGGTTATTGCCCTAAGGTTGAATTATTGGAGGGCTATTTCTTTTCACCCTTTCACATTCAATTCTTTTCATTCTTCAACCTCTTGATTGCTTACCGAGATTTCATAACTAGAACCTTGTTGGGTTTATTCCAGTTCTAGCTCTATCTCGATCCGCACTCTTCCCATATCTCACTTTTCTCCTTTTTCAATATTCCTAAGGACTCTACACTATCTAGTGGATTGTCCTCGAAGATCCCTCCGGTTCGGCGGATCGTGGGAGCGAATACCTAACCTCACCAACCTTATAACTCCATACATAAAGTAAAATGGTCGGTCTTTTGGTACAGTTCATTATTCCGTGAAACCAATTGAAAAATCATTTGAAAATCAATCAAGGTACTTGTGATATAATATCAAAGCATTTTGTACCTTAATTGTTTTGATCATTTAGAAATGCTCCCCCTCAACATGTGCATAAGATTATGAAATTGTTTAGCACATGGAGGCAAGAGTTCTTTAGAAATAAATTCTTTGATCACAATTTCCTTAGAAAAAGCCTTTTGATTTTCTTTGGTAAATTCTCCCCTCAATATGTGCATAGGAATTTTTAAATCATTTTATCACATAAAGGAAAGAGTTCTTTGAAGCACTTCCACGATTACACCGCCATTAAGAAACCATTTAGAAAATGAATCAAGGCACGTATGTTAAAACATAGAAATCTTTGTACCTTGAAAGTTTATTTTCTTTGAAATGCTCCCCTCAATATGTGCTTGAGATTCAAAAGCGTTTAGCACATATGGGAGAAGCGATGCACATTTGAATCAAAATGATCACCATTTATCAAATTTCATTATTAAATCACAAATTCTCCCCGATCAAAAATATCAAACCCTTTGAGATTTTGGATCCCAAGTGATTTAATAAGGTTTAGAAAACATGGGAGAAAATGTGCCTAATTTAAAAACTCATCTAGTTTTGGATAAATGCTCCCCTCAACATGTGCATTATGTATATTGAAATCGTTTGACACATGGAGGCGGAGTGCCTTTGAAGGACTAAAACCAATTCCATTAAAAGCAGTTTGAGATTTAAATCACGATCTCCCAGATCAAAATTTCAAACCAATTGAGATTTGTGATCCCAATTGATTAAATCATTTAGAAAATTTTGGGGAAAGACGTGGCAAGATTTGATTTTGAAAAATGATGGATAAGGATCAATATAAGACATTAATGATTGTTAGTGTCAGGTATGATAGTTTTTAAGAGATCTTTAAGTAAAATAAAACAATTTCACAATCAAACAAGAACAGAAAAAAATTTCATTTTGTAAGATCTTGATTCTAAAGAAAACCATACCATGACATGACATTAAATCTTTAGATCACCACTTTGTTTTTGTACAAACCGGACTTTTATGAAGAGATATTGTTTGAAAATAATTTATTTTAAATCACTCTTCCCCTCAATCGATGACCGTAGTCGTTGATTGAGTGACTTAGATTTTGATAAAAAAAATGAAGTCCGGTGATTTTCAAAATATAGTCCAATTTATTTTCAAAACAAATATTTTTCCATTTTTCAAAACAATATTAGTTAAAAATTGTTTAAAGAAAATGGTATAATCACAATTATCCTGCACAAAGATATGTTAGGTGGTTGAGTCGCTTACATTGATGTTGTTGTTGTTGTAGGCTTGGAAGAAAATCGTCTGCGATGCGGTGAGACTTCTTACGTTGCATTTTAATGCCAACTTAGGTCAAATTTAAGCTCCGTTTCTTCAATCACTTAGAAGAAAAACCATCTACTGATGCAGTGAGACCTCTTACGTTGCATTTATGCCAACTCTTCATAGAAGTCCAATTAGGCTCCGTTTCTTCATTTGTCAACCCAAGATATAGTTACCCTTTCCTTTCGGCATCGAATCATCTTCAATTGTGGGATCCGGATTGGGAACACTCTTATAATCCATGGTATCTGCATAGGTTAGTAAACCCAAACAGATATATGGTCGTCGACTTCACCCAAACAGCCATCGACTAATAACAGTCAATCCAACATATCAATCAGTTCGTATAAAGCATGGGAATTATGTGTTTATCAAACTCTAATCATCTAATCCTAACATTCATATCCTGGGCACCTAGTCCTTCAACGTAGGTTAACATCATTTTTAATTAAACATATAGGATAATTAAGAAAGCCCGTTAGATGATGTAAATTTGAAAACATTCTCCCCCTCAATCAATGACTTATTTTACTGAAAAGTTTAAAAGCGCTGAAGTCATTGATTGAGTTTTTCAGTTATTATAGAAACTATGAACCTGATTGATTTACAAGCAACTCATTTACCACCATTTATGAAAACAACAAATATTTTTCTGAAGAATTTATAGAAAGAAAAACATTTGTGTAGGAACAGCAGTCCTTCGACATACTTTCCTAAATTTGATTTAGGATAAGTGCACGAAATATTTTGAAAATTGGTTTAGCGCAACACTTTCCTTCCTTGAAGAGCGGGTTGCTATCAGAAATAATAGCAAGCCATAGTTTTAAGCACGGGTTACAGTCTGAAGTAACTGCAAGCCATAGTATTAGACATGTTTTGAAAAAGAATATTTACACCTCTGCTCGAACTTCATCTACGGTCTCGTGCCATTATTGAGTGACATTTCTAAGACCATGAGATGTTATCGATACTGAAGACATGTCTAGAAAACATATTTTTGGTATTTTTGAAATTTTCGATTTTTATGGGTTTTGTTGATTTTATATTTTCTATTTTCTTTTGTTGGTTTTATATTTTGTATTTTGTTTTAATAAATATTTACAATGATAGAGTAGATGATAATCGAGGATCTCCATTCGGGTAATATGTGACAACCCGTAATTTCGGGACATTTCATATAGACTAGATTTAGTTTACACATCATTAGTAACATCATTTCATATCAATTTATGCATGGGTTTTGCATTTTACATTAAACGTTTATTTTCTTATTAAATAAACGCTGTCGCGTAAACATTATTTAAACATTTGATCCGACACTTCCAAAAATTATTCCGATATATTTTTGTACTCATAATAAGATTATAAAATAATATTATTACTTTACCGGTGTTTTAAATTTATTTCAGATATAAATTGTTATATTTATATAATTACGACGGTTTTAAGTAAATACTACGATAATTATTATTTCACTAAAATTTTGCAAGGAATGTATTTTATAATTTTATGGCTTCAATATATTTTATTTTGATCCGTAAAAATTTATTTTTAGCTAACGCTACCCTAAATGCTTAAATAAATACACAAGTTACTAATAATTCCTAATTAACTACACAATTACTCAACATTAAAACACTTGATTATTATTAAATGCATCTATTATTTTTTTTATGAATTTCGACACAAGGAGGATGACTCACACCAATTGTGTACAAATATCTTCCATACTTTTACATATATTATATTTATACTTACAAAACAACACATACATATTAAATATCAAAGGTGTGAAAAAAAAATGTTCTCTCTTCTCCTTTCTTCCTTAGAACCGGCCAAGGGTGAGCCAAGACAAGGAAACCATTTTTTTCTTCAAGTCAAGTTAAATTAACAATCTAGACACACTCTTGATTAAGGTTGTGAAATAAAAACCTTGGGTGTTTAGGATTAATCATTTGTTCATAAAACCTCATCAAGTCACTAGTAAGCATTTCATGTTCACTTTCATCTGTCATATTCATATCATGTTCATTTTATCATGCTTGAGAAAAACATACAAGTTATATGATGTCTATACCACTTAAATTGTTTATAAACTATATAAATTTATATATGTTATCCTATAATTACTCCTTGAAACATATCACTTTTGGTGATGCCTAGGAACCCATGACACCCTAATAAGGTGTATGGTAGGATTAGAATAGCTTCGGAGTTGGTTTGAATTGGTTAGAATAGGTTTGGCGCGATAAAAACTCATTTCGACAACTATAATTAAGGGTCTGATCTTATTTGTGAAATCTGGAAAATCCGACAGTTTGTAAAATATTTTGGGCTAGATATTCAGAAAATATACTTTAAAACGAAAATGTGGCCGCTTGAATGGGTTAAAACGGAGTTATAACGAAGAAGTTATGCTATTTTCAAGTTTGACGATGAAAATATTTGTTTCGAAAAAATTCAGCATGTAATCTCGACTTTTACGAGTCAAAACGAGTCTTAAGCGTTATAAATGTGTCGACTTATCAAAATATATTAGTATATATTATTACGATTCGAGGACATATAAAGCGTGAAAAGCGGACTTGTAACGATTAAATTACACGATTTAACAAAGTTGCAGTAACTTTATTATATAAGAAAAACTAATATATTTCTATTAGACAAATATTACGGCCACAAAGGACCATGTTGAGGGTCGTTTTTAACATCAATGGAGTACTTTTTATAACATGATGTCTCCTAGTAAAAGTAAGTTCGCCTAGTATATTTTTCAAAATGTCCAACCGTTCGTTAAGCGGTGTTGTAATGAATAAAATATGGTCACTTAAACTTTGTCGAAAACCACTCTTAAACAATATTTTGGACACAAGTACCATACTTTACCTATGTTTTCTCCATGATCGAGACCTCTATGATAAAAACTTAAAAGCTAAAACTTTGGGATAATGATACAAGCTTTCCAAAACCGTTGAGTTTGTTTCCTAACACTGATGTGCACCATTTACGACTAGCTTTTCAAGGCCGTTTAGTCACTTTCATGAAATTGTCAAATGACATTATTTTACTGACGAAAAGATATAATTTCATAATAAATCATTCAATGACTATCGTAGGATATCATCTCAACGTAAATACTTGTAAAGTATTTTATAATATGATGAGATGTCATAAACATACATTTCGACGTTAAACATTATTTTCAAATGTACAAGTGGTATAGATATCATACGAATTACATGCATAACATTACATCATAACTTATTGTAGAACATATCATTCATAATAGGTCACGGTTAGAGGTTGCGCCTCATTTCAGTGTATCCACTTTTGCCATTATATCATCATAAACATTGCATCAGGTGAGTTTCATAGCCCCTACTTTTATACATTTTGAATTACTTTTGGGGGAGGTACATGCTCAACTATTTTCATTTACTTTCACAAGTACTCTAAACTTTTAACGATTACCGTGAGTTCATACCCCGCTTTTACTAGTTTAAATTCTTACAAACTCTTTGTGGGAGATACATGCTTAAATACTTGTTTTTACTCTTGCGAATACTTAAACCATTTATACAATTGTGTTACACTATACTTCTTATACTCTTTGGACATTATGTGTGGTTTATTGCGATATGTGCCTTAATGTGCTAAACTTGTTTTCAATTATGCCTCAACATACATACTTTAGCAATCGGTTAACTCCTGCGGAGCCACCGGAGAGGTATTGATGGTACTATCGGTGACGCCCCACCCTTGTGTCCCCGATGACTTGACAGGGGTGAATATAATCCGTTATTCAATGAGACACAACAAATAATGTAGACTTGTCAAGAGGTTCATTGGTTGTGATTCTTTGCATTAAGTACTGTGATATATCGTATGCACATATGTCCTACTTACAAACAAGATTGACATCATGCGCTTGAACATAAACTATACACATTTTGGCGTGGGTTGTGAACACACAGTTGCAAGTTTTGTATGGGTGAACTTGGGCCGAGTGGATTTACAATGCCTTTCTTTGCATGAATATTCTTTAAAGGCTTTACATTTCAACACAAACTCTATGAACACACTCAACCTTTGTGTTGACACTTTTTAGCATGTTTTATCTCGGTATCTAAGGCATTCACTTCATGGCATGCATATGGACATATCATAGAGTCGTGGTGACGACGTCCACATGGGATTTATGCACTTTAAAAACATCGTTTGGCTTGTATCAAACCAATTTCCGCACAAGTTGATTTTTTTTTTGGGACCTATGTTTTGTAAACTCGATTATTTACTTAATCAAACGATATTTTCAAAACGACACTTTAGGTCGTTCGACATAATCAGTAACTTTGATGCTATGACAATATCCCCAGAATTCCATTCATTGCGCAAAACAGTAATTTGGGGTGTGACAGATTGGTATCGAGCATCGGTTATAGAGAACTAGGTTGCATCATTGACCCTAGACTATAACTACATCATCATAATATCTCATCATATCATTATAAGTGCATACTCATTATACATGCGGACTTATGACTCAACACCCAACATCATATGAGTCGATTAGTCCAAGCATTGCATAGTTACTCCTAAATTATACATAGCCTGATCACCTATGTCTAATTCAGGAAGAATCATGCAATGAAGGGAGTAGTAGTCTCATATGTGTAAGTATTCCGTAATCGAGCCAAATTTTCAAAAGATTTTCTTCAAACCACTTGTTTCGGTTTGATCCGAGTGAGTTCTTGTTTGATGAGTTGCAAAGATCAAGCTAGAAACAAGTTGTTACCTAAACCGATTTAGCCTAATCGTATGACGTTCTTGTTTGATGAGTTGTGGGATTAAGTAAAAATCGGTTACCTAAAAGTCTTTTGAGGGTTTTGCTCGAGAATGGGAAAGTTTGCCACATCAAACCCTAAACCGAGAGACCAACACGAATTGAATTCAGTGAATTCCTTTTTGGTGGGCGAATGTGACAACCCGTAATTCGGGACATTTCATATAGACTAGATTTAGTTTACACATCATTAGTAACATCATTTCATATCAATTTATGCATGGGTTTTGCATTTTACATTAAACGTTTATTTTCTTATTAAATAATATTTGTCACAAACATTATTTAAACATTTGATCCGACACTTCCAAAAATTATTCGATATATTTTTGTACTCATAATAAGATTATAAAATAATAATATTACTTTACCGGTGTTTTAAATTTATTTCAGTATATAAATTGTTATATTTATATAATTACGGTTTTCAAGTAAATACTACGATAATTATTATTTCACTAAAATTTTGCAAGGAATGTATTTTTATAATTTTATGGCTTCAATATATTTTATTTTGATCCGTTAAAATTTATTTTTAGCTAACGCTACCGTAAATGCTTAAATAAATACACAAGTTACTAATAATTCCTAATTAACTACACAATTACTCAACATTAAAACACTTGACTATTATTAAATGCATCTATTATTTTTTTTATGAATTTCGACACAAGGAGGATGACTCACACCAATTGTGTACAAATATCTTCCATGTTTTTACATATATTATATTTATACTTACAAAACAACACATACATATTAAATATCAAATGTGTGAAAAAAAAATGTTCTCTCTTCTTCCTTCTTCCTTAGAACCGGCCAAGGGTGAGCCAAGACAAGGAAACCATTTTTTTCTTCAAGTCAAGTTAAATTAACAATCTAGACACACTCTTGATTAAGGTTGTGAAATAAAAACCTTGGGTGTTTAGGATTAATCCTTTGTTCATAAAACCTCATCAAGTCACTAGTAAGCATTTCATGTTCACTTTCATCTGTCATATTCATATCATGTTCATTTTATCATGCTTGAAAAAAACATACAAGTTATATGATGTCTATACCACTTAAATTGTTTATAAACTATATAAATTCATATGTTATCCTATAATTACTCCTTGAAACATATCACTTTTGGTGATGCTAGAACCCATGACACCCTAAGAAGGTGTATGGTAGATTAGAATAGCTTGAGTTGGTTTGAATTGGTTAGAATAGGTTTGGCGCGATAAAAACTCATTTCGACAACTATAATTAAGGGTCTGATCTTATTTGTGAAATCTGAAAATCCGACAGTTTGTAAAATATTTTGGGCTAGATATTCAGAAAATATACTTTGAAACGAAAACGTGGCGGCATTGAATGGGTTAAAACGAGTTATAACGAAGAAGTTATGCTATTTTCAAGTTTGACGATGAAAATATTTGTTTTAAAATTCAAGATGTAATCTCGACTTTTACGAGTAAAAATGAGTCTTAAGTGTTATAAAATGTGTCGACTTATCAAAAATATATTAGTATATATTATTACAATTCGAGGACATATAAAACGTAGAAAACGGACTTGTAACGATTAAATTACACGCGATTTAACAAAGTTGCCGTAACTTTATAAGAAAAACTAATATATTTCTATTAGACAAATATTACGGCCACAAAGGACCATGTTGAGGGTCGTTTTTAACATCAATGGAGTACTTTTTATAACATGATGTCTCCTAGTAAAAGTAAGTTCGCCTAGCATATTTTCCAAAATGTCCAACCGTTCGTTAAGCGGTGTTGTAATGAATAAAATATGGTCACTTAAACTTTGCCGAAAACCACTCTTAAACAATATTTTGGACACAAGTACCATACTTTACCTATGTTTTCTCCATGATCGAGACCTCTATGATAAAAACTTAAAAGCTAAAACTTTGGGATAATGATACAAGCTTTCCAAAACCGTTGAGTTTGTTTCCTAACACTCGATGTGCACCATTTTACGACTAGCTTTTCAAGGCCGTTTAGTCACTTTCATGAAATTGTCAAATGACATTATTTTACGACGAAAAGATATAATTTCATAATAAATCATTCAATGACTATCGTAGGATATCATCTCAACGTAAATACTTGTAAAGTATTTTACAATATGACGAGATGTCATAAACATACATTTCGACGTTAAACATTATTTTCAAATGTACAAGTGATATAGATATCATACGAATTGCATGCATAACATTACATCATAATTTATTGTAGAACATATCATTCATAATAGGTCACGGTTAGAGGTTGCGCCTCATTTCAGTGTATCCACTTTTGCCATTATATCATCATAAATATTGCATCAGGTGAGTTTCATAGCCCCTACTTTTATACATTTTGAATTACTTTTGGGGGAGGTACATGCTCAACTATTTTCATTTACTTTCACAAGTACTCTAAACTTTTAACGACTACCGTGAGTTCATACCCGCTTTTACTCGTTTAAATTCTTACAAACTCTTTGGGGAGATACATGCTTAAATACTTGTTTTTACTCTTAATACTCAAACCATTTATACAATTGTGTTACACTATACTTCTTATACTCTTTGGACATTATGTGGTTTATTGCGATATGTGTCTTAATGTGCTAAACTTGTTTTCAATTATGCCTCAACATACATACTTTAGTTAACCTGGTTCCTCTCATGGAGCCATGGAGAGGTATTGATGGTACTATCAGTCGACGCCCCACCCTTGTGTCCCGATGACTTGACCTGGGTGAATATAATCCGTTATTCAATGAGACACAACAAACAATGTAGACTTGTCAAGAGGTTCAGTTGGTTGTGATTCTTTGCATTAAGTACTCAGATATATCGTATGCACATATGTCCTACTTACAAACAAGATTGACATCATGCGCTGAACATAAACTATACACATTTTGGCAAATGGGTTGTGAACACACGGTTTTCAAGTTTTGTATGGGCGAACTTGAACCGAGTGGATTTACAATGCCTTTGTTGCATGAATATTCTTTAAAGGCTTTACATTTCAACACAAACTCTATGAACTCACTCAACCTTTGGTTGACACTTTTTAGCATGTTTTATCTCGGGTATCTAAGGCATTCACTTCATGGCATGCATATGGACATATCATAGAGTCGCAGTGACGACGTCACACATGGGATTTATGCACTTTAAAAACATCGTTTGACTTGTATCAAACTAATTTCCGCACAAGTTTATTTTCTTTTGGGACCTATGTTTTGTAAACTCTGATTATTTACTTAATCAAACGATATTTTCAAAGCGACACTTTAGGTCGTTCGACATAATCGTAACTTTGATGCTATGACGGTCATCCCCGTGAATTCCATTCTACAGAAAAATGTAATTTGGGGTGTGACATAATATCATCAACAAGAACAACAACGTATCATCCCACTCTTTAAATTTATTCTCATATTTCATTACCATGAAGTCTAAAGCAATCCATTCCAAAAGTTGTCAAGATACCACTTCCCGTAGTTGAAATGATGCACCCATCTCTTAGTATAATGCTCAAGAACTCTCCGAATACACTTCATGAGGGAATGAAGAACACCTTCCCATGTTCACATTTTTCTTCCCCGATGAACGCAGTATGAAGCTCAAGAACCCAAAGTACACCAATATCCAAGAACTCTCCCGAATACACATCATGCCGGAGAGAAAACACCTCCCAATGTTTGTGGTAAACAATGGCTTTCTTCCACGATGATCGTGTATGAAGCTCAAGGACCCAAAGTACACACATTCCCTAAAGAGAGAACAACCGATAACATTGAAGAAGCAGCGAATCATCGATTATCTCTCGGATGACAATCTCGTGGATGTCAACTCCGAATAAGTGATTATATCTCGAATCACCGATTAAGCCTCAAGTGAGATAGTGAGCGCTCTAATGTACACAATTTTCTCTCCCGATGATTGCGATAACATAGAGATCATCACATACTTGTACTCTTATATCTTCGTAAACTTTCTAACATCACTTCCCCACATAGTTGGAATAATAATACTAAACGCCTGATGAGTAAAACCTTGAGTTTCTCTCGGTCATGACATACGCCTTCCGGGATATCTTCAATCACTTAAAAGAATTAAGTTCATCAAGTTTACTCGTCATGAGTCAAACCCCGAGTTTCTCTCATGTAATAACATTTGTCTTCCCGAGATATCTTCAATTAATTAGAAGTATTAAATTCATCAAGTTTACTCGCTAGGTGCTTGTCTCCTTCCCCTCTTTTGGTTTTGATACTCATAATCAAGAACACACTATAAGCCCGTATACTAGAAATCATTGAGAAGAACACTTGAAAGTCTTTGTGAGAATCAACTTGTCAAGAATGTGAGCAAGTCTAATTGGGGATTAAATCAGACATTTCACCCTCCCCCAAATAGTGCTCTCCCCTAAACCGAAAATCTTTATGATGAATGCATGAATAAAAAGAAGTCTTTAGATAATCAAATGCAACTCGTCTTTAGTCTTCTAACATGTAGCAGAAAATGTAGAACCGACTGTAGACTCGACCTTCTTCAAGATTGTCCAGTTGGGGAATAGATAGTTAACATCTTCAACACACCAAAAAGCATCCCAATTAACTTACATCTTGAAAATCCCCTTAATTAAGATCCCTCCCAATCAAACAAGAACAAAAAGATGTTCATCAAGGAAATCAAAGAATCGACCAACGAACACACGAAATGGTAACACCAAACTACCAATCACATCAAACAAGAACAGAGATTGTTCGGAATCATCATGTTGATGTGTACGTGAAGCATTAACCTAAGCACTTTGTCGATAATCATATCACCGTGTGAAGATGTCAACCAACGGCTCATAGAAGAAACTTCATGTAACGATGACCCGATAAGAAGAAGATCGGTTCTTACATGAGTTTGGAGCCGTTGACCATTTATTCTCAAATCAATCAACCATGCATTAATTTCACACTTTTCTCCCCTCAAGAATTGCATACGGAGTTGCCATTCTTGATTAAATAAGTAAAATCATCTGAATGTTCTATTCACACTTCTCCCGCAAAATAAGCACATGATGTCGCCATCTTCATTATAATCGAGCAAGTGGAATGAGAAAACAATCGGTGGTAGCCCGGTTCACTTGATAACCGAAAGCGCTGGAATAAGTATGAAGCATGTTGATGAGAATGGTCATTAATGAGAAGATTTCTCTTCTTCCGAAGATAAAGCGCACTGACACGTACACTTTTATTTTCTTTAGAGTACGAGGTTTGAACTGAAGTATTCAAACGTCATAAGAAGATTTCTCTTCCTCTGAAGATAAAGCGCACTGAAACGTACACTTTTATTTTCTTTAGAGAACGAGGCATGAACTGAAGTGTTCATACGTTATAATCTCTCTCTTTTCAACATCTCTTGGCAAACATGTAAATATCACCATTATCATTTATTAGGCTTTTTTGTAGTGACGGCTGATGGAGATAACCCAATATGATGAATTTGACCCTGAAGTAAACTAACCCGAACTCGTGACTTATACTTGCACATATGTAACAAAGAGCGGTGCTGATTTCCATTAGCATCTCTAAGTACTCTCTAAGTACTCTATACTCTTCATCCAACCAACCATCAAGTAATAGACGTACTTTACCTCTTGAAAATCCACAATTGAATGTGACACTGAGCACTACAATGTAACTCCTTAAAGTGATAGTTATTTTGATGTGATAATAGCCCAATTCCCCCAAGTGGTAAAAAGAAAAGGTAAAAGTCACCCAACAATAACTAGATTTCCAAGTCTTAGTTTTTGATAATAAGCTCGAACAAGGATCTTGAAGAATCTTCATCCAACCATCCCCGATACCTTCAGATACTAAGTACACTCGCCCGTGATATTTCACTTCAGCCTCAAATAAATAATATTGAATTAACGCCGTTGTCACATCTTCTGATTAAAAGCTCATATCTAGCCTCCTTTGTCGTTTTAGGTGAACTATGATAATGGTTTTCATCCCGACCATGGTTAACATCACATAA
The DNA here is from genome assembly GCA_022545495.1 of Chrysanthemum lavandulifolium. Lineage (NCBI taxonomy): Eukaryota > Viridiplantae > Streptophyta > Magnoliopsida > Asterales > Asteraceae > Chrysanthemum > Chrysanthemum lavandulifolium. The sequence goes on along the minus strand of CM040241.1, from coordinate 26,692,611 downwards.
CCCCGTAAAACCATATAATAACCAAACTGCCATGACGAATATCCAACACACATCCAATTCATGAAGTACACCCTTTATCTCTTCTTTGAAACAAAAACCGTAGCACCAAAGATCAAAAGAGATCTCAAATACACTTTCCTTTCTCCAAGATGGTTCCATCATTACGGGATTTTACAATTCTATGGTTTAAACCGATAAATAGTTTCTTTCGCGGGATTTTACAAAACCAAGAGTAAACCGTAAGATAGATCCGAAAATGCACTTTACTTAAACCGGGATGTTTCCATTGTCACGGGATTTTACAAGTCTATGATTTAAAACAAGAAATAAGTTCTTTCACGGGATTTTACAAAATCAAGACAAAACCGTAAACAATGTCAGCTGGAATGTGTTATGACAACTTTGGTTTCGGTGAATATCTGTTTTAGGGGAACATGCAGCGGTTCATCAACGGTTCAATATCCAACATCATCAACCATTCAATCAACACTTTGGTAAACACATCATTCACGATACGTAAATTTGTTCTTTCAGAACCACTTAGAGAAGTAAACCCGATATGTCAAACTTGATCATGAAGTGAAATTCTCCAGATTTGTTACTTAAACTTGTACTAATCCTTGTGAAGAAGAAACGATGTATCCAATGTACAAAACCTCTTAACATATTCTCAACTGCGTGAGACACCGAAGTGATAGCTACGTTGTGGGTTAATCGAGAAAGAATCACAACCGTACCTAAATAGATAAATCTTTATCACCCTCTATAAGCGCCCAAACAAGTCATCTTCGCGGAAGGGTAGAAAGAAAGAAGACGAAATAAGTAAATGCGCCCGGAAAAACCTCACATCAAATCCAAATAAGAAATACCGTCCAAACAACCTTGTAGTCAACTTAGTTCCAATAACACTTCACGCCGTGACAAAATATTATTCGTGAAAGTGTATATACCAAAGTATCGGATCTCAAAATCATACCAAATCTCATCATCGAATCTCATTATCACAAATCTCATCGAAAAATTTCATCAACTAATATCATCATGCAACTACAAAAAAGCATACCAAAAGCCCATGTATACAGAAGCTCGGTTCAACCCCACAATCAAAACAAAGCATATGATCCAAGTACAAAAACGTGATATATCATGACATCCGGTTCTTGAATGAGAGATAGTACAAATCCACTTCATATCAAAACTAGTAAGTCTACTCCAGCCCATGTAATCAACACAAAGCCTACGTATAATCAATATACTCTCGGCCCAAAACAATTATCAGCTTACTAATTACATACGGCCCATGATAGATAAGCTACTGGCCCAAGACATATCAGCTTACTAATTACGTATACCCAATACCACTCATACCCAAAGAAATCGGATATAAAACGCACCTTATCACTCATTTTACCCAAATAATACACACTTACCAAACCCTAAATTTCGTTAAAATAAATTCGCCTCTCCCCTAAACTTCCTCAAACCCTCAGCCTCCCTTTATCCTTCTCTTCCAAATCAGAAGATAAAGAAAAACTATCATCCAAAGTTCATATTTCAATCCATCTTAACGCACAAACAAAGCGAATATGACTCTCCATTTCGATAATCATCAAGATCTCACCACAGGGATGGTATGAGGCTGTTATGTGACGGCCACAGGGATGGCAAGATGGAGAGGGCTTTGTGGATGAAACAAGACAATCACGGGTAGGTTATTCCATGTTTTTCATAACGATTAGTTAATTCATGATATGCACGAACCTAGACAAAAGGGATAACATTCTTGTTATTCACTTAATTCTAAGGATTCGGAAATAATCAGAAGCATTTAGATCAATGATGGGTTGAATTTTTTTCGTGTTTAAGACTCTTGATAGTCTTGGATGTAACATGTGAGGACCACGAAAAAACAAACTGAGATAACCTTTTAGTCCCGTTTGATTATATCCTTATAGCCGAATCAAGGAGAAAGATGAAACCCCAAATGGTTTAGATCTTTCTTTATTATTTTCGGATATTATCATTCAAACATGGATCAATGATGGTTTGAACAAAGTCGTGTATAGATCTTTTGAGATCTATGGCAGTTTTAGCATACGGCAGAAATAAGCAAACTGAGATCACTTTAACGTTGTTGTTTTTTTTTTTTTGTTTTTGAAACAAATCTGCGATGTATTTGATTGAGAGATAGATGTAGTCTTGTTGATGTTAACGTAGAGCTTTGACCAATGATGGTAGATGGTAACTGAGGTCGTGAGTCGATTGGTACTTGGTATATGGTATTCATTGTGGTCAAGTTGCTACTGTCAAAATCTTCTTCTTCCTTTCTGTCAACTCGCTAGGTCTAAGTCGCTAGGTCAAGTTTTGTGCCAAATCGCTACCATGAGTCAACACTCATGATAATACAAGTCGCTACATGACATGCTAGATAAGTCGCTTTGACTGTTTGACTCAAAAGTCAAACAAACCCAACTCGCTTTTGACCTAAATATCAACTGCTATCGTTTTTCTTTACAGACCGAGTTGCTAACTTGAAGCAAGTTGCTATATGATGGTCAAATCGCTACGACTTGTAAATACAAGTCGCTAGCAAGATTCAATGAATCTGGACAAATAGTGATAAGTCGCTAACTTGAAATTTGACATTTTCCGATGAGTTTTCCGACCTTATTCCGACCATATTCATATAAACCCAGAAAAAATGACAAGAACTGCTTCTTTTGACCCATGTTGACCAGTGTATGGACTATGACAATCTGACCATATGACCACTAATATGACTGTTTGACCACAAGATATGATCACAGATTAGGTACAAAATAATTCATATCATGACTTGGACAAAACTTGACACAAGACAGATATACACAAATATACCAGATGATTATTTTGACCCAAAATGAGATACCCAATAAAAGTTAAAACTTTGTTAAAAAACTAGAAGCAATATTTTCCGACCATAACAAAGTACACAAACAGTTAACAATCGTGAACCAAAAACCACAAACAACAACCATGGTACGGACCACACAAATCAAAGATAACACAATAACCTTGGCTCTGGTACCTGACACTGACAATCTTTAAATAAAATGTTTTCTGTTCTTGTTTGATTGTGAATTCGTTTTATTTTACTTAAGGATCTCTTAAAAACTATCATACCTAACACTAACAATCTTCAAATGTCTTATATTGATCCTTATCAGTCGTTTTTCAAAATTAAATCTTGCCACGTCCTTCCCCCAAAATTTTTCAAATAATTTAAATCAATCGGGATCCAAAATCTCAATTGGTTTGAAATTTTTGATCGGGGGAGAGATCGTGATTTAAATCTCAAAACGGTTTTAAAGGGTGATTGTTTCAAAGCACTCTTTTCTTCATGTGCAAACGATTTTGAAATACATAATGCACATGATTGTGGAGGAGCATTTATCCAAAACCAAAGAGTTTTTAATCGAGCATATTCTCCATGTTTTCCAAACCTTATTAATCACTTTGGATCCAAAATCTCAAAGGGTTTGATATTTTTGATCGGGAGAATTTGTGATTTAATATGAAATTTGATAAATGATGATCGCTTTGATTCAAAGTGCAGTTCTCTCTAATATGTGCTAAACTCTTTCATTTATCGATGCACATATTGAGGGGAGCAAATGGTTTTCTAAATAGTGTTTTGTGATCGTGATTGTGCTTCAATGAACTCTTGCCTCTATGTGATAAAATGATTTCAAATATCCTATGCACATATTGAGGGGGAGAATTTACCAAGAAAATCAAATGGCTTTTTCCACGGAAATTGTGACCAAAGAAATTATTTCTAAAGAACTCTTGCCTCCATGTGCTAAACAATTTCATAATCATATGCACATGTTGAGGGGGAGCATTTTCTATATGATCAAAACAATTAAGGTACAAAATAATTTGATTTTATATCACAAGTACCTTGATTGATTTTTCCAAATGATTTTTCAATTGGTTTTGAAAAGGAATGAACTGTACCAAAAGACCAACCATTTTACTTTATGTATGGAGTTATAAGGATGGTGAGGTTAGGTATTAGTTCCCACGATCCGCCAGAATCGGAGGGATCTACCGAGGACAATCCACTAGATAGTGTAGAGTCCTTAGGTATGATGAAAAAAAGGAGAAAATGAGAATTGGGAAGAGTGCGGATGAGGCTAGCTAGTCTTGGAATAAACCCAACAAGGTTCTAGTTATGATGTCTCGGTAAGCCGAAGAAGAAGAATAAAAAGAAATGAATATGAAAAGGGTGAAAAAAATAGCCTCGATAATTCAACCTTAGGGTGAAACCGGGTTCAATACATATGCTACGGTGTTTACTAAGGTAACACTGGTATTGAAGACAAGACATCATGGACCCATGATGCCTTGCACTAAACTTCCCAAGCTACTCAAGTTCCTCATAAAAGGGCTTGTTTCATTCTCACGGGAACCGACATTATCTATCGACTTTCTCTTAGAGATTGTTGATATTGAAGAAGGAGACCCTCTCCTAGTCTCCCACATAGGAACCAAATGTGCACAATTGAGTCTAGAGCCAAGAGATCATCCACAAAATCTCATTAGGACACAAAATCTATGAAGACTTACTGTTTCACACAATGTGGAAAGTAAGTATATATTGAGAGTCCTACGCATTATCCTTGTGTTATTGCCAGAACATCTTAGTGATATGTAAAATTATTCACGATGAAGATGGAAATCATTCTAGAGCCAACATCTAACAAGCTCTTGGTGGGTGACATGTGAGATCTTTTCAAAAGATCAAGCTTGTGACAACTGGATAGAAACAATGGGGAGATTCATTCTTGAATCAACCTTGGTCCAGGAAATGAATTGACGAATACTTTTGGAAAAACCGTTCGATATGAAAATCTTATTTTCTCTAGCACATTGAATGTGTATTCATATTTCAAATTCAAAAGTATCTCTCATTGAAAAATACTTTTGGAAAAACCGTTCGATGTGCGAATCTCTTCTTTATCTAGCACATCGAATGTGTACTCTTTTCAAATACAAAAGTATTTCGATTGAAAATTGATCTTTCTCATAAAACCTTCGTATTGCAAAACTCTTTCTTCTAAGCAATACGCGATTGTTTTTCAAATCATTTTAACCAATCGGTGAATCTCAATTTCTTTGGTTCACTCACTCCGTGTTGTCTTCTTTGAGACGTTCGGTTTGAGAACAACTAGAAAAATTGCGAAACCACTATCGAGGAGGTTCTTGAACTCTACCGATCACGAGCGATTTGTCTTGATCAGCGGAACCGTGGGCGTGTACCTCAATTCAACGAATGTGATCAAAGACACTTTCGTGTGTTTTATTGCTAGCTTGTTGTTTGCGGTACATTTGGACGATTGCGAGTTGATCGAATCGAGGAGTCAATCAAAGTCGCATGCTCGCAAAGATCCACACTTAATTGAAGAAATCATGACTTGTGCATATCTACGAACTGGCTCGAGATATTTCTATACTATGTTCTCGCCATGGCCGCAAATATCTTAAACCAATGAAAGCTTCCGCTACTCGATGAAAAGATGTCATGATCCGAAGTGTGAGCATGTCGGTCCAAAAGTCACAACATCACATGATGGCAACACAATAAAGGGTGATCCAGAGATTTACTGTGGTTGATGATCTCGAAGAAAGCTCGAAGATCATCAAGACGTGGATCAGTTTAAAGGCCTCCACTTAAAGTACAAATCAATGCGGACTTTGAAGAATCGCTACAAAAGCACAAAGATTGCGGAAGTGAAGAATTCAAGTCTACGAGCTCAAGACTGAAGATTATATAGAATGTTAGGATGCAAAATGTATTTCATGGGGTGACCTCCCTTAGGGGGAGATTGTTAGGAATTGGAAATTCCATGTTAAAGTGTCGGTCACCCCAATTATGGTCTAGCATATGTTAGATCGTAGACTTGTAGTTATTTACGTTATTTAGTAGCTTTTAGTTAGTTTGTAGCGTAGTATAGTTTAGTGTAACACGTGGAGGAAGGACGGTCTTTACTGCACTGTACGCACGATCCACGATCCGATGAAGGGCGTATCTTGTGTAACTATAATACCCTTCCATCCATGGAAGGGGTGGTGCTTTCAATCTAACCTTTCATAATTTGCAAAGCAACTCTCTAGCAAGAACACGCATCTCTCTACTTTCTCTCTCTATAATGGCTATCATGTATTTCCATCATCCAAGACCACCCGAATCATCAAACACAATAAATATATCGATCCTACAAAAACTATGGCCACTACTACAAAATGAGCCTAAACCAACACTTTTGAAGCAACACTTATAAAATGTGTTGCTTTTTTGACAACATCACTTGTAATGCAACAATTTTGAAATAAGTGTTGCATTTTAAGATATGATGCAACATTTTATTTTAAAGTGTTGTCAATTTTTTATGTTAATGCAACACTTTGTATTAGTGTTGCATCTGTAATACTTGAAGGCAACATTTAGCACTAAGTGTTGCAAATTTTCTAATATTTCGTAATATGCACCATCACTTTTACATATTGTGTTTGTTAGAGATGGAGAATAACGCATAGTTTAGACTATCGTGTATTTTCATGATTGTAATTGGTTCGGAGGACACAAATTGCTTGATATACTACTAGCGATGCCATTCAATTTATATATGTGTTCTGTTTTGTTTTGCTTTTTTCTCTAACATGTTTGTAAATTCCCTAACCTACGTATTCATTAGAGCATCAAATGTGAAAATAAATGGCGCCATGATATCTTCCGGTCCCTCCAATATTCAAGTTCAATAATTAATACCGGATAACTACCGTACGTGATCTAAGCTTTGGCGCCACATTTTGCATATGTTCCCTCCATATTCTAAATTTATTGTAATATGAATTTAATGTAACCACGTTTAATTGAATAGCTATAATTAAAAGAAAAGTAAATTGCAAAAATCATTTTTGTGGTATGGTCAAATTGCACGTTTCGTCCTTGTGATTCATTAAGTGCAAAGATAGTCGATTTGGCGTTGTTACGTGAACTTTTGGTCCTTCAATTTAACCGGTTGTAAGTGAGTTAGTTAATAGTTACTGCGATAATTTCTTTTGGCTAACGATCGTTCTGCGCTCATACTTTACCGTTGCGGTGCCTATCCTTTATTAACGGCCGTTTATAATTTAACGTTTCGTCCTTTTTTTATTCGTTTTCGTCATTCTTTTACGTTTTCGTCAATTTTTTTTTACGTTTTCGTCCGTTTCTTTACGTTTTCGTCAATTCTTTTACATTTTCGTCCGTTTTTTATATTTTCGCCCGTTTCTTTACGGTTTCGTCTGTTTCTTTACGTTTTCGTTCGTTTTTTAACGTTCTCGTCCGTTTCTTTACGTTTCCATCGGGTTTTTTACGCTTTTTCTGTTTTTTTACGTTTTCGTTCGTTCTAATATGCTTTCGTCCATTTTTTACGTTTTCATCCATTGTTGTACGTTTTCGTCCGTTTTTTTACGTTTTCGACATAAAAATTTCGAGAAAAAAATTTTGAAAAATTTTCGACATAAAAATTTTAATCATAAATTTTTTCTTCAAAATCTTTTCAAAAATTTTGAAAAGATATTGGGAAAAAAATTTGAAAATTAAATTTTCAATTTTTTTTTTTTTTTTTTTAATTTTTCAAAAGAAGTTGAAAAATAATGGAAAAAATTTGTAAAATTTTTGTCGAAAATTTTTCAAAATTTTTATTTCAATTGGAAAATTTTGACATAAATTCAATTGAAAATTTTGGACTTAAATTCTTTTTCCAAAATTTTCGACATTAAATTTTCAAATTTTTTACAAAATATCTTTTTCCAATTCTTTTCAAAAATTTTGAAAAGAATTTCAAAATAGAAATTGGAAAAAAAATTATAACGAAAACTTTATGTCATAAGTTTTCAAATTATATTTTTGAAATTTTATGTCGAAGTTTTTATGACGAAACGGCAAAAAAAAAAACATAAAAAGATGGACGGCGATAAGAACAAAACGAAACGTAAAAACGGATGAAACGTAAAACCGATGAAAACGTAAAGAAACGGACGAAAACGTTAAACAACGAATGAAACCGTAAAGAAACGGACGAAAACAAAAAATGGACGAAAACCTAAAAATATGGACGAAAACGTAAACAAAAAGACGAAAACGTAAAAAACGGACGAAAACGTTAAATTATAAACGACCGTTAGCAAAAGGATGGGCGCTTCAATGGTAAAGGATGAACGCTGCAACGATCGTTAGCTAAAGGGGCTAAAGTGTAACTATTAACAGAACTCGCTTAACGACGGTTAACATGAAGGAACAAAAGTGCACGTAACAGTGCCAAATCCGGAATATCTTTGCACTTAATGAACAACAAGGACGAAACGTGTAATTTGACCATACCACAAGGACGATATTTGCAGTTTACTCTTAAAAGAAGCTTAATTCTCTCTTTTTCTTTTCCTTTTTTTATTTCATTTTTTAATTTAATAATAAAAACATTTAATTTTTTTTTTAAATTACCCCAGTAAAATGTATTAATCACAAAAATGTTTAAGTAAAAATAGAATGGCTGAGCTACCACATTAACTTCAAGCAAACGCTTGATAAACGTCTATAAAACTTTGTTTATGAAATGTCATAAACACATGCAAGGGCGGAGCTAGTGGAATTACTAGTGGGTGCTGAGGTACCCTTAATTAACCCACACTGTTAAGTAATTATTGAGCCCATAAGTCATTTTTTTAGTGTTTTTGCAGTTAGCTCCTTTATACATATCAATATTTTTTTAAATATTCAGAAAATAATAACTTAACTAACATAATATTATAATGTTCGGGCATGATGGGTTAAAAATAATTTGATTTTTGTGCGATATATACTGCTCTAATTTTTATGTTAAGCTCGGCCCAAGATCCCATTGGCTCAGCTGATATTGCGTCTTCAACTTATGATTGATAACAAGCTAAAAGAGAAATGCGTGCTTAGAGATACATTCGGAGACCACACCACATGAAACCATGGGATAGTATCTCCTCTCAATCCAACAAAATCCCATACACGATTAATTAAGAAAGGCTTCAATTCACCTAGCTTGCCACACAAGCTCGTCATCCAACTCCTCATTTAAATTTGGAACTTGGATAGCCAAACCGAATAACTTGATAACCATTCGATGGCACCTCCATTCCTATTATGAATTAAATCATCAATCGAATCCTTAATCGTCACCAAAACAATTGATTTCTCGAGCGAAAATAATCGCATAACAGGATCAACAAAGCAGATGACACTTATCAAAATCACAAATCAAACACCTTGGGTCGAAATCAAATTGGTTGCATACAACTGCATTTTATGCCATACGGTTTTGCCACACCAAAACTAAAGTTGGCTGCAAAATACAGTTGCATTTTATGCCTTTCAATTTTTGCGAAAACCAAAATAGCCAACCAAGTGCTTGCCATATCAGCCGTAAATCAGCAAAATGACAACATGCAAGTTAAATTTTAGACACCAAGAAATCAAGAATAACCAAATATTTTACACATTGAATAATTTCTAATTTAAATGGAAAATCGGGAAAACTAAACTTAATAACTTTGATTACAATATGCACAAACGGTGAACAAAAACCCCAACACCTTGATTAACTCTTTAGCTAATTGTAATAATATAACAGACATAATCAAACATTCTACTTACCATTTCAACCAAAACCCTAAAATAATTCAAGCGATTACTAACTAAATTAACAAACCCCAAATAAAAATTGCATAAAGTAAATTACATATCAAATATTCTTACCTACACCCCATGTGTGCCTTATTTTACATAAAACCAAACAAATTTAAAGCCATATATGATTTTAGCATTAAAACATCAAAAACCGATAATGGAATACTAGTGTACAAGATGCATCGAACACCGAAATTAAGTGGCAATCTGCGAAAACCTTACTAACAAACCCACTAACTTTATTTTAATCCCTTTAAGAGAATTGGCTCGGCTTGACTCGGTGTATGAATAATGCCGAGCTCGAGCATGCTCCTCTTTACTCAAACCATCCCCATCCCTTTAGCCGATCTCTAGCGACGGCTTAAGAACGATGTCGGCTCCAAAATAATTTTACTAAATGTTGTATAGTATAATGTTTGTCATAACCTATAATATCTTTATTATAAAGTTTTGATCAAATGTTATATAGTACTCAAATATAATGTTTGTCATAACATACAATTTATTGTAGCTAATTGGCTACAATTTTGTGCTATATAATGTGGGTCCCTAATTTTTTTTTTGTGGGTCTTGATTATTTTCTCGTGAGTCCCGATTCATTGATAGTGTATTTTTATAAAGGATTGTAGCCAAACTATCCCCAAGAGCAAGGGTATGGTAAAATCGTTTCTCTGTTCCTACGTGGAGCTTCACGGTTTGCCGTGCCTCGCCACCATACCATCATCCCTCGCCAGTCACTCCTTCGCCATTCAAACGACACACTACAAGACAAAACAATTTCAGAATATATGTGTTTGTGTTTGTGAGGGTGGGTGGGGCCCAAATGAAGAGAAGTGAGTAAGTTGTGATTGAGAGGTATTTTTAAGTGAGTGTGTTGGAGTGATGTGGAGTTGAGGTGACACACGTGGGGCCTAAATGAAAAGAAGTGGGCAACCCACGACACCCCTTGCTCTAATAATCTTTGTAAAGTTCTCATCAAAGTTCGAAACATAATAAAAATTTTATAGACTTGGGTAAATAAAGTTTATAAGCCATAACCGTGAGGCAAACTACCTTTACGTGTAATCGCACCCAATCCCCATAAATCTATCCACTCTCTTCCTTCAATCCGTCAAGAAAAACCGTGGCTGGCACTCCTTCGCGGTGGCATCTCTCTCAACGAGCCTAGTCTTGGTCGCCATAATAGGTAAAGTTGTTTAACTTCTTTTATTTGCATCAAAAAAATTTAGTTATAAATGATTCTTCATGTTTATTAAGGATATGCTGATATTCCTATTTAGTTGTTCACATGCTTATGTAACATGATTAATAAGGATTTAATTATATTCAAATTCAGTAGCAGAAAAAGAACCACCTAATTTTGACTATGCATGTCCAATTATACAAAACAAATTAGCCATTCAAGCCATTGGTCAAGAAAGATTTAAAGCTCGTATACAATCCAATTACAGTTTACATATAGTATCACAATCACAACATAGGGTGGTTACCGAAATCGTAACTTGAATTTATTGACTTTTCTTAATGCCTGCCCTTTGAGGCTTCGAGCAATAAAGTGGTGAGGGTAATTTGGTTTTTAAATGATTTACTAGTATTTGTTTATCATTTTGTTCTTTGATGTGTTTACGCTAATTAATGTAAGTGCTGAAGCATTGTGTAATCGCAATGGATCTACATATGTCTAAAAGAAAACACCCATTTGTGGTCCAAAAATTTTCGCCAGGGTTCATGAGCAATGGTACTTTGTAATTGTTTTTTTGGTGATTCGTGCTTTTCATATCTTTCCGCGATACCATCTTCCGCCAAAGGAAAGAAAGGACCTGTGTATGTTGCTACACTTGGTGAAGTGGCGAACTACAAGACTAAATGTAAAATGATACTGACATATTAATATTTAGTTGTGGGAAAACATCTTTATTGCATAACAACACTAAGCGAGTGCATCATGGTTTGATTTGTAATTTTTCCTTATTCAATTACTAAAGATCATATGCCTCTTCTTTTATGTTTCTTTAAACCATGCTTGGCTGTTGATAGCATATCCTCTTAATTATACCATTACTTACATGTAAATGGGTATACTTCTTTCTTCTTGTAATAATGAAGGAACAAATGAAGAACTTCAAGGATTTAGAAGATGAAAGGGCTTCTGGATTTTTGTAACTGTAGATTTTATGGTTGAATTGTGACTAATAAGTTCATAAAGAAGTTGAATGGCGGCGAGACAACTATTTATGTTTCGAGGGAGCTTATGGGTTAGTCAGAGGCTCAAAAAGTCGGTTGAGATGCAAAAGAGATTGAAGAGGATCGTGAATAGAAGCTTGAGCAAGCATAAGATCATGAAAGAAAAAGGCCGAATTAGAAGCAATGTGTAAGGAAAGTGACGACTAATGAGACAAGTTAGTTGAATATGCGGTGCGTATACATAAAATCACCTCCACAGGTTGCTTGACTGTTTTCAACGTATATCATGTTTGGTAAAAGGTATGAACTCGCTCATTCGTATTTTATTTGATACTACATGTTGATTTTATTTGATACTACATGTTGCAATAGTATGAGTAACTTTCATATGTAGTGTTAGTTTAGATTTGGCAACTTGAACTAACTTATGAATTTCGCTATCGAGATGAAATTAGTAATTTGTTTGAAAGGAAAATATATTATAAATTTAGTGTTATATTAATATTGTTCAATGAGAATATGAACATTAGATGATATTACATGGTGATAGATAATAATCATTTCACAATGCCCCATCCCCATAAATGACTCAACAACTCAACGGTTCATGTAAGTTGACATAGATAGCAACTCAATTACGACAATATGAAACTCATATCTAGTTCCGGTAATGCAATATTTGAGCTCGATAAAAACGCAAACAAGCTTATCCCCAATTATGTGTACACACCACTAGAGTATTAATGAGCAGGTCACCAAACCCAAACCCAAACCCGACCAGTTTGACATGAACTTGTTTTGACCCAAATATGAACAAACATATTACATAATTGAACCTAACCTCCCACTGTCTGTAATTTTCACCAAACAAAAGGTGTCAAGTATGATATTATACAAAGCACAAACATTTCTACATTTTAGTGCAATATGGTTTATGTTGCTGCAATTATAAACAATAATGAAAACACAAAATACCCTGTATCTACTCTTCATGATAATATGTTTTAACAATACATTTTGTTTTGTTAATTTAAATTATGGTGATGCTAAAGTGTTTAGTGATTCATCATTTGTTGTTGTAGATTTTATAAGATTTAATATTATAATAACGAATATATGGTAACTATCCTTTTATTCATAGTATGAAGACAATAACAAATTTTATATTATCTTCATGTGTGCCAACAACGTTGTTTTGGTCCTTCAAGTCGTGAGTGGAGATTTGCAAAGAAGATGTCAAAAGATTTCTAGGATCGTAATTAGATAGATATTCTTGTTACACGATAATGTATGCTAGTTATTTTACATGAGATAAATTTGTCAAACTACGACATGATATCAATTATTGTATATTATTATTTTTATGGTGTTGTATGAAACAAAAGTTTTACATATAGCATTTTGTATATATAGTGTTTTGTTGTATGAAACAAAATTTTACATATTGATTTATAAAGTGTTGTAGATATACATGGTATAAAACAACGAGAAGTGTCACATATGGTACATTAAAGTGTTGCATACTTAGGGGTGACAAATAAAAAGTGACGCATCTCAATACAAAAGTGTTGTATTTTGATTCTAAGAATGTTGCACTTGACATAATAAATGTTGCAATTGAGTATATAAGTGTTGCACTTGAGTGTAGGAAGTGTTGTGTTTGAGTTTAAAAGTGTTGGAAATAGAAGTATTGCCCTTGCAAAACATGGGCAACACTTTCAAAGAGAGTCGCATTATCCCATATAAGTGTTGCATATACCTAAGGCAACGTTACATAAAGTAGCACTTGATAAAGTGTTGCATTAAGCATAAGGCAACATTTTAAAGGCAAAATACAACACTTTAGGAGCGTTGCTTTTGCTTCATTTTGTTGTAGTGGGCGTTAAGATCTCGCTTGGCTCTAGAAGTTCCAAAAGTTTCATCTAGTTTTGGATCTTTAAATCAAATTAGGCTTCCTCCAACTTTTGCAACTCAAGATGCTATACAAGAGATCCCGTGGTTGGAGAGTTTTAGTTTCATGTTTCCTTATACAAACTTAATATATGAACTATGTAGTTATGTTTAGTAGTATTTGGTTATGAGATTTTTTAGAAGTAAGAAGCTTATTTTATAGTGTATTTAGTTCATAGCTAAGTTTCAGTTCAGGTGCTCGTTATGATTTCTATGCTAATCACTTTCATATAAACCCAACTTTATAATCATGATGATGATAAAGAATGTGTATGAATTGTTTTTTTCATAGTTGAGATCTTTGTGTTTTTTTTCCATATATTGGAAGTGTGGGTTTTTGATTGGTGTTTATTTGGGTTTTTGATTTGTGTTTGAGATTTTGATTCGTGTTTATGATTTGGGTTTGACTGAAAAGAGTAGTGAAGTAGCTGGGGAAACATAAAATGACATAAATACCCTTACTTAACTCCCACGTGTCAAAGTTAACGACACAAAATTTGCACCGTTCGTCCTTGTGGATGTATATAGTTTAACTTTTACTAACAGAGTGATGTATCTGTTGAAACTTTTGCGAGAGGGATGTATAGTGCGAATTGGTGTTAACCAGAGGGATGTTATTTGAAGTTTACTCTAGTTTTTTTTAAAAAAAATTAACAACTAAAACTTAACTAATAAATTTTTTTCAGCCCAATTCCAACCGGTCCAAAAAAAATAAAAAATACATTGTCTTCTTCTTGTTTCCTGCACAGTCACACACACATACACATATTAAAACTTAAAATTAAAACTTACACACATACACAATAACAATTAAAACTTACAATTCAAATATATCCATTGCTAAAGTGTGGTGTGTCAGGATTTTTAGCTCGTCGTCAGAATGGCGAAGTCTTTCACGGCGAGCAACGGCGAACGGGTCCGGTGTGGCGGCGGACGACGGCGAAGGGCCACGTAGGCCGACGGCGAGCCCACGGTGAGCCATACCTTCCACTCTTTGTTCTCACTTACTGCAACTAGGGGTGTTAATCGGGTCTGATTTGTCTAATTCAAGTCAATTCGGGTTGAGCCAAGTCGAGCCGAGGCTAAAAATAGTATACCCGAACCCAACCATATTTGAACTCTCGTTAATCGGGCTCAAGTCGATTCGGATCGGGTCAACCCGAATGTGACTAAAATTGTCTCTTTGTTCTATTTTAGATACATTAGATTATAAAAAATATATTAAAAAGTAAAAAAACCTTTATCATGTCCCTATTTAGCCAAAAATATTTAACCCGAACACCTCTTTATTTAGCATTCGGGTTATTCGAGTTAACCCGAATAAGATTATTGACCTGAGTAACCCAATCTGTATTGTCTTAATCGGATTCAGATTCGGGTCGGTCGATCTTTTTAATACCCCTAAGTGCAACCAAACGGTTCAAAGGAAGCCCTCGGCCAAACGAGTATTTCATAGAGAACCGACAAGGAATTCCATTAATCACCGGCCGTTTTGACATACCATACACATTTCATTAAAAAAACAACTACCAAAATGTCACTTTCTAGAATACCTTAACAAAAAACGACACTTTTAATTCCAATTACCAAAAACTACCAAAAGCGTAATTTTGGTTTGCTCTCCGTTAAATTTTACGCTCCATGTAACCCCAACTTATATTAATAAAAAAATTACGGAGCGCAAATTTCTTACTCTCCCATTAAATTTTGCGCTCCCACATATGCTGAAAAATTGAATTGTAAAATGATCCTCCTGCGCTCAAAGTTGCTCCATTTAACTTTTGGAAGAAGTATAAAAATGCATAAGAATGATGTATCCAAGTACACAAAAGTAAACACATTCATAAGTGAGGATTCAAAAGTCCAACCTAATAATGAGGTGTAATTGCATGTAAATTTATTGAGATTGAAGGTGTGAAAGTTACAAAAGTAAGAGAGTGACAATTGTCTAGTTGTGAATGTACGAGTAAAAATGTTTTTCGAATAACAAGTTTTAAAAAGTCATTCAAAGTGAGAGCGCAAAATTCAATTAAAATAAATGGGAGTGGGAGCGTAAAATTTATGGAGAGCAATATATTTTGCTTTCTATGTCGTGTCACTTTCCTATCCATTCAAATAAGCGTGCAAAACTTATGAAATAGCAAAACTTATGTATACGTGTCACTCTCCATGCAATGTGTCTACACATAGCTTAAATTTGAGAGCATAAAACTTATGGGAGAAGCAAAAGAATCTGCGCTCCGTGCACGTGTTGATCTAAAACATGGAGCACAAATTTTCTGAGCGACACAACTTTATTTGTGCGTAAAATATATTTTTGTAACACAAGTTTCAACTTCATTTTAGTAAACATATGCTTCATCTTTCACTCTTTTATTAAACCCAGGCGTTTGGTTCATGAGAATATTTTGATGGAATTAGAATCTATATGAAATTGGAATGTGAAGGAATTGAAATGTTAAAGAATTGGAATGTTAAGGATTTGAAATCTTAAGGAATTGAAATTTGCAAAAACTTATGCGTGTTTGGTTGAAAGAAAATAAAATGACGAAAAACAAACTATAATAAAATATTATTTTTTTTTTAAAATTAAAATTGATAAACTAAATAATAATAATAATAATAATAATAATAATAGTATTAAAATAATAATAATAATTAAAAATATTAATAATAAACTTAATGTAATAATAATAATAATAATAATAATAATAATTATTATTATTAAAATAATAATAATAATACTATTAATAATAATAATAATAATAAAATAAATATAATTAATAATATTAATAATAATATTTAAATAATAATAATAATAATTAATAATATTAATAATAAAATTAAAATAATAATAATAATTAATAATATTGATAATAAAATTAATGTAATAAATAATAATAATAAAATAATAATAATAATAATAATTGATTATTATGATAAACATACTGAATTCCATGAAATTGTAAACATTCCTCACACTTTGCTATGGAATGTTGAATTCCACAGAGAAATGGGATTTTGAAGGATTTCATTCCATTCCACTTGCGAACCAAACACGTTAAGGAATTGAATTCAGATTCTGGATTCTTTCAATCTGTCAACCAAACATGTTACGGAATGAAATCAGATTTCAATTCCATCAGAATCCTGCAGATTCCGCGAACCAAACGGGGCCTCGTTAAACCATCAACACTATAAAAAAAACTCTGGATCATTCCTCATTTCACTTCTTGTACTACTTGAACAACGAGTCACCACAACTTAACCAAACCCAATCCATCATAAAAAAGTAGTATCAATTAAATAACTAACTCACTTCATCATCTCCTCTAACAAACCATGACGTCACTCTTACGTCACCACCGTTCACCTTCATCAATCAAATTCAAGTCACTCTACTCTCACCTCATTTCTTCTCCGTCAAAACCTCTTCCGTTACATTCCGTTAAATCACCGTTAAAACCTGTTCCGTTACATTCCGTTAAATCACCGTTAAAACCTGTTCCGTTACATTCCGTTAACTCACCGTTAAAACCTGTTCCGTTACATTCCGTTAAAAACTTAACGGCGTCCGTTAAATCACCGTTAAAATCAGTTCCGTTACATTCCGTTAAAAACTTGACGGCAAATACAACCTCCGTTAACTCACCGTTTAAACCTCTTCCGTTACGTTCAGGTGATTTGACGGCGGAGATAACGTCCGTTAACTTCTCATCATCACCGTTACATTCTGGTGATTTAACGGCGAAGATAACGTCCGTTAAGTCGCCGTTGAAAGATGTTCCGTTACCGTCAAAAGTTGATTCTGGAGGTTTAGCAGCGGAGGATATGGTGTTAGATGATGACGATGATGATGAATATGCTCCGGTGAGAGATGCTGTGAAGACTAGTACGATTCCGACGCTCCTGCAGCCGCGCGTGGTGGTTTACGACGGTGTTTGTCATCTCTGTCACCGAGGTTTTGTGTCGGTTTATTTTCGCTATTTTGTTTATATAATTTGATATGTATGTATAGAAATGCCGGTATTGTTACGTTTTATTCGCTATTTGTTTGCGTGATTTAGTTTAGTTTGTGATTATGCTGATTGAAGTTGTTTCGATAGTTATAGGTGTATTTGATGAAATGATGCTTAAGTTTAAGCCTAATTGATGATAGTTTACTGAGTAGGTAGTTTTGTTGTTTTGCGTACAGAAACTGCTCGTCTGTTACGTTTTATTCGTATTTTGTTTCGTCGCGTTTTGTGATTTTATAATTACTAGTATAATATTGCTTATTGAAGTCGTTTGATTGTTATAGGTGTATATTTGATGATTTAGGGATAATTGATGATTAGTGATTATAGCGATAGTTATACTGATAGTTTACTAAGTAGGTAGTTTGTTCATTAAGTTGCTAGGAATTTGTTCGGATTTTCTTGTTTTGTGTACAGAAATTACGCGTTTGTTAAGTTTTATTCCTATTTTGTTTCGTCGCGTTTTGTGATTGTTTAATTATGATATTGCTGATTAGTTTTTATATAATTTGTTATTTATGTTTTGTGATTGGTTAATATGTAATGTTGATGATTAGTTATAAGAGTGATAGATTTCGGTTTCGCGTTTTGTGTACAGAAATTACGGTTTTGATGATTAAAGGTGTATTTGACGAAATGATGATTAGAAGTTAGAGCTTGTTGATGATTAGTTATTACCGTGATAATTATGCTTAGTAGCTAAGTTTATAGTTTACGTTTTGTCTATGTTTAATATGCAAACGTACCGTTGCTTATTGAAGTTGTTTTGATAGCTATAGGTGTATGTGATGAAATGCTGCTTAAAGTTAGGCATGATTGATGTAGTGATTAGTTTACTGAGTACTGAGTAGGAAGTTTGTTCGGATTCGTCATTTTGTGTACAGAAATTACGCTTTTGTCATGTTTTATTGTTTTGTAATTTTGCCGATTGAAGTAGTATTGATAGTTATAGGTGTATATCTGATTAGATATATGGCTAATTGATTATTAGTGATGATAGTGAGGTGTCACGGAAATGATGGATTTAGAGAGGTTTTATTACGTTTTATTTGTTATTTGTCTGTGTTTAGTTTGTGATTATGCTGATTGAAGTTGTTTTTGATAGTTATAGGTGTATTTGATGAAATGATGCTTAAATATAGGGTTAGTTGATGATCAGTGATTATAGAGTGATAGTTATACTGATTAGGTAGTTTGTTCGCTAAGTTGTGGCTTTGAGAACTAGTTACGAGTTTTTTTGGATTTCGGTGTTTTGTTACGTTTTATTCATTTTAGCTGGTTGAAGTTGTTTGATAATGATTGGTGTATGTGTATTTGATGAAATGATGTTTATATATAGGGCTAATTGATGCTTAGTGACGATTGACTGATAGTGATACTTTTACTGAGTATAGTTGATGATTATAGAGTGATAGTTATACTGAGTAGGTAGTTTGTTTCGTTGAGTTGTGGTTTTAAGAAACTGGTTAGAGTTTGTTCACATTTCAGCATTTTGCGTACAGGGATTGCAGTTTTGTTATGTTTTATTTGCAATTCACGTTTTGTTTTTGTGTAATATGTAATGTTGCTGATTGAAGTAGTTTGATAGTTTTAGGTTTATTTGATGAAATGATGTTTAAAGTTAGGGCTAGTTGATAATTACTATTATAGCTATAGTTTACCGCGTAGCCTTGAGTTGTGCTTTCTCAAAACTGGCTTGGAGTTTGTTCGGATTTTGTCAATTTGTGTATGGAGATCATGGTTTGGTTTGTGTTTAGTTTACTGAAGCTGTTTGGGATTGTTGTAGTTAGGAAAACTGTGTATATGTTCAGGTTTGTTTTAAGTTTGGTTCTTGGTGGTAGTTTGATTGTGAAGTACTGGTGTATTTGATAAAATGATGCTTAAATTTAGGGCTAATTGTATGATTATATGATAGGAGTGATAGTAAACTGAGCAAGGCTAGCTTTGCTGTTGAGTCATTTTTAGCATTTAATCATTAAATTATGCTTAGACATAGGGCTAGTGAGCGATTAGTGATCGCATTGACAGTTAACTGAGCATAGCTATGTTTGTTTCTCTGATATGTGTTCAAGACTGCATAGGATTTCCTTCTGCTTTCTGCCAATTTACATCCGAATATTGAGGTTGACGGTTAACATGAGACATTTAGCCTACAGATTAACTAAATTGTTTGTGAACAGTTTCCCATAGTTAATTACTAATGAAGTTTAAAAGTTATTCATACTCACAATTGGTATCAGACAAGATACAAACTGATAGTTTAATTCTTTCAATATTGAACTGACAACCTCCAGAAGAAACTTCTGTATGACTTCTGTATTGTTTATGCAGGGGTGAAGCTAGTGATTAAAGCTGACAAAGATAGGAAAATAAAGTTCTGTTGCTTGCAATCTGAGGCTGCTGAACCATACATGAGAATATGTGGTGTTGATCGCGAGGATGTTCTTCGTCGTTTTCTATTCATTGAAGGACCAGATGCATATCACCAAGGGTCTAATGGTTAGAACTGTTTTTTACTGATAGCGTTGTTCTCTATTTATCATCAGTCGCTTCCACTATACATAGGTTAAATGGTTTAAAGAATATCGTTTATTGTAACCTTTTCGCAGCCTCACAGTCTTGCTTTTAGGTTCTAATACATGGATTAATATCTCTTTGCAGCTGCACTGAAGGTTCTATCTTACTTGCCATTGCCATACTCCGCATTAAGCACTCTCATGATCGTACCAACTCCTATAAGAGATGCTGCATATGACTACATTGCCAAACACCGCTATGACTGGTTTGGTAAGGACACAAATTGCTTAGTTTTGAAAGAGAAGGAATTGCTTGAACGCTTCATAGATAGAGACGAAATGATTCACAAGAAATGGTCAGATGACTAATGCTCCATATTACAAGTTATCTTTTTTCGGCTGTAAGTTCTCTCATCATCCATGTTTAGTATAACTCACAAGAATAGTTGAGATGTAAATAGGTAGCAAGCTTATGAACGGAATTAGAGTTGGTCTTTACTGGAGGAAAAGAGTAATTTTTTACTTCTATGAACTGTTTGTATCTACCCAACCTTACTAGCTGTCTATGTCTTGAGTATCAAACATCTTTACGTTACATGAAAATTTTAGCCATTTTATTAGGATGCAATGTCATGGGCTAAAGATGGTTTGAACATGTTGGTAACAAAATGAGAGGGTTGAATAACTTATTTCTGACGTAGTTTCAACTTGGTAGGACCCATGAACAGTTTTTGTCTAATTTTGTTTTTATAAATAACTAAATCTGTTGGATAAAATTATTGTTGGAGTATTTTCAGCGACACGTATATGCATACCCACGACATGCACAGTTTTAAGGGAGCCATGAAACGAAACATGGTTGTGGGAATAAGCATAAAAATGTAGACGCTTTCACAATTTTACAATTTCATCTGCAATTTTGGATACAAGCATACCTAAATGCCAGTATGCAAGATGTGCATTGAAAATATAGTATATCGTAATACAGGTGACCTTAATTTTCGCTGATCCCATGATTAGTCTGCACAACTTGATATGAAAAAGGTTCAATCGATTTAAACATGTTTATTCAGGGATACTCGGTTCTCTCAAGAATCATTGCAAAACATTGTATGACGATGAAACATAAGACCATGTTCTTTCACAACTTGCTAATGAAATTTCATATTAACATGCTCAAATGAAAGAAACAACAAATAAGCTTCAATTAACATAGCAAATAAATTTACAGATACAATCAGTATCCCGGGCCCTACGCGAACTATATTACTTGTTCAAGAGCACCAGTGCTGCAAATAATCTCTGTCCATGAATCACTTATAAATCCTATTTGAAACGCAACAAGATGTACAAACAACACAACACAATGCAACAAATTTGCTACTTCTGGTCTCTATTCGGCATTTTGTGGACTCTGCCTTTGTTTTACACAGTTTCATCGCTTATGAAACTGAAATGTTGAGATGTTACCAAATCCCACAAGATTTAGCAAGGTTTCCTCTTGTCAACCTTTACATGAATATGGAACCATTTCTTCTTCTTTACTCGATCCTTTGATGATGGCTTTTGGTGGCCATCTTCTTTAAATCTCCTTTGACGCGCTTCTGCTTCTACTTTTACGACCAATACCACTACCACTACCACTACCACTACTACGCTTCACTGGCGGAGCTGTCGTATAGGATGCATGTATCTCATTTCTTTGTTTAAGAAGGTCATCAATCTACAAATGTCAAAACCTCAATGTTACCAAAAACAAACTACCAACTTTGAAATTATGTTACCCGGTTATCAATTTTTGGTTAATTACTTTATAAAACTGAGTTTCATCTACAAAACTTGTCAAATAAGTACAGAAGTGGTGGTTAACCATAGGCTATTTTCCCAAGTTTATTAATCAGAGGGATGTATCTGTCAAGTAAGGTAAGGATGGCGACATGTAAATTATATAACCCAAATTGACACATTGACATGACAAAGAGCGCTATTTAAAAATAATAAAACTGGTTTGGAATTTTTCGAAGTTACCTCTTGCATTTCTTGAGCATATCTACTAGTCATCTCTGTGAATTGTGCAAGAACCTGTTATATACAAACATTTTATATAAGTTAAAACAGGACATCCTAGTTTATGACAGATCATTCCGATAAGAATTTAACCAACCTGTTTGTATTCAGTTTGAACTTAGAGAGTTCCAGCCGTTTCGACAAAATCTGAGCTTCAACTGTTCTGAGACTCTCCTTCTCTTCTTCAAAAGAAGCTGTGCATACAACTTCTATTGTGTAGCTTACACTTTTAAAGAAATTGTCACCTGCAAAATATTGGCAGGTTCGACCAATAAGAGTTTTCTCTTTCGTCATTATTATGACAAACTTTTCGTTAAACTATGTGATTGGTGAAATGTTGTATTTAAACTGGGACGGGCATAAACAGGCTAATAATCAAAAGTCTAACCATAAACAGCGAATGTATGCATGCCGGCTTTTATCTCGTGTATTTCACATGGCTGAAATCCATCAAGTTTTTTGAAGAAAGCAGCATCCGGATCCTTTGCAGATGCCATCTGTAGCCAACACACACAAGAAATAAAAGAGAATAAGATTATAAAAAATGAAGCACAACTTGAGTTGTCACAGTTACATAAACCTTATTCAAAATGTACTTACTGAGTTCGATGGTTTATCCAATCGATAAACTGGGAAACCAAGAAAATACATTCCAGCAGGCGTCACCTTCCTGTTTTGCACTATCTTCCTGCAATGGGAGTTGACGAAATAAGTATAGTTTATATAAACTTTTAGAACTTATATGAAGATAATTCTAGCAGTAATGTAGAATAAGTACTCAAAGACAAATGATCTTTAATTTTAAAAAATGCTGATTTTATAAAAAACACTCTTATCCGGATCAAGTAGTAATAAGTAAAAACTATACCTGCAGTGCGAGATTCAA
Organism: Chrysanthemum lavandulifolium; assembly: GCA_022545495.1. Lineage (NCBI taxonomy): Eukaryota > Viridiplantae > Streptophyta > Magnoliopsida > Asterales > Asteraceae > Chrysanthemum > Chrysanthemum lavandulifolium. Next base: position 26,669,244 of record CM040241.1, on the reverse strand, counting down.
TCCACCATTTTCTTCCTGATCAAAATATAAAAGCTGCAAAAGTTGAAGCCTTTGGTTAATACAGGACCAAATAAAATCCGTGTATTATTCAGGTTAAAGAGAACAGAAAGTGGTGCGTAGAAATTCATAGACCTAGGTGGGATAGGAGAATTGATAAAGGGAATAGAGAAGGACAGGTTTTCTTGTTCATATGTCAAGGGGAATACCACTTTCAATTTCAAAGAGCTCTATTTCCGCTCCTTATATCGTAAGTCAATAGAGCCTAACAAATGAAGTACGAGCATATAGTGCAATGAATGAGTTACTTTAATCATGAATGAGTTACTTTAATCATGAATGATCGCACTGGAATTGGTGAATGACCTTCTGAAGAAGCATTTGGGTGCGGAAATGTTCTTATACATAAAATGTCAATGAAATTTTATTCGAGTGTGTCGAGATTCAAAAGTAGATCAGTTACAAGTTACAAACCTTGAACTTGCTCTTATCTGATGATTGCACCACGACAAACTAGTCCAGCCTGTGCTTCCTTTTCTGTTATTGTAACCGAATAAAATGAGCACATTGCTTCTCAACCTGTACAAAACGCAAATCTTTCATAAGAACGAATAAATTTATAAAACTGCAAAAGAATGAAGCAGTAGCCTACCTTTTAACGATGGGTTGCCCTAAAGCAATTGGCTGAATAGTAACTGTTCCATTTAATGCCTCCTCCAACACAGTGGCAGATACGGTTGTTTTATCGGCACTCAAGTTTGCTGCAACAATATGCATTGTATAGAAACATCAGCTTCGGTAATAACAAAGAAACAAATTCATTTATAAGAGTTTTGATGTCAAAAAGACCTAAAATTGCGGCAAACATGGTATTCATGGCGCCTAAACTTGAAAGATCCAGCTCAAATCTTGGTTTTCGCCACACCCTGCGCCCATGACAATTGTGTTAGCATAAACTAAGTACCGTATCCATAGATCCTATATAAAGGTAAATTTTAGATGTCTTCCATAACATATAAATGGTTGGCGAGAATTTGACCTCAAAACCAGCAGTGTCGTATTGATGGCGTTTATCTGGATCCGACAATATGTTATAGGAAAAGGTTATCTCGTTAAACATATCAGTTGCTTTAGGGTCATTCGCATTCTTGTCAGGATGGTACCTTGGATACATTATCAAAAAGAAATAATTATAAATCAGCCTTTCAAAGCGTATCCGTACTTTTAAAATTAGCATCCCCTATCTCAAAGACAAGCATAAAAACCCAGATTGATAAGCGCGTCATAAACCACATTTAAGAATCTTATAACTGCAGCTATTGAAACATCAACCTCAAACTACTAATTGCATAATAAAGTTATTATAGCAATTATTTGTCGCTTCATAATTTTCTCATTTGTCTATAGCTAAAGTCATTATACAATAGCAACACTTTATCCTTTGTGGTAGAGTATAACTTAAGCCACACTCATAGACACAACCAATTCATCTAACACATCTAAGCGCAACATAATTAACTAAATTAATTACAACCAAAACCTAATTCTAATCACTAACACTAAGGGGGTGTTTGTTTAAGCTTATTTTTGAACTTATGAGCTTAAGCATTTTCGGCTTATGTTTCATAAGCTTATTTTTTTTCCGGCTTGTTTTGAAACTTATGAAGCTTGTATAAGTTTATTATGTCATAATAAGGTTATGTGAACCCATAACTTTCGAAATAAACTTGAAAAAAATAAGCTTATGAAACATAAAACAACTATATAATAATAAGCCCAAAATAAACTTAAACAAACACCCCTAAACTTATGGGTATGTTTGGAGAAATGGGCTGGAGTTGGGGCTCGAGCTAGAGCTTATATTATAAGCCGATTTGGCGGAATTAGTTCGAGCGGAAGCTAATTAATGTAAAATCGCATAAAAATACATCAAATTAATATTAAGATATATCTCAAGCTTTTGCGTGATAAACCATTATATTTTGAAGGGTATTTAAGTCATTTGACTACCTATAAGCCCGTTTGAATGGGCTTGGGATTATGGAAACTTATGGCTTATAAACACTTCCTGACAAACAAAGCTTATTTTATAAGCTAGCTTATTCTATAAGCTCAAGCCCCTAAAAGCCTTGCCCCAAACACACCCATAAGCTCATAAGCCCAAAATAAACCTAAACACCCCCAACCCCCAAAACTTAAATCTCAAAACTAATACCTAACAAACCCCAAAAAAAAAAAAAAAAATAAAAAAAATATAAATAAGCAAAATAACATACTTTAAAGCTAATTTACGATAAGCACTTTTAATTTCCTGATCTGTTGAGCTTTTGAAAACACCCAAAACTTCGTACGGATCTCTCAACTTCTGTATTTCCCTTCATTTTCTCCTTTTTGAAGGCATTTTTTTTTTTTTTTTTTTTAATAAAAAAGTTTTGTGTGTAATTTGGAGGTGAAATTAGTGTGTGTGTGTGTGTGACGGAGAAGTAAAAGAATAGAACCCTTTTGTGTGTGTGTTTGATTTAGTACTTTGGAACAAAGAGTGTTGGGTTGTGTTTGTGTTTTGTTGTTGATAAAAGTTTTGTCCTTGTTTGAAAATGTTTCATGTTTGGACTTTTGGGTTTTGGTTTTTGTCACAAATTGGTCCTTGTATGTTTTATTTTGGTTATCGAGGTCTTTATGGAAGCAGTTTTTTTACTCTCGGGTCTATTATGGGGGGTAAGGGTAAGATTTATTAACATTCTACCTTTCTTAGTAAGATTGGGTATATTGTTTTTATTGTTGTTAAATGTAGAGGTGATCACGGTCCAAAACTCAGACCGGACCAAAAACTAAGTTAGACGAAAACACTGAACTGGCACTGGTTGAAATGTGTTCGGTCCGATCTGGTCCAATAGACATATTGACAGGTTATACGTAAGACTGAACCGGATCGGACCAAGAATATAATATGAGAAAAACGATGAATCGAGGATCAGATCGAAATATGTTTGGTTCGGTCTGGTTAATGTCGTTTTTTGGTTGTCCATTTCGCACTCTATAATGCTAAACCCTAGGTAAATGTTTATGTGTGACAAAAGTAACAGTAGCACCAAACAAGTTGTAGCTAGCTACTTTTTTTTTTTTTTTTTTTTTTTTTTTAAAGAGTTGTTTGGTACTATATATGTATTTGTGTTAATAAAGTGTATATTGTGTAAAGGCTAAGCGGTAATTTTTTTAAGAGCGTGTTTTGAAAAGGAAACAAATGCTTACGTTCATTGCCAAACAAGTTTTTTTTATTTGTGAATCCTATTTGAAACACGCTAATAAAAGATTTGTTTAAACTTTTACATCATTTTACGTTTATAATTACACTTCTGAATTCACGATATATGTGTAGTCTTCCATGTGACCAATACTACTTCACAAAGAATTTGCAAATTATACTCACAAAATGACTTGACATGAAGAGGTCTAATCATTTTACATCATAATCTCTCTCTTCATTTTTACCTCTCAATTGGTTGTCAAATCGTTATGTGGATATAATTTTGTAAATATTTGTGAATGTATCATTTCTCCTTCCATATCCCAAGTCTTTTGAAAAGTCTCCTGTGATATCAGTCAAATTTTCTTGGTCAAGCCAAGAAAGAATGTGTGGATGTGGATGATAGACCATAGGTTGCATAATTAGTACGTTATAAGTCTTCCTTATCCCAACTCTTCTTAAAAGTCTTGGGTGATTATACAAACATTTGTTTTGCCCAATATAAACTTGAAATTTTTGGTCGTGATATAAAGTAAGAGTGTTAGTGAGTTGAGCTTTAACGAGGAGCAAAGAAAATGTGTTAATAAAAATGTATGAAGTTGTTATGTGGTTTGTGATTTGTTCAATAAATGTGTCGTGTGATAATGTAATAATTGCAATTCTTATAAAATCACTACAAAAGATAGTTAATTTTCACATTTAAATCTTAAAATAATACGATTAAAATGTGTAAAATTATTGATTCCACACTTTTTCATGCGTGGTAATAATGGAATAAATTTTTACATATATAAGTGTGGAGATATTATCCAAATTTCATAGTTAAAAGTGTGATTTTTTTTTGAATGTTTACACCTAAAAGTGTGGCAAAATTGCGAAAAATGTTTATAATAAAAGTGTAAAATATTTCTTCTACATATAAGTGTAGCTTTATTATAATTGCATACACTTATATATGGATTAATTTTTAAAATATTTATGACACATTTAATGTAAGAAAATTATTATCTATATAAAAAATGTCACACTTGACCGCATCAGTAGAAAATAAATGTGAAAAATAAAAGTATTTTTGTAATGAATGTGCAATTTTTTAGTTTATGTTATAATTTTTGACGAAAGAAGTAAACGCTTACAAGATGTAAACGTGAAATTGGCCGTGGTCATAAGTTTTGGTAAAATGTATAAGGTTTTATGTTATTTGTATGTGACTTGTTTAAAATGTGAGTGTTTTGCAATGTTTTAAAACCCGGTTAGTAAGTAGGTTCAACCGGTTGAATCGAACAACTCAAACCGGGCCGGATAGGACCGGGTTTTTGCATGGTTGAGAACCGGATTGAACCGATGGTTTTTCGTTGATCCGGTTTGATAAACTCGGCCGGGTCATGACTTTTTATCCAAAAAAATTAACAAAATGATTTTTTTTCCCATTAATTTTTCTAAGTTTAACTGAAAAGTTAAAATGATGATAACTAATGTTTGTTAAAATTTTATAAAATAAGAAATTATAGTTATATATGATCTTAGAATCAACAATTAATATAGTTTTTACTATAAACCATTTTATAATTTAGAATCACGAAAATTTTGGTATATTTTTATAGATGTAGACTTAAAAGCAAAACTTATTGGTATAGTCTCAATCTTCTTCATGGGTTTAATCGAATGTATGAATAAAAACGGATAAATTATTAGATTATGCAATACTACTTATTAAATATAGAAGAAAGTATATATATGTATAGAACCGGTTTGACCCGACGGTTCAACCGGTTGAACCGGTGACCCGGTGAACCGACGACTTAACCGGGTCGATAAAAAAACCGGTTTTTAAAACATTGGTGTTTTTACCTCTCCAACGTTTGTGTTTTACACGTTGTTGGGCCAAAAAACTAACACTTGTTAAATGATCTCATTATCTCCAACATGAGGGCAACTTAGTCATTTTGTTTTTGTTTTTTTAACTAATTTTTTCTTTTTACCTTTTTAAAAATCTAGTAATCATTTTGTGATAATACTTTTATGGTTAGCTGGAAACTAGAAAACCGCAAACACTCGATGATGAAAAAGTGTGTCTTTAGGTCAGGGCGAAGAAGCGTATAGTCGGTATAGAAGTTTTACATGTGGTATATTAGTACAAGTAGTTTGCAATTGATTGTAAGTTAAAGGATAACTAATTAAGGTAACTATGACGTGCATGTACTAATTCGACTTGCTAAAATTGTAAAAACATAGATAAGAGGCAGTTATGTGATTAACCACTTGTCAAAAGTTAGGGTACTAGGGATGTATAATTGTAATTTGCTGAATGTCAAAGGGTTGAATTGGTAGAAAGATTAAATAAACAAAATCTAGCAAGAAAACATAATTATTGGTATTATAGAAATTGAGAGTAGGTCATCATATCGTATCACATTATCAATTGAGTGTCCCATTATCAAAATATGCCATAACACCCATGTCAATTAAGGGGAGGGAGTGGTACCCTAATATCTTAAGTGACACATCACCTCTATCCAATAAAAACCCTTCAACTCAAAACTACCCAATTCTACCATAACACTATCAGACGAGGGAGGTGCCTAATCCCAATTTTTTTTTTTTTTTTTTTTTTTTTTTTCATAAAATCACATACAATATTAAAATAAAAACATACCATTTCATTAAAAATAAAAACATTACATATACTTAAAAAACTACAACTTAAAAATTAAAACTACAACTTAAAAAAAACATTACATAAGTTGAAATTAAAAAAATTGAAACAAAACTTAAAAATTGCATGCCCATCCGTGTTTGGCCGCAGATTCACGTTTTGGTAAACGAATTCCAACATAAGCGGGATCGCGAATGTGGTCATGCGACTCAAAAAAAACTTCATCTCCGTTGTGTATTCTTGAACTTAGCCCTCGAGTTGTGTAGCCAACAATTGTTTCGCCAACGCATCCTTCAGCGTTTTCTTCCGGATATTGTGTTTCTTTTGTGTGTAGGAGTTGATTTCATCCGCAATACTTGAGGCGACGAGGAGGATGGGCCTTCTTCTTTTCATCTTTCTTGATTCAAGTGGAGGGTGGGGTCTTCATTCGTATCGGGAATGGTGTTCTTTGATTCATACTCCCCGACTTCCTTTTGAAGAATTGCTTGTCGCACCGCCAATATCTTGAAAATATTCTTGCTCCGTCCATTTGTCATGACCTCGACAACCTCCCACGCCAAGCTATGAGCAAATTGTCTTTTTTTCAGATAGTAATCCGCCATTGCTTTCTCACCACGCCCAAGTCGTTGCACCCACTAACCTTAGCGTTTCTACATTATATACAAAATAATAAAAAGTATAGCTTAAACAAAATAATGTAATTGTAAATAATAAAGTATAGATTATGTAAAATAAAAGTATAGCTTGTCTGCTTGGAGGTAGTAGCCGTTGAAAATACCCATGACCGTGTTCATTGTTTTCCACTTGGTATTCAACGCATGAAAAGTTCGTGAAGTCGAACTCAAAGTTGCCTTGTAATGCTCGAGAATCCGTTTCAAAACCGTGGACAATGTTTTCAAACTCGAATTGACCCGGCGGCTCAACCGGCCGGCCTTGCATTACCGACAAAAACAGGTCAAAAACCCGGGTTTCTAAACCGGTTAACCGTTAGACTCATGGGTTTTGAGTGACCGGTCAACCGGGTCATGAAACCCGACCGGGTTTGATTTTTATTCAAATTTTTTATAAAACCGATTGACCTGTGTAGACCGGCGATCGAACCGGTTGACCGGTTGAAAGAAATAAAAATAATAAATGAAAACCGGGTTGACCGGTGGTCGAACCATCGAACCGGTGCCGGTGACTCGACCGGGTCGATTAAAACCCGGTTTTAAAACATTGTCGTCGGACTTTTGTTCATTACCGACAACACCACATTCGGAGATTTGAATCCATGCTTTCGCCAAAGCCTCCTCTTGTCGTGACCAAACTTCACGGGCCTCCTCCGCCAAAGGCTTTTTTCTTCCTCCGGATATACTTCTTTAACGTCCTCATCTTCGTCTTCTTCTTTTGGTAGGTGTTGTGTTTCGAGCACGTACTCTACGTCTTCGTCATTGTTTGAACGGGAGAACTCGCTTGTATGAGTGATGTTGTAGAGTTGTAGATTCATTTGAGGAGGACCCATATTATATTGGTAAAATTGATGTGGAGATGGGGGTTGTGGAACGTAAAATTGATTCGGAGATGATTGAGAATAGAATTGGTTTGGAAACGGAGTTTGTTGTGGTTGCGGTTGAACGGGTTGAGACCGACCTTAACGCGAGGTGAAAGTTTTTTTTACCTCTTCTTGGATCCATGGTTTTGTGTTTTTGAGAGATTAGTGTGTGTTTTTTTTGTGAAAAAATGAGTTTGTGATGTTGGGTTTTGAAGGATTTTTATTTATTTACTATTATTTTTTATATATATATATTTTTTAATTATTGTATACCACCGCCAACGGCTAGTTCCCATCCCCAACGCTCAAATTTTTGAAAACTTTCTCATTTCACCGCTCGGGCTTGGAACCCGAATTGCTTCACCGATTGCGCTACCCGATCAAGGCGGAATGGTGTTCTGCGTCGGGTAAGTCACCGATCCCTACCCGATCACCACTCCTCCCCTAATGTCTTTCTAAGTTCTTGAGTATATGAAATCTTATTATAATTTTTATTTTATTTAAAGGTTTTGTTAACGATAATTCAAAGCTTAATAATTATGAAAAATAGTATTTAATAAATTTATTATTTTATATTTATGCATATGTAATGATTATAATTATAAAACATGTTGTCATACATAAAATGTTTCATGTTAATTAATTGTTTAATTTTTAACTATGATAATCTTAATCACAACTCGTAGAATTATTGTTAACAAAACCTTTTATTTAGAATTGTTAGTCATTTATGTAATTGATTATTTTATATGTGATAATATTATCTAAAAAAGATAATTAATGTTTATAATATTATACTATTTATAAAGCATAAACTCTATGTTTAACTGTTGACAATTCACAAATATTACCTTTTCTATATTTTGATATAGTTTCCATAATTAACGAATTATTATTAAAGCAACAAAATAACAGAAAGCACAAAACTTCTAGAATTACAGAATCTTAATTTCACATTAACAGCTGAAACCATATTTTGTTTAGCATACTATTTTTGGCAAACTTGTGTGTATGTTATGTGCCTATATCATATCATATTTCGTAATGACGTTTTTATTTTATTATATATGTTTGTAAGATAATATTTATTTTGTTGATTGATGTCGTAACTATTTTTCGCATAACATTTTATTATAAATCAATAAAATTGTTGGATATTCGTTGTCGAAACGCGCGAATAACCATTCAGTATATTAAGATCATTTTTGATTCATTAGAGAAATGCCACTCTCACATAATTTTTACAAAATAAAATTCACACTCATATGTGTCAAGTGAGTTTTACCAATGGAGTTGTATTAAGTTTTCTCTCTCTTTTTTCCCACTTCCTATAAATAAGTGACTGGATTGGCTAACAAGTACTAGGGGTGTGCAAGAAACCGAAAAACCGAACCTAAACCGAAAAAAACCAAAGAACCGAAACCAAAAAAACCGAAACCAATTGAAAAACCGACGGTTCGGTTTTTATATTTTGAAAAACCGAAGTTTTGGTTCGGTTTGGTTTTGCTTTAAAACCAACCAATAGAAACCGAACCGACATTTAAAGTCAAAATAATATATCTTGTTGTTCATAAATAATATAAGTCTTTATTTTGATATCTTCCTTTACATTACCGTTGTCGATGATGCATTTCAAATGTGTGATAACTCGCTATTATTTTATTTCATAACAATATACATAACACAAATATGCTTTAAGGTAAAAAAATGGGTACAAAATGTCACAAGAACACATTAAGTTTGAATGTTAATGGTTGTTCATGTTGAAGATGGTGCAATTACATCAAAAGATTGAAGAACTTGTTCCAAGATCATTCTTTTTCGCTTACACACCCTTCAATTGTTTCATTAACCTTCAAGCTCTAACAAACCTTGGAACTTGGGCAACTTTGAGAATGTTGGCACTTGATTTAAGACGGTTCTTTACCTTTTTAGTATTGTTGTCTGCATCGGTTTAAGATATGGTTCTATTTTGTGATATATGTTAAATCTACTTTAAAAAGCAAAGCTCGATAAATCGATAGAAACCGATAAAACCGAAAAACAAAACCGAAAAAAACCGACAACCGAAAAACCAAACCGACATAAAACCGAAACCGAATAGTTTCTAAAATCAAAAACCGAAATTTTTCGGTTCGGTTTTATACAAAACCGAGCCAAACCGAACCATGCTCACCCCTAACAAGTACCCTGAAAGCATTGATTAAACTACATTTATTAAACACAAACTTACATTTTATATTACAAATTGTATTTAATACACATTAATTAAACTTATAAATTACCATCATTAAATATAATTTTTAATTAAATAAACTCAAACTTTATTTTTATAATCACTCCAAACCTTACCATAAGGGCATCCGTTAGATAAACCCTTAATTGACATATGTATGTTTGATTATTGTTTGTGAAAATTGTACGAGTGTAGTTCTATCCATTATTCGGTTTATGTTTTTAAATTTTTGCTAATAATTTGACTTATTTAGGGTGCGTTTGGTATGTTGCCGTGAATCACAATCGGTATACGTTTAGATGGATAAGGATACTCTTATGTTTATTTGAACATGAGAGGTAATGTTATACTTGTTGTGATAGTACATTGTCATTATTGCAAAACATTTATTTTATTTTAGTTTAAATGTACAATCACATTAAGCATAACATTACCTTTCATGTTCAAGTGAACATGAGAGCCCCTAAGATATGAAAATTTCATACCTTGCCCTTTTGATTGATTTGTAGTATATAATATATTTATTTATCATGGTCATATTTGATTGCAAGATTTATCAAACAAACACCATTATTTAGAATGAAACTCATCCACGATTCCCATAGGCATGTATTAGGGTGCGTTTGGTATGATGTTATGAATCACAATCGGTATCGGTTTCGGTATAAGATGGGTCCCTCACCTATGATAGATTTTTTTTTGAACATAACCTATGATAGATTAATTCCTCTCCTTTTAGACTCCTATAGAATATGAACAATATCCATATTTCATTCCCATATAATGTGGGGCCCTCATCTTAACCAAACATTAAAAATCATTACCACTATCATTCTCTCATTCTCATAGGGGACACCAAACGCACCCTTAGGCTACTCACAGTGGGGAGGTGAACCCACTCGGTTGAAAACTTAGAGACCTGAGTTGCCCATTGTGGGGTGTTCGGTTGTGTTTGGTTGAGAGGGAGGAAGGCTCGAACTAGTTTGTCTAGTCGACCAAATTCAAAGCAACAAAAAGTGTACAAAATCCAACCGTTTGGATAAAAAAAAAAAAAAAAAAAAAAAAACTTTTACCACTTTTACAACATTGTAAATACCAACCTCAAACACATTTTTAAACACACAATTTCAAACACAATTCAAACAACTTCTCATCAATATTCATCATGTCACAAAGAAAGACTCCCATATCAAAAAACCAACGATCCCGACTTCCCCAAAATTCCCCGAACTTGAATTTCTCACCGGATCCACCGTTTGAATTAACCGGTGTAACACCACCACAAAATCGGGGTATTCATTTTCGAGCACCCGGTTTTGAATATGAAACACGACCTTGGTTTAAAATTGCGTTTTGCGATCCGATGCGCTCAAGGCCTCAAAGACCGATGCGTGATGCGAATGCGAGCGCAATTTAGACGCGATGCGTTTAGTATTAAAAAAATAAAAAGTGTATACATTTATACATAGTATAATTTTTCCAAGTACCAAGTAAATGCAATAAACTTATAAATAAATTACTAATTTACAAGTTACAAGTTATATCAGTAACAAAGAATCATAATTTACTCAAAATTAAATCAATAGCAAAAGTCAAAATTATAAAGTTTAGTCAAAGTTGAACAAGATATAAGTTCTAGCGTTGAATCAAAGATATTAACTCACTTTGTACATAATGATATAATATATGTGATTATTATAATCAAAGAAGAACATATGAGTTTACAACTTGAATCATGCAACAAGACTATGGGCGTCAATGTGTGTTTTTATGGACGTCCTTTACTAAGGTCCTCATTAAAATAGTCAGGCTTCGTATACATGGTTTTATTTTTACAAATCAGCCCAAATTCCAAATTGTGCTAATTGCGACTATTGCTAGCATTACACAAATGCGATAAATTGCGGTCAATTGCGAGCGCAATCTAGGATGGCCTCGCATTAGGTACCATGATGTAAAATTTCAAATGCAATGCAATGTTGCTTTCAATTTGCGCAATGATGCGCCCATTTTTAAACCAAGAACACGACTACCATAACCCAACCAAAATCAAAACCCATTTTACGTCAATCGTCCATATTTCCAACCGGGTCATCCTAATATCAATCAAAACCAATCACCAAGCGGGTCGTCATATCATCCTAACATGGATTTCTCCCAATCTTCCCAACCCAATCAATCGTTTTCACCGCTTCATGGTGTTAATCTTGATATGGATTTTGATCATTTTATGGAATTCCCTCCTCAAAACTACACGTCTCAACAATACCCGACTTGAGATGCTTCGATAGGCCAAGGTTCGGGCACGGTTCATACCATGGTTCTATTCAGTATTGAAGGCGGCGTCGAAGAGGCGTCCACCCGTCAAATCAAAGAAGGGTTCAAAGCAGGCTACAAAGGAGAAGGCAAGAATGTTGCAAACAAAAGGCCGAACCATGGACCAAAGAGTAAGAGGTCGCGCTTTGTAAAGCTTGGATACATGTGTCGGAAAATTCGGCTAGAGGAACGCTATCAACCGGAATGGGTTTTGGGATGAGGTGATATCGTAATTTGAAAAAGCGGTTCACAAGAACCTACGACTCATAACGACCAAATGGAAGGGTAAGATTCGTTCAGGGTTGGTTTCTTTGTGCAATTATGGATAATATCAAGAAGAATCACTAGCGGTGATAATGACGAAGACGACTATAAAAAGACTTGTAACGAATACAGTGTGATTCACAAGCATGAGTTTACGTTGAAGGAGTGTTGGAAAGTTTTGAGAAGCATTCGCTTGGAAAACTATTGAGATGCCTTTACTTCCGAATAGTCGGAAGAAATCCGAGACTTGGAAACCACCTCTGGGTCAACAAAGGTCCTTTAATCCCAAGCGTGGATGATTACGAAGAGGACGAGACTCGAGAATCACGACCAAAGGTCGAGACGCACCAAGAAGAAAGCACCGAGCCACCAACATCATTTGTTACTACGATGGCCAAGAACTTTTCAAGTTCAAGCATTCAAGTAAGGAAAAACAAGAATATGGAAGAAGAATACGTAAAGTTGAAGCAAAGAGTTGGAGCTTGCGGAGTAGCAAGGCGAAATGAGGAGTTCAAAAGGAGAACTTGAGCTCCAACGCCGTGACTTTCATTGACAAATCAATCGACCGGACGCAAGATTTAATTTTCTACAACAAACCCTCGATCGAACTACGCCCGCACGACAATTCTGAAACTTCAACAACTTAAGGCGGAATCGAAGAACGTTATAACTTAGATTATTAGTTTCGCTTTTAATAAGTATTATAACGTCTACGTTTTATTGGTTTAAGTTTTAAATTGTTGTTGTAATGTTAAGTATTTTTATTAATGAAGTTTAATTTTGTTTTAAAATATTTGAATTACAAAAAATCTCGGTCACCACCGCTGTAGGTTGTCGTCGGTCGTCGGGAGAGAAAAGGCGATGTGATAAGGTGAGACAGGATTCTGCTGACTAGCCTTAGTAAGTCATGTATAAAAGCGTAGATGCAATAGGATTGGGTTTATGTGGTTACTATCACTTCTTTTATTTTTTTCCCTTCTAAATATAGTCAAGCGGGTCGAATCCAGTGAGTTAAACATTGGTATTAGACAAGACACAAAACCTTGAAATAAAGAATCGATAACGACTGATGGAAAGTGTACGTCCACACCTCCTAGGTCGTTACAGGACCACAATGCGTAAAGTAATAGAGATGATATGTCTAGTACTAAAGAGCCAAAATTTAATGCATTTGATGCTCCAATGTCGTTATAGTAGCCATGAGTCATAATTTATTTAGCCATGTGATCGATCTATAGTTCTAAAAACAAACTCGACCTACTCAAAACACGAATTCAGAGTTTAGCGAGTCAAGTTCATTTCTCATGACTTTGCGAAGTTTGTGGAAAGATGAAAAGTCTAACTAAAATATAGTTAGAACAAAGTCACCAAAGTATGATAATAAACATTCTAAACCTCTACATGTGATTTTCTAAGATTTTTTGTTGCAAACTTGAATGAAAATCTTTATTATGGATTATGAAAGTATAAGAATAGTTAAGGAATTAATCAATACTTTAAACTTAAGCAAACATAAAAAGGAGGTTGATTTAATACCTAATTAAAGGTAGAGATGTCACTTCCTAATATGCTGGTTTTCTTTTTCCTTTTTGTGTTTACACTAATACTCATCCATCCATTAAAGTCAACTTGAGTATTAGCAACAAAAGATAAATACGAATAAAACTTTTGGTGCTCGTATTACTATTGTATCATCTATAGCTAGTGTATGTCTATATCCCAAACTTTTTTGAGTGGATGCGTATTCGAAATTTTTGTGTTTTATTCCAAAACACTAAATCCCGTTGCGCAGGTGAAAACAATGGCGAAACTAAAACTAAAAATGAGCGGGTGTACAAAGTTTTCTAATTGATATATAAAGAGAAAATTTGAAAAAAAGTACGACTTCATTTAAATGACTAACTTTAATAAAAATAGAGTTTTATTTTTACATATGAAAAGAATAACTAAAAAACTATAAACTCATTTCTTTTATCAAATGCATTAAAAATTCATGATCTTTTATGCAAATTAACATCACAAAACAAAATTCTTAGCGTTGTTTTGTGATACATCGAGACCCTCTTACTGTCGTCCCTGAATATCGGAATTGTGACATGACGTACAATTTTAGATTTAAATGTTTAACCAAACATAAGATAAATATAAAATATTTAAGTGTGAATAAAAATATAAATTGTGTGAAGATTTAGCCAATCTAAAAAAGTAAATTTATGATCATAGATGATTTTTATTGAGTTTTGGATAATTAAGGCACATGTTTATTTCAAGGGGTTGATTGGGGTTTGCTTATTAGCTTAATGTGTCCTATTATCGAATTTGGTTCCTATTATAGAAGCCAAGTGCTTATGATTATTTGCTTATCTCAGGGTGAAATATTGTATTTTGATACAACATACGATATATAAGTATTTGGATATAAGAAAAGTGCTTATGATATTTGAGGGCGAAATATTTGCTATTTGAGACATTATATGAGTGTTTACAACTCTAGATTTTGCTATTTAATTTGATACATTATATGAGTGTTTAGAACTCTAGATTGTGCTTATGATTATCTGCTTAAGCGGGGGTGTCGGTCATGTAGGCATTTTTGTGAGTTGCTTATAAAATAAGCAAATCAAACCACTATCTCCATCATTTACACCTAATCTGCTATACACTTTTAAAAGCATATGCAACCCAAGCACTCCCTTAAACTCTTAGAGTCGATTAATTTGTTTTGAGCAGTACGTTTGAGAGTAGCTTATCAGAAATTGATTATTAGATCATTCCACAACGCAAATATATTTCAAAACACAATCCGAAACTACTAGTGCAATCTAAATTTGAAACTAAAGTTAAACGATGTTGCTTATACAATAGCAAATATGCCACTTATTTCCATGACTTTACTTGAGGAATTATGTTCTTAAATATTTATATCTCGTAGATGTTGCATGTCATTTGCAAGAGAAATGGTTTGGCCAAATACCTTATGGAACATAAAACTAGGACTTCAATTACAGATGGGTTAATGACTTCTTGTTCGGCTCGCTATGCATCAATCAATAAACTTGTGGTAAACTAGGTTCCCTAATAGTTCTAATATTATATGAAAGTGCTTGACATGACGGTATCTGTTTAATTAACCTTTGCAAGTGTTGTTTTATGCTGGTATTTAAGATACTACTAAGATAGTAGGTTAGCTATATATATATATGAAGTATATTTCTCATAGAACAATGATTGGCATGCCTAACTCGTATACCTAAACTTATGTGTAGGCATTGACATCAGGAGGACCTACTTCTTCACAAACCAAATAACTTATTGCCAGACCTCTTTAGACAAATAATTAGTCACTTTTGTAGGTCTCACGGTCTTTTTCCTTTCTATATGCTTTGAAACTAAACCTTAGGCACATATATATGGCTTTCACCATTCTTTTCTACCTAAATCTATTTGTAACTAAACCTTATATGGATGTGTTGATGTATGATTTGAAACTAGCTAACTCTCTCTATTCCGGTTGTTGAAGAATACAAAAATCTCCAAATTTACATAATATATCATAGAATAGAGCTTTAAGCCTCTAACTCGATAAACACCTATAAACCGCAACAAAAAACTAAAGGGTGAGATTCTCTCAAGTTGTTGTCAAACATGATTGATCATGTTGAGTTTGTTGTGAGCAGAAATAAACAAGTGGGCCCTTAATTTTTATTAAAAGAAAAAGTTTATGCATTTTACTTATTTATGATTGGTAAACATGATGTATCATGTATCACTCAACTTGAGAGAATTCTAATACAAAAAACAAAACAAAATACCCTTGGAAAACCAATGTGCTTGTTTTATAATATAATCCAGTGAGCAGACTTTTGTAATCTGATTGAACAAGAAACGAAAATGCACCTAATTAGGAGTGAAAACGACAAGGATTGATCAAAGATATCTTATTCACTTGGATGAGGTGACATGAGAGTCTCAACATATATAGTTCGATAATATGCAGACACTGTGCTCGGATACTTAAAATGCCAATAGTTTGTTGCGAAGTCCTCCATACTCACTTTGTGAAAAGATTTGTTATTCTTGTTATCCTCGGCAATGGCAAACCAATTCCCACTCATGGTTGTGGATATACTACGGCTTCTCAAGTCCTGAATATGATAGTGTGAGCGAGGGAAAGCAGTCACCTTCACCCACCCATCTCCATCACCAACCAGCCTCCAAAGATCACCTGACACCCACTCATAACCATCATCGTCACCACCACCACGATAAGCTACACAAAAGTGAATGCATCCATTTAGTACCACCAAACATCCAGAATAGCTTGAAATACCACTATAAATGGGTGGATATTGTATAACCTTAAAGACTTCGGTGTTGACATCAAAAGAAATAATGGCTTCATTAGAATTCCTGCAAGATCTCAGCTTGAAGTAAAGAGTTTGGCCTGAGAAAGTAGCCTTGAACCAATAGAAGCTGCTGGTGTTTTCATAATAGAAATCTATATTAATCGATATCTCTCCACGAATCTAATCTTTGGGAATAGATATAAGCCCTAGCCTCGTCCGTTGCCACCCAAAGCGGTATATCACGAAGTTTGTAATCATTAGAGGTCGATATAGAAACCAATAATACCATCACGAGATATTCTCATATCAGAAGAAGAATGATAACCATTACAAGGCAACATTTTGTAGGCACGAGTGAGTGGATTCCAAAACGCAAACTGCTTCATATTCACCGAGGTTAAGCATACCAATCCATCTAAGCTTGCTAAAAGTAATTTATGTCTCGGATCAAAGTGTTTAGAAGGTATAGAAATCATACTATTGAGGGTTTCACAATCAAGCGTGCAAAAACTTTTTGGCTCCAAAGAGTTATCAAACATATAAGAAGTTTATAATCCATGGTTGCTAATTGCTTTTGCTTGCAAAAGTGTATTCTTTCAAACTTAGATGTCAACAAATACAAGTTCTGTGGAAAACTAGAAGGGGGGGTTGAATAGTTTTACCAATTTAAAACTTCCTTTTAAATATTTAGATCGACTTATGTCAATCTATTTGGTTGTTTATGTTGGACGTTGATAGATAGATATATAAACGTGTAATGAAAGATAAAGAGTAAGAAGCACATCACCACGACACAAGTTATTTATAGTGGTTCGGCTACAAGGACACCTTCCTTGCCCTACTCCACTCCCCGAGTAACCTACTCGAGAGTTCGTAAACACTACACCAACTCCTTATGGCGGAGAAGCCTTCACAACGTCGCTTAACCTTTTTCGGTACAAAGCTATATACCGAGGTTCCTTCACACCAAGGCGAACCACACCTAACACAACGTCGCCTACCCTTTATACGGTGCTAGGCTAACCACGAGTTCTTTCACACCTTAGAGAACTAATCCTATCACAACGTCGCCTACCCTTTATTAGGTACTAGGCTAAGTACCTAGTTCCATTACTATGGAGGAACTACTACCCTTCACGACACAACACCTAATCTCGAGAGATCTACTCCTTGTTACAACACCATCAAGGATATCACCATCCTTGTAAATAAACAAATACTTATGTATATACGATGCACCTCATCGATTATCGACCTAGGCATTCTTCCCAAATGCTACTTGATTTGATTCTTGGGCATCCTTCTAATGCCTTTGACACAACGCTTGGCACCCTTCACTAATGCCTTCGTCTTGACACCTATAGCATTCTTCACTAATGCTCTTGACACGAGCGATAAGCACCTTTCACTAATGCTTTCGTCTTGACACTTTAGGCATCCTTCACTAATGCCTTTAACCCAACATCTATAGAGAAAGGTAGATCTATCAACAAGAGAACCTTCGTTGTCTTGATGATGACGAAGCATGGCAACTCATGAACTTGAGCTTGCATGTCTTCAAGAAGTGGTGATCTTTCCTTTAAGAGGAACCTAGAAGATCACACAAAAACAAAAGACAAAACTACATAGATCACTTGGATCTAAGGTTAGAGGGTTAGAATACTTGGGGAAAGTATGTGTGTGAAAAGATAGATTAGAAAGGAAGAAATGACTCTCTATTTATAGAGAAAATTCTCTACTGTTTCCCCGGATCCCACGGATCCCTTCCACTTGGGATCCGGCTATCACAAAGCAAGGGATCCGTGGAACGCTCCTCTTTACCCATGGGTATTTTTGGTTATGGGTCATGGGTCATGGGTTATGGGTTGATCCATGGTTTTCTTTTCTAGATACAATGAACTTGGTTAAGTGGTATATATAAAACCATGGGTTATGGGTCAATACCATTTGCTAGTTTTTACCCATTTAGTATATACTTGTTTTTACCCATTTTAGTATATACTTAGTTAAGTATATGTTAACCCAATATGTAAACACTAGTTGTTATACATATGTATATCTCAAGCATAAAATCACTTGTACTTATTTTAGTGTTTTATGTGAAAGCGTAAGTGTGTTAGAAAACTATTAGTTCAAATCATTTACGTATTTTATTTGTTTCGTTAATATGATTTTACGTTTGTTATCGACAAAACATTAGAAGATCGTAAAATATAAATAAACGTTTTTACGGCTTATTTGTATTAACAAGTTCCATTGCTTGCAAACACACCTGCAACGACCTATGAACTTGGCTGGAACTCTTGGTAATATCTCGGACAGTACTAAATCCAGAGGTAGCTCAGCCATACTATTCTTCTCCTATTTTGGTGTTCCCTTATGTTCTATCTTTTGAATGATTTGCTTGATGTACCAAAAGCAGAACAATCTAAATAAAATAGATACATAAAGGTATCTTCAAGCAGATCAATTTAAATAATAGATTCCTTATATAGTATAAAAACACAAGGAAACATGCTCAAAATAAAGATACACAGAATAATTGACATTCGAGTAATAATCTCATTTAAAAAAATTATCACAGATAAATGAATTAAACAATTATCTTGAATATTTTGTTTATTTACATTCCTATACACGTTTTACTTATGTAACTATCTACTCTATCTTGTAAGATTTTTTTTGGTTTGTTAGTGTGAAGACGACTTAGTCAAAAGGGTCGATCTGAACCCGATAATGCTTTATAGAGTCGGGTTAAGAGCACCATATATTGGGTTTATCGGGTCAATCCGAGAAACCCGATTCTTTAGAGGGTCGGGTTCCGCATTCAAACCGATATTAATCCATGATCTTTCTCTCCCTCAATGTTAGAGGTCTAGGAGAAGACCACAAAAAAAGTTGGGTTAAGAGGCTTCGTTGTGAAAACAAAGTGCAGCTCCTTGGTATCCAAGAATCCATGTCTCGTGATGTTGATGAACACATCATTCAAGCTCTTTGGGGTAACTCGGGTTTTGATTTCGCCTCAAAAAACTTTAAATGGCAAATCAGGAGGCATCATTGTCGTATGGGACAAATATAGGTTCTCTAGGACCTCTTGGCAGGAAGGTTATGGCTTCATTGCGGTCTCGGGCATTTGGCTCCCCATCAATGCCCCTTGTCTCATCATAGTAGTATATGCTCCTCAAAGCATCAACTCAAAAATAATCCTATGGAATAATCTCAACACGTTAATTTCGTCTCATGATTGTCTTACGGTCATAATGGGGGACATTAATGAAGTTCACTATGCTTCAGAAAGATTGGGATCAACAATTTGTAGAAAAGGAGCCTCTATTTTCAATGAGTTCATCTCATCTTCAGGCCTCTCAGAAAGTCCCATGGGAGGTACGCGTTTTACCCGCATGAAAAGAATAGGTTCTAAACTTGCTAAACTAGACCGTTTCCTTGTTTCTACGCAATTATTTAACAGATGGCCAAACACTCATGTTATTACTATCACAAAAGAATTTTCAGATCACTCACCTTTACTCCTTCATGTTTCAAGTGGTGATTTTGGCCCCATTTAAATTCTATAATTCATGGCTTTATCACAGTGATTTCATTTCTATTTTGATGGAATGTTGGTCCAATTCAACATATGGGTCCATAACTAAAGCTGAAACTTTCAAAAAAATAAAATAAAAATAAAAATACAGCACCTCAAATTAGTTATCAAAGAGTGGAGGAAAACGGTAGTTCTGCTTGAAAACACCTCCTCTGCTTCGTTACGTGATACTCTTGATTCGATTAACAAAAAATCTGAAACTTCAATTCTCTCTTCTGTTGATATTGATATTAGATCCAACATGGTTAAACCTTCTTTGATCTTGAACACCTTAAAATTAAAGATCTCCACCAAAAAACAAAATGTTGTTGGGTGCTTGAAGGGGATGAAAAGTCAAGATTTTTTCATTGTCATAGCAACAAAAACCGGTCTAGGATTAATGGCTTTAATATCAATGGTGTTTGGACCACGAACCCGCTGCAAATTAAAAAGCATGTTTTCACCACTTTTAAGTTAAAATTTAGAGAAAAATTCTCATGGAGACCTTTCTTTTTTAGCAACCTTTTTAAAACCCTTTCCTTGGAAGATGATTCTCTACTTGACCAACAATTTTCTATCCAAGAAATTAAGGTTGCAATTTGGAGTTGTGGTGGTGAAAAGGCTCCCGGTCCGGATGGATTTTCATTCAAATTCATCAAGAAACATTGGAACCTACTTTCTTCTGATATAATCTCTTATGTCAAAGAATTTGAATCATCGAATTTCATTCCTGTTGGTTGCAACTCATCATTTATAACCTTTTTCCCAAAAACCGAAGACCCGCTTTCAATTAATGATTTTCGGCCTATTAGTATTATTGGATGTCAATATAAGATTATTGCCAAGATTCTTGCAAACCGACTCGCCTAAGTAATATCTTCGGTCATTAGTGAAGTTCAAATGGCTTTCATTAAAGGTCGGAAAATTATTGATGACCCCCTTTTAGTAGACGAGATCATTGCATGGGCATAACTAAACAAGAAAAGAATGTTCATTCTCAAGCTAGACTTTGAAAAGGATTTTGATACTATAAATTGGTCATTTTTAGATTCCATTATGGCTCAAATGGGGTTTAGTAACAAATGGAGAGGCCAAATAAATGGTTGTTTGAACTCGGCGTTTACTTCGGTTCTTGTCAATGGATCCCCCACCAAAGAGTTCAAACTTGAAAAGCGTCTTCAACAAGGAGATCCTTTATCTCCTCATTTATTTATTCTTGCGGTGGAAGCCCTTAATGTGGCCATATTGGAAGCAAAAGACAAGAAGTTATTTAATGGGGTTGAAGTTGATAAAGATAAGATCAATGTCTCTCACCTCCAATTCGCGAATGACGCAATTATTTTAGGTAATTGGTCTTTAGACAATGTCAATAATATGTCAAGAATCGTGACATGTTTCCACCTTGCATCCGGTCTCAAAGTCAATTTCAACAAAGCAAGATTTTTGGCATTGGACTTAGTAATTATGATCTTAACTCCCTCGCTTCCTCAACTGGGTGCCAACCATCCAACTTTCCTTGTACCTACTTGGGGCTTCCTATTGGTTCAAACATGTCAAGATGCTCTAATTGGCAACCTCTTATTAATAGGTTTTATAACGCCTTTCTAGTTGGAAAGCAAAATCCGTTTCTTTTGGTGGGCGCTTTACTTTAACCAAAGCCGTTCTTGGTAGTCTTGGAGTTTACTACTTCTCAACATTTAAATCTCCAAAAAATATCATTAGCAAGCTTGAAAGTATTCGAAGTAAGTTCTTTTGGGGTGGCTCTTCGGATAATAAAAAAAACTACTTAGATTGCTTGGTCAAAAGTAACCACCCCTTTATGTCAAGGGGGGCTAGGCATTGGTAGTCTAAGGGTAAGAAATCTTAGCATTCTTTCTAAATGGTGGTGGATATTTCTTTCCGAAGATAAATATCTTTGGTGTAAAGTGTTCGTTTAATTCATGGTGCTCATGGAGGTTTGCAGGAACCTTCTTCTTTCAAAAGTAAAGCGGTGCCTTGGTTTAGAATCGCTAAATTAAAGTATGACTTAAGTGAGTTTGGAATTGACCTCCCTTCCATGTTTAAAAAGAAGATCGGAAATGGTGAAGACACACATTGTTGGTTAGACGTTTGGGTAGGCAACTCAATTCTTAAGGATTCTTACCCACGTTTATTTCGTCTTGAATCCATCTAAGATTGTCGAGTATGTGTTAGATCCCCAACACTATATGTTTTTGCTTCTGGAGACGCCCATGGATCTTCAACTTCGTATGTCCATATTAATCAGCCCAACCTCCAACTGGGCACTTTGTTGGTATAGATCAACTTCACCTCCCGGTCTTTTGTTTCATTGGCGTTGGTGAAGGCAATTAAGGTCTTATCTTTGAATCAATTGAGCTCAAGATCTCCAAAGCTCGCTCTCAAACATGTCTCTCAACAAGCCAAGATAAATGGGAGTCGTGTCGGATCCATCAAGATGTTTTACTGTAAAAGGCATGCGAAATTACATCGTCAACTCCTCCATTCCTTTGTTCTTTACTCCCACAAGATGGAATAAACTTGTTCCATTGAAAGTTAATATTGCATCATGGAGAATTGAAAGATTGAGAATTCCAACAAGAGTCAATCTTGATCGGAGAGGTATTGACTTGCACTCGATTAGGTGTCCGGTGTGTGATAAAGATCTTGAAATAGAAAAACATTTGCTTATGAATTGCTCCGTTGAAAAGGATACATGGTTGAAGGTTCTCAAATGGTGGAAAGTCCAAAACATTCAAATCCACAACCTGAATGATGTCCTCACTATCGCAAATCAAACAACTTTTCTACACCAAATGTTATGCTTTTTGATACCGTTGTCCAATCAACTCTATGTGGGAAAATTTAGTGCACTTGTGGGATTAGTTCACACCTGGTAATGGGTCAGGAGGTACGGAGTGTACACCCATAAGGTCCCTGAACACCCTGACTCTATAGTGGTAAGATTCGAAATGTTAATGCTGGCGGGCAATGTTAATACTGCTAGTGCTAATATTAGTACTACTAGGCAGTGTTACTACTGCTAGTGCTATGTTAGTACTGCTAGGCAGTATTGCTACTGCTAGTGCGATGTTAGTACTGCTAGGCAGTGTTACTACTGCTCGTACTACTGGAATCAATTTGTAACAGGCTTTGACCTATTTAAGTGGCAGTTACAGCTGCTTAATGACCACGTTTAATTGGTCATGTAACCACTATTAGCTATAATGGGGATAATTATGAGGCGATTAATGGGCCGGTTAATCATCATAATTCCATTTGACTAGCTAAGAGTAATTTCCTTTAAATAGGAAATCTGATCATGCATGAGGGACACGACAGAAAACATAAAAACTTGTAAGCAAAAGGGTTATTGATTTTTGCCTAATTCAATAACATACATTTGGTCCTATCCCAAGTAGATATTCATGATACCCAGGGATTATGGTCGAATAGTTTACTTTGGAAAGTGATAACACGATTCCAAATGATATCCGGTAACCTGTATTGGTATTTGGTTTGCTATTGATTATCTTCACCCTGCTCTGGGATATAACAACAACAATCAAAGTAAACTATTTTGTGATAATCAATGGTTGCTATTGCTATGAAACACATGGCTTCAAACTTTGCCAAGCTTGACAAGTTTGAAGGAGTGGACTTCAGAAGATGGCAAAAGAAGATGCACTTTCTTCTTTCAAGCATGAGTATGGTCTATGTTCTG
The DNA here is from genome assembly GCA_022545495.1 of Chrysanthemum lavandulifolium. Taxonomy (NCBI): domain Eukaryota; kingdom Viridiplantae; phylum Streptophyta; class Magnoliopsida; order Asterales; family Asteraceae; genus Chrysanthemum; species Chrysanthemum lavandulifolium. The sequence continues at coordinate 26,645,347 of CM040241.1, read as the reverse complement.
ACCACACCTATTCCAGATGATGGAGATGATGCTACTGTGGAACAGATCAGGAAGAGGAGCAAATGGGAGAATGATCATTAAAGTTGCAGAGGTTTAATCCTCAATGGTATGTCTAATTCTCTCTTTGATATTTATCAAAATGTTGAATCTTCCAAAGAACTTTGGGATTCCTTGGATGCCAAATATATGGCTGAGGATGCATCAAGTAAGAAGTTCCTTGTAAGTAATTTCACAAATTACAAAATGACTGATTCAAGACCAGTTATGGAACAATACAATGAACTTCTGGGTATACTTGGAAGGTTTGCATAACATAAAATGCACATGGATGAGGCTATTTCAGTCTCTTGTGTCATTGATAAACTTCCCCCCTTCTTGGTAAGATTTTAAGCATGCCTTGAAACATAAGAAGGAGGAGTTAACTCTTGTTGAGTTAGGCAGTTATCTGCGCATTGAGGAATCACTCAGGGTGCAGGATAATGACAAGCCAAAGAACAATAATGTTGTTGGAGCATCTGTTGTCAATATGGTGGAGCATAACAACTCCACCAGGAATAATGGCAACAAGGGTAAACGTAAACATCAGGATAACACAAAGGCAGACCCTAACAAGAAGGCAACACCTACTTGTTGGAAATGTGACAAATTTGGTCACATTAAAAGGGATTGCAAAGGTGTTAAGGTTGGTGGTAAAACCAATGGATAAGGCACTAGTAGATCAAGGAATGGTTCAGTTCCTCTGAAAGGTCAGAATATGTTTAATAAATATCTTCAGGTTTATTATGTTACATATGTATTTGAATCTAACTATGTGCAAGATAATGATGTTGTGTGGTGGGTTGACTCTGGAGCAACTATTCATGTGTGTAAAGATAGAAGCTGGTTCAAGACTTATGAGTCACTGAATGATGGTTCTATTCTTCACATGGGAAATGAGTCAACTGCCCTGGTGCATGGACGTGGTTGTGTAGATCTTAAGTTTAGTTCTGGAAAGATTGTAAATTTGTTTAATGTTATTCATGTTCATGATATAAGGAAAAACTTGGTTTCAAGTAGTTTTTTTTTAATAATCATGGTTTTAAATAAGTTATTGAATCTGATAAATTTGTTTTGTCTAAAAGTGGTGTATTTATTGGTTTTGGATATTTGTGTTATCAAATGTTCAGGTTGAACATTGTTAATGATTGTGATAATTCGACCTTTATGACCATATCTGACCTGACTGACTCTACCCTATGGCATGCTAGACTTGGCCATGTACACTATAAAAGGATGCAAGATATGTCTAAGGATGGGTTAATCCCAACATTTGACATGGACATTGAAAATTGTAAAACTTTCATGTTGACCAAAATAACTAAGAAACCTTTCCAAGGTGTTAATCGTGAAACTAAGCTCTTGGAGCTAATACACAGTGACCTGTGGGATTTGCATGCCATTCCCTCTTTGGAGAATAAGAAGTACTTTGTGACATTTATTGATGATGCTTCTAGTTTTTGTTATGTCTATTTGTTACATACTAAGGATGAAGCATTAGATAAATTCAAAATGTTTAAAACTGAAGTTGAATTGCAACTTGGGTCCCTGATCTAAAGATTAAGGACTGATAGCAGAGGTGAGTACATGGATACTCTGTATTTTCAGTCTGTTGGTATATTCCATGAAACGACTGCACCCTATACTCCTCAGCAAAATGGTATTTCTGAAAGGAAAAACAGGATACTGAAGGAGATGGTTTTATCTATGTTGTCCTATTCAGGATTGAGTGGGGTGAAGCTATGTTAACAACTTTCTATTTATTAAATAGGGTTCCCAATAAAAGGAACAATATTACCCCTTATGAACTCTGGACTAAAAGGAAACCAAACCTGAACTATCTCATGGTTTGGGGCTGTAGGGCTGTTGTCAGACTCCTTAATCCAAAGCTAAAAACTTTGGGTGAAAGAGGCATTGAATGCATCTTTCTTGGATATGCTGAGCATTCCAAGGATTTTAGTAATATGTTATTGAACCTAATGAATTTGTTTCAATTAACTCTATAATTGAATCAAGGGATGAAATCTTTGATGAGAATAGATTATCATCAGTCCCTAGACTAAGTCAGAGGATTCCTAATGGAACTCATGACACTGGTGAATCAAAGATCCCTGATGACGAGCCATCAGTGGTCCCTGATGAGGTTGTGATTCAACAACCTGAACTTGAGCTTAGAAAGAGTAAAAGGGTCAAGAATCCAAAGTCATTTGGACCTGAGTTTCAATTATACTTAATTGAAGGAACAAGGGATGAGGTCTCTGACCAATACTCCTATTGCTTCATTGTTGAGGATGATCCCAAGACATTTGAAGAAGCAATGAAGTCTTAGGATATTGCTTTCTGGAAAGAAGCAATCAATGATGAGATGGATTCTATTATGGGCAACAACACTCGGGTGTTGGTTGATCTACCATCTGGTTGCAAATATATTTTCAAAAGTAAAATGAAGGTAGATGGAACTATTGAAAAGTTCAAGGCTAGACTAGTCATTTAGGGCTTTAAGCAAAAGTCAGGGATAGACTATTTTGATTCTTATGCCCATGTGACTCGAATCAGTACCATAAGACTACTGATTGCTTTGGCATCTATTCACAATCTGATTATTCATCAGATGGATGTGAAGACAACTTTCTTGTTGGGAAATTCACTTTTGGGAGTTAATACTTATTATGTTACAGTTAGTACTGATAGTATCATTTGAAGAGTATTAACTAGTTAGTACTGATAGTGATAGAGTTTGTACTGTTCTACGTTTGGAATGTCGTGTATGGTTTGTAACAGCATATCTTCTATTCTTATGGAAGATATGATATACTTAATACGTAGGTATCCCTGTAAAGGATCTCCTTAGTGTATAAAAGGAGATCCTAGCTAGGTTAGAACATATCTCACAATCACACATACCCTAGCCGTCTTAAGAAGAGCTTCAAGGTTGTAAACCCTAGTACTAGGAGAGTACTCGTATTATTACTAATAATATTGAAGTCATGGTGTTATACTTGTTCTTACATTAATCTTCTAAAGTGCATTCAAGTAGATTCCATACTTGTGTGCATCTACAACAAAGTTTCTCATTGTTGTTTTGGATCCATCCAAGGCAACTGCACATTTACAAGCTAAGTGTTCTAGATCCGAAGTTTGGGACTCCACAAGTGGTTTCAGAGCTTGTGTCCTGAAGCTTTGTTTTTAGAAGATCCTGTGTGACAGATCTATTGAAATGGATTTCGACTCAAACAAATCCAATGCTGTTAACAGAGTTCCTAAGTTGCAGCCAAATGAATATGAACTCTGGAGAATGCGCATACAACAGTACTTCTTAGTACTTGACTTTAAGCTGTGGAATATTGTGATTAATGGAGACTCTTACAAAACCATTGTCACTGAAGAAGTTGGTGGTACGGTTGTTACTAAAGTCAAAGGTGAACCTATCACTAATGAAGAAATGGCTCTAAGAGGCAATGATCTTAAGGTCAGAAGTCTTTTACTCATGGCAATACCTGATGATCATCAACTCACCTTCAACAAACACAAAGATGCCAAGAGTTTGTTCAAAGCTATTGAAACCAGATTTGGTGGAGACTCTGTCACCAAGAAAACTCAGAAGACACTTTTGAAGCAAGAATTTGAAAACTTCACTGCTGGTGCAACTGGGTCCATTGACTCAGTTTACAATAGACTTCAAAAACTGGTTAGTCAACTGGGAGTATTGTAAGTGGACCTCTCCAAGGAAGATGTCAACCTTAGGTTTGTTAGAAGCCTTCCATCACCAAAATGGGACACTCACGTCATTGTATGGAAGAACAAGCCAGAATTTGAAACCATGAAGTTGGACAACCTGTTCAATAGCTTTAAGGTGATTGAACAAGATATGAAGAGAAAAGCAGCTGCATCTTCTAGTTCTGGGTCACAAAACATAGCCTTTGTGGCTCACCCTGTCACTAGCAATGATAAGGACAATTTTGATGTTAGTACTCCTAGTACTAATGTTAATACTGATGGCTCAGTAACCACTGCAGCAGGCATCAATGAAGGTACAATCTATGCCTTCATAGGCGAAAGCGAGTCAAGGATCTCGGATCACTCATGATGATGCGAGACAAATCCATGAAGATGACATGGAAGAAATGGATATCAAATGGAATATTGCCCCGATCGAGATATGAGGCAGAAGGTTCATGAAGAAAACTGGAAGGCAAATTAAGATCAATGATGGAGATACTGCTGGGTTTGACAAGGAAAAAGTTGAATGCTACAACTGTGGCAAGCTTGGGCACTTCGCCAGGGAATGCAGAAGCCCCAGGAGCAAAGGAAAAGGTGGTGAGACTGAGAATTCCAAAGCAATGGTGGCAGTTGATGGTGCTGGATATGATTGGAGCTTCATGGCTGATGAAGAAGAGAGTCCAATCAACATGGATTTGGTATATGAGGTACTTACAAATTGCTCAGATACATGTATTCCATTAAGCAAATATTTAGAGCTAAAAACCATGTTCGATAATGTGTCTGAAGAACTTGCTAAAACTAGCTATAACTTAACAAATCATAAAAGAGGTTTAGCAGTCTTAGAAAAACAAGTTAAGCATTATAAGGAAAATGAGTCTCTGTATACTGATGCGACTGTTGTGCTTAATAGAGAAATTTCTTTTAAAGACACCACCATAAGTGTGTTAATAGAAGAACTAGAGAAAGTCAAAAAAGCTAAAGATAACATAGAACTAAGTGTTGAGACTCTTCAAGACACAAAGCATTATATCTCTAAGAAACTTGATAAATATCTAGAAACTGTTTTAATTGGTAAAGCCAAATTAGGTATGGGTTATAAGTCAGTACCACCACCATTCAGAGGTGTTCATTCACATCCTGGTATAGACCTTGCACACACTGGATTAGAAGAATTTAAGGAACCCTCATTTGTACAAGGCCTTACAATCAAAAGTACTTTTCCTGAAAAGACTGATGAAGTGTTTGAAAGTGCAAGTGACATCTCCTTACCTGAGGTGTCTGAAGTTGAAAATAAAAAGGCAAATGTAGAGTCTAGTGAACAAAAGCAAGAACATGTCTCTAAACCTGTAAGACCTATTGACAAACCTGTTAGAAAGCCAGTAAAATATGTTGAGATGTATAGAAACAGGTCATCTAGTCCTAGAGGTAACAAAAGAAACTGGAACCAGTTAAAATCTGAGCAACTAGGAGATGAATTTGTCATGTACAATAAATCTTGCTTTGTGTGTGGTAGCTTCTCTCATCTGCAGGCTCATTGCGAGACACCCTATGAGATCTCGACCCATCATGACCCCAAGAGCGGTTCTTAAAGCGGCATAAAATCTTTGAACAATGCAAGGCAAGTTAATCTTGCTAGACCACAACCCGTAGTATTTGGTGAAAGACCCAAAAGAAACTTTTCAAAATCATCATCTACTTCACCAAGGTCCTTTAAATTAGCACAAACCTTTTACTCTTATGATGAACAAATCAAGTTTTACAAGAAAAAGTTTAATACTTATGAGCCAAAACTTAATACTGATAGGCCAAAAGTTAATACTTATAAGCCTAAAATTAAAACTGTTGGTTCAAAAGTAAGTGTTGCTGGGGGAAACAAGGGCAATGCTGTTAAGCCCTCAGCTTGTTGGGTTAGAAAGACCACTCAACCCAACAGTGCATTAGTTACTCTCAAGAAATATAATTACATTGATGCACGAGGCAGATCCAAGTCAGTAATGGCTTGGGTCCCCAAAAGGAACTAATTTCCTTTATCTGGTTAATACTGCTAGTGTAAAGTTAATTCGGATTGTCCAGAAAATGTCTTGGATTGTGTTTTCTTGGTTTTGGACTAACTTTTCAGGCATAACACAAGCATTATGGATATGGATTGGTGACTAATGGTTACAGCAAGTGTGGTTCTCTCACTTATGCTCATCCTTATGCAACAACATGATGGAGCTTGCTGTAACTCTGGACTTTGTGATGCCAAAGCATTATGTGGCATCTTGTGGTATTTATGAATATGAATTGATGATTTCAGTTAGTCAGATCCTTCTGCACTAACCCATTCTTTGCCATTCTATCTGTTTACAGGTAGTGTGACTAGCCCAAGGGCATCTGGCTTAGAAAACATCGAGCAAACATGAATCCAACACTTGTGTTGGAGGCAACACCGCCACAAGCCGGAAACCCCGTCGGAAGGCCCTTTTAATGGGACTATCCATCACAGCGGTGCTATGCATCGAAACCATTAGTTTTCACCAAACCGAGGCCATGTGAGGCCGACCTTGATTAAGTGTCTGTCACCACACTTAATCCCTTCAAAAATTGGGGTTCAGTATTATAATTTCAAAACTATAAGATAATACTGATGGGTAAAAGTTAATACTGATGGGTAAAAGTTAATACTGATGGTTATAAGTTAGTACTGACAAGTGATAAACTAGCCGTTAGCACTTATTCCAAAAAGTCTGTTATGCCATGATTACTTTTGCAAATTGGGTTGTTACCGCCTGTTTCCTTATAAAAGAGTTTCCTAATTGGTTTCTCTTCACTTTTTACCATAAATATTTATAAGGCGGTTCAACCACAATTCTCCAAATCTCTATAAATTGCATAACTTTCCAATTGCTTTCACCACAATTCAATAAAGGCTTTTGCGACTAAATCCCACTTTACTAACCCTTACTCTAATCATTCATGGCTCCCCTTTATTTTGTCAACAAGCACAACATGGTGGCGTGCTTGGAATTGCCAGAAGGTCATGATGAATTTACTGAGATAGTAGCTTTTCTAAACCGAAGCAGCATCAGGTTTGCTTTACTCTTAAACCCTACTATCTTATGTACCATGTGTTGGAATCACTCCTAAACCTAAATCAAGTGTTAGTGATTCATATGTAATAGTTAGTTTTATTATGGCCTTTATGTTTGTTTTAGCTTAAGATTATGTAGAAGGCCCATAAGCTTAGCCCATGTCCATTAAGGAAAGGAAGGGAGTAGGAGCGTTGTCCTAGCTCCCCTTCCTATAAATACCTTGTAATAACCCTCACTTGAGGGTTGGTTGTTCAATTCACACTTTCACCTTTACGCCTAACCTTTCACATAGTTCATACGTGTGTGTTTGTGTGGTTTGTTCATCCGATCTTCTCTCTATCTCTTTCTATTGTGCTTGTGTTGTAAACTTAGTAACCTATCAGTGGTATCAATCGCCAAATAGTTGGGTGAACGTCTTGTTCTTGAAGTGGGTTTTGGTCCTACGCGTAGAACATACGGTTCGGTGTTGATACTTTGGTTCGCTTAAAAATGTATTTTTTACACTTTTTAATCCAAGATTCTTGTACTTTCAACGTTTTAAGGTGTTAAAATAACTGTTTTTGGCATAAAGTTTCAAACTTTACGCGTAGATCTTTGTTTTTGAGCTTGGTTTTGAACGAGGGTTTCGTTCTACGCATAACTGTTTTGTGAGCTTTGGATCATCAAGTTTCACACTTTTGTGTTATTTTGGTGATATTGAAGCTATTTCATCACAAAAACCTGGTTTGGAAACATCATTTGGCAAAATCACTTTTGCTAAATCCTATGCGTAAGTAAAACCCTAAACTTACGCGTAACTTTTCCTTGGTTTGATCTTCGTTTAGTGGTTTACTCCGTGTTTTCTTGCTTGGATAAGCACGAAAATACGTCGACTTGGGATATCTTTTGCCTTTGTGATAGTGTAAAGATCACTTGAGCTAAAACCCTAAACTTACGCATAAGCTTAAGCTTACGCGTAGAAAATTCTACGCATAAGATTCATCTTACGCCTAAGCTTTGTCTTACGCATAAGATAATCCTACGCCTAACTTACTGTTTACGCATAACTTTAGTGTTTTTCTCCTACTTACGCGTAAGCTAAACCTACGCGTAACTTTTGCTGTTACGCGTAACTTTGGTGTTTTTACGCATAAGTGCTACTTGGTTTATTGTGATTTCTATGCCTAATGATTCTTCATCAACAAAGGTTCATTCGACTACAAAGTTCCATTTTATAACACAAGTTTTTCAACATGTCACAACCACCATACTCTAACTATTTCCCTTACACTTATACTCAACGACAACAACAACTAAGTCCACAACATCAACAATGGAATCAACAACAAGCAATTTATCAACAACAATTTAAACAACAACATACTCCACAACTTGCAGCAATTCCACAACCTCAAAAGGTTCAACCACCACCAAGTCTTCAAGTACAACCCTACACAAACGAATTCAATCAACATCCATCAAGGAACACTGTGAAGGAACCCACTTGGTTTGTAAAGATGTGTGAAGCTTTAAGCAGCCAACAATCAATTCATGAGGTTGGATCACTTGATAGACCTCCAATGCTCACTCCAGAAACTACGATCAATGGGTGATTAGGTTCTTTAGGTTTTGTGATCCGAAGAAGCCACATGGAAAGTTCTTAAAGAAGGTTATCTTGGAAGGTCCATTTAAGATGCCTCTTGTCATTGTGCCGGAGATCCAAATGCTATTCCACCAAGAGATGAACAATCAAACATTGCTCTTGTTGCGGATCTCAATCGCAAGAAAACTTCTACACTATGAAGTCGATGAGCTTGCAATGCAATATATCCTTTTAGGATTACCAAACCCAATTCTTGAAGTGTTGATGCTCAAAAGACGCAAAGGCAATGTGGGAACATATTCATCTTCTTATGGAAGGATCTGCACTCAATCGAGGATATGGAATCCAAAATTTACTTGGCTTATGAACACTTTATGATTGAACACGGAGAGACACTAGAGTCTTATCATCATCGATTCTCGGACATCATAAATGATTTGGATAAACACAACATCATCATGCCAAGAATTGCGCTTAATACTAAGTTCTGAGTAGTCTTGGTCCCGAATGGAGAAGTATGTCATTTTTCTCCGTCGGCGAAGAACATGCATCATTCTACATACGGATTGTTGTATGATTACTTGAAGCCTCATCAAAAGGAAGTTGATAAGGAAAGGATTCTCCGTGCTCAAATTGCTTCATCTTCACATCCGGAAAATCAACAACTTGCCTTGTATGCTCAAAACAGTTATCCTCTTCAACCATCAACTCAACCAACTGCCACTATCACACCACATGATCAATCACAGAAATCTCAACAAACTCAATTGGTTCCTTACAACAACAACAATGATCAAGCACTTTATAGTCAAGCTAATGAGGACTCGATCCGCTTCGAAGCATTGCAACAAGGATTTGTTATGATTGCTAATGCTTTTGGCGTTATACAAACAAATCCAACAATCGCATTCGTTCCTCATCAAACACAAGGAATCAGTGTTGTGAACAATGGACTAGTTGAAGTTCGTAATCGTGGTTATGGTCATCGGATGGGCGGTGGTCGAGGGTTTAATGCTATGGGTAGGAATAACAATGAGCTCAAGTGGTGGAACAGATGAAATGCTCGAAATGGGTTGAATGGTCTTCGATGCTACAACCGCAATGAGAAGGACACTGGCTAATGCATGCCCAAAGCCGAGGACTAGGGGCGGTGCTTATCACAAAGAGGCTCTTCTTTTGGCTCTTAAGGATGAAGTGGTGGAACTCTCACGGACAAAACGAGCTTTATGGCGGATGCGCACTCGAGATGATGATATGGAGGACTTGCGGTGCCAATGCAGTTGTTATGTTGATGGCTAATATGCATGAGTTACACATGAGTGACACAGGCCCAGTGTATGACATCGATGGCTTGTCTCGTGTACCGAACAAACCATATTTATCTCGATCTAATATCTCCGCCAACATCCGAATCGGCAAGACTCAAAATGTTCAAAATGAGTCGTCCACATCTCATTCGACGATTTTCAACTAGACCCGTAGTTACATTTGACGATCAAGATGACCTTATGGTTTCCTTGATAATCAAATTGACTCGTGGTTATATTTGAGGATCTAAATAATGATCATGTTGTGACTCACGTTGAACACACCGAACTTTGCCTCGTCCGGATCTTGATCTTTGTTAAAACCAACAATCCATAGTGGAAGAATGTCGTCATTAAATCGGGACTTGAAAAGTAAAATGCACCGTTAACCAATGATTTTGAATGTTTACAAAAGCAACTCAACTTTTTCAAAACTCAAGAAAACGTGAAAAAGGTTTTGAAGCCGCTTTTGCTAAATCTCATCAAACGAAAAATATTTAGAGACGGATCGTGATCTAGCCGCTTTGAAGAATGCTTTGTTGTGCGAAATAGAACAATCGAAACATGAACATAAAAAGCAAATTAACGCTATCACCTTGGAAAATCAAAAGCTAAGGTGAGTTGTTAAATTGTCAAAACAGTTCTCTGCATACAAAAAGCATTCAACAAAATGAATAGAGGATCATCTTGAAGAAATTATCGACTTGCAAAACAAACTTAAAGAGTTTAAAATGTTGTTTACAAACATGGTGAGTCGATCACAACTATTCAAAAGTTTACTTTAAAACCCAATCCACATGGATATGGACCGAATCTTGCCGATTACAAACCTAAGCTTTCAACAAAAGCATTCAAACCAAATCTCAAGTTTCCGGTGCATAATATAAAATTGATAATTACATTATGAGTGTTGTTGAATATCATCGCCAAGAGGAATTAGATGCGAAGGCGAGTCGATCAAAATTAAAACTGTTGTTTACAACAAACCTTTTAACTATTCAAACCGGTCACTTTCGTCACACCAACGGATTCTTCTAACACACCAAGGATTATCATAAAAACGTCTGAGTCTTCTAATGTTAATCCCAAACCAGATTATGCACAAACTTATGGTCCTTTACCTTCCATCGATGAAGTAAATTCAAAACACGAAAATCGCAAAATTCTTAGATATTTTGACCTTTTCATGGTGACCTCAAACTTTTACAACATGAGATAGAATATCATTAGAAATCAAAGTTCAACATTTTCAATCGCCTCTGCGCGAGAACAAAGAGACATTTTCGGAAAAATCTTTTACCAAATGTTAAAAATTTGAAACATTGTGCATTGTCTTGGGAACGGACTTTCATAAGGAACTTGGATTGATGAAGGTCATTTTAGAGAAAATAGAAACATCTATTTCTAATACTAAGCGTAAAAAGAAAATGTTGAGAAAAGATGTTGATCGACTCTTGGAAGATGTTATCTGTCTTTGTTGTCCATAATGTTGTGTTATTGAATTCTTTGTCATATGCATCGATTATATCTCTGCGTCTTGTTGATTATGTAGTAGCTGTGAGAATTACGATAATGTGCATCGATCGAATCTTTAAAAGTTGAAAATGAGCGATTGATTAACGAGCTTTCAAATGCAAAACGTCTTCTTCAATGGTGTCAAAAGATTGTTACAATCGTGAACTTGCTTTGCAAAACAAAATCAACCGGTTGCAATCAAACAATTTTAATCCAAAATTTGAGCAACTGGATGATCAAAACGTGTACTTGAAATGTCAAATCTCAAAATATGAACAAGAACTTGTAAAAGTTAAACAGAATATGGTGTCATATTTGATTTACTTAAAAGACTCGTGATGAAGCATCAAACGAGCTTGATCATTTTCTTGCACACACTAAGAAGTCATGAATTTTTCGGTAATCTTAGTTACGAAAATCAAGAATTGGTGCACACTATCTTTAAGTTAAGAGAAATGTTAGGAAAGTATGAACAACTTCCGCCACCGTGATTAAGAGAATAGCACCGGTAACACTTAGTAATCGTGAACCTAGAATCCTACGCCAAATCACAAGATACTAATGTGCTTCCTTCTCTCGCAACAGAATAATTGCCTCTTTTCCAAGCGTCCGCACTTCACGACCTTAGGTCCTACATCGAAGAATAGGAAGTTGCGACCTAAGAAAAGATCAATAAGGAATGCTAAAGTGAAGAACACCCTAGGACTATGAATAAGACTCACGTTGCTCCACTTTAGATATTGCGTCGACAAATGTAATAGAAAAAGTGATGTAACGAATGCTAAACCTTTAAGTACTTTTGATATTCAATCTGCGCATCTTGTGTTATTTGTCGTAAAAGTGATGAGTGTCTAAATACTCATCATTTTGTATAATCTAAACTGCAAAATCATCGAAAACACTCGAAACACATCAAAATGATCAAAATATCACAAATCGGTGTTTTATGTGTTTTAAATGCAAAATATCAAAATCGGATGAAAAATGTATCAAGTTTGCAAAATTGGCGCTTTAGTCCCCAAGTTTTAAAAGTTGTCAAATCTAGTCCACGGAATTCAAAATGTGGAATTTTATCATTCAAGGTCCTTAAAATATTCTAAGTTGTTTAAATGATCCTTGAATGATTCTTTGGTCAATTGGCAAGAAAGGTCCTAAACTTTGGAAAATTGCAAAATTAGTCCTTGGACCTTTTAAAATGGATTTTATGCAAAAGGGTCCTTGTTCTATCAAAGTTTGTCAAGTTTGGTCCTTGTGAGAAGTTTGGAAAAATGGCATTTTCAGTCCTCATGTTTGGATAAATTGCACTTTTGGTCCTTGTTATATAACTAAACCAAACGGACCCCTTATAATATAAAGCCCAAATCCAAGCCCAAACCACCCCTTGACCCCCCAAACCCTTGACCCGACCCTTTGTATTATTAAAACTTCGGTCAACGAAAGTCAAACCAGAGAAAAACCGCCCAAACACTACATGTAGCTCTCCTCTCCCACCCTGAATCCTCAAAACCGGAGATGGTTTTCCATCTTTTCAACCCCTCTCCATACTTTGTCCCTCCACCTCCTCTAACACCAAAACCTTTAATTGATTGGAACCAACTCCATTTAATGCCAAAACACCTTTGAAGAAATTGGCGCCAAAATCCAAGTGGACGGTTTGATGAGTTTGAGTGATCCAATGGCTCGGAATTTGGTGGGAAAGAATCGAGGACATGTGGGATGCTAAAAAGTCTATAAAGAAGAGAGAGATGCAATGTATCAAAGTATCTAGTGTAATTTTAATTTCATTAAGTCGTTTTAGCTTATTTTCAATTTCAAGTGTATGTTTTAGTCTTAAAACTACGAATTTCAAGTTCTTATGTATTAATAAAGCTTTTGTGAACCTTCAATTCAAGTATCAACTTATATCTCAGATTATGCAATTTTCCTTATTTTCAAAATCTCATGAATGATCAATTGTTGTTTGTAGATGTTTTATGGACTAAATAGGCCACATAAGCTCCCAGAAAGCTTATTCAAGCTTTTAGAAACACTAAAAAGCAGTTTAGAAGCAAAATCAAAAATCACCAAAAATACAAATTAAATAGTTCAAAAATCAAAATGCACATGGAGAAGGTGTTCACAATGGGCGAGGTGAATGTGGATGGCCTTGGGTTAGAAGCTTTGTGGAAAGCTATTAGGATTGGTCTTAGTTCTTGGTTCTTAGTTTTGAGCTTGGAAAGCTTTTGTAAGCCTTTTATTCATTTTACATTTCTTGTTGTAGTTGTTCTTTAGCTTGAATTTCATTTCTTATTGTTCATTAGATATAATTAAGTGTTATTAATCATTAAAACAAGTGGTGTGTTCTTTTAAATTAGTAGTTAGCAAAAATTTCAATTTGATGATTAAAATAGCTCAAGTCTAAATTCTTAGTTTTATGTTGTTATTCTTGTTGTTTCAAGCTTATTTGGTCTTAGTTAATGATTATATGATGTCCGAAATCAAGTTTCATGGTTTAAATTTGTGAGTTGCTTTGAAAAATTTCAAAACAGTTCATATAAGGGTGTTTGGATTTAGAAGTGTTTTATGTGATCAAGGTGTTTAAGTTTGTACCATTCTTGTTGTTTTGTGTCACATTAGTCACCTAATAACTCATACAAGTCAAGAAAACCGGTTCTCCTTTGGATAAAAGTCAAAATCTCTTTTGATCCCATCTCATTACTTGTCCATGTTGATTTTCATGATCAAGGATCATGATTTTGTGTTAGCAAGTTGTTAAAAGTACTCAAATCAGTCTTAGTTCACCTTAACACAACATATTCGATGCTTAGAATCAATCCAAAGTTCATCTTAGTCAACTCTTTAGTTTTTTTAAAAGTCAAATTTTCATTTGGTCGTTTTTGAATAAACTTTGGAATTTCACTTGTGGGTTTAATAATAAGTTTTAGCTTAAAAGCTCTTAGGGTATTAAAGTTTAGTTGCTAAACAAAATATAAAATACTAGTTCTCTCTTTTCTCGACTTTTTAAGTGCTTATTTCTTGGCTTCTTTTGGGTACTGTTTGAAAAAGTGCCACATGCACGATTGGTTGGTCCAACTTGATAAGCTTGCATAGAGCTTATTAGTTGCTCAAATCTTGTGATCTTTGGTTCTTTGGGAAGCCAACCTGGTCATCTTGAATTGTCAAGCTTAAGTTTTCATTTTGAGCTTGTTGGCTAGAATGCAAGTAGCTCAAAGCTTGTCCCATTTCGTGTTATAAACCAAGTGCTTATTAGCTTATTTCTAGCTTATCGGTGTGCTTCTTTGTATCTTTTAGCTTCATTTCAGTTCATATAGCTTGTTTGCATCTTATTTGAGCTTTTGTTTCAACTTGTGAGCTTGTTTGAGCTTATTTCACCAAATAAGCTCATTAAGCCATCTGTTGGGCTCATAAGCTTGTCAAACAGCTTATTTGTGACTTGTAAAATTTTTGTCTTTGTTAAAGTTTCATAATATCAGTATTAAAGTAGTTTTCAAAAGAAAATCCGAGAAAAGATCAATTAAAAATCGGTGATAGTGTTTATTTAATATTTCTTAGCTTTTTGATTTTTCTTTTCAGCTTATTAATAAGCAAATCTTGTTTTCTATTTTTCTTAGTTTTCTGTCATCATATAGTATTTTTAGAAAAAGTTTCATATTTTTCTCTATCTTTTAGTATTTATTATAATTTTAAATAGTTAAAAATAGTAATTAATTAGTAATAAATAATTAAAAAGCATAAAAATATATTTTCAGTTTTAAAATTAGTTTTATTATATTTTAGATTTTTCAAAGTTAAAATTTTATTTTTCCAAGTTTATTTTATATTTTCTAGTAATTAAGTGTATTTTAAATAGTTATTAATTAGTAATAATTAGATAAAAGTGTGAAAAATATATTTTTAATTTTAAAATTAGTTTTATAGTATTTTAGATTTTTCTGAATCATAAGTTTATTTTTCTAGCCTTATTTTGTATTTTCTTCTATTTTAGAGTATTTATTAAATAGTTAAAATAGTTTTAATTAATAATAATTAATTAAATAGTGTTAAAATAATTTTCTTTTCTAATAATTTTCTTTTATTTTTAGGATTCCAAAATGTTATTTTCATATTTTTAGACCTTTTATTTCTTAGTTTTCACTTTTTATTTTGTGCGTATCGTAGTTTTAAAACTTACGTTTACGTTTCTTTCATCGATTGTTGTGCTTTCCATTACGTATCCTATTCCTTTCCAATCAATCGGTAGTGTAATATTTCTAATCAAAACCTTTACGATCACTATCCTTAGTGATCATTCTATCATCTGAGTTTGTTTTGACACACCATTGAGTCTCCGTGGGACTAAACGACCCGGAATTCATTATATTCTCCGATCTTCATTGCATTTGTGTTTTAAGCGGTTTTAAGTCTCTTACGGTTAGCCATTCACAAGTGGCTAGCTTGTGTGATTAGACTTGACTAGTTTAGCACGGATCAAATTTTGGCGCCATTGCCGGGAGGCTTTAGCGTGTGTTTAGCCATTTTCGGACCCATTCTTGCACATAACCCATCATTTGTAAAAGTTTTTGTAAAGTTATAAGAAAATCAAAAAGTTCATTAACACTTTTCCTAAAGTGTTAAAACACCAAAAAAATATAAAACAACAAAACAATCGTAACGTTTTCTATCTTGTATTGTCTTTAAGGTGATTCTTAAAACAATACGATTTGGTTAAACGAGACGATACCAAAAATATTGTCCAAAAGTTTTTAAACCCATCAGCACAAATCTTACCTCGTCTTTTCGGTGGTACTTAATATATACATAAAAATCAACCACCGCAAATCAAGGCGATGCACTACCTAACTGGGGTGCGACCATAATAAGTTCCCGAACATCGATTTAAAACTTGCCTTTGTGTCACTTGTGATTTGGTGTACCTTTTTCAAAGCCATTTCATTTGTGATTATTGGTTAAGTTCACTTGTGTTTTGCCTCATTTGTTTTGAAAATTGATTTTTATACTTAGTGCATGCGCACTCGTTCTTCGATTCTACAAGTCCACTTTCGAACTTGGAAACATTCCTCGTGAGCGTGAGGACGTTCGGCTCCTTCACCGTGATGAGGCGTCTACCACCACCACCTCTGTCGAAATGGCGGAAGACAAACCCATGAATGAGCTTCTCCAAGCACCCATCGAGGGTTACGGAGATGCCATTGTTGTTCCACCATCGTGGTGACACTTTCGAGCTCAAAACGGGTTGCTTAATCTAGTAACCCAAAGCCAATTCTATGGTTTTGGCGGGATGATCCTCATGCACACATTCGATGGTTTAACAAGATTGCATCTACCATCAAGTACAAGAATGTCCCACATGAAGCTATCAAGCTTCTTCATTTCCCATTTTCTCTAGAGGACAAGCCGGAATTGGCGAGAAACAACCCCTCGTTCTATAGAGACATGGGAAGATCTTGTCACCAAGTTCGTTAACGAGTTCTATCCTCCATCCCGAACCACAAGTCTTAAGAATGAGATAATGAAATTTTCTCGAGATTTGATGAATCATTCGGGAGGCATGGGATCGTTACAAAGAGTTGCTTCATGAGTGTCCGCATCACGGTTTTACCGAGTTAATGCAAATGGATACTTTCTACAATGGTCTCAATCGGACCAATCAAGACTCTTTGAATGCCTCCGCGGAGGTAATTTCTGAGCAAGACCACAAAGAGGCCTTGCAAATCATTGAGAACAAATCTCGGTCCGTCCTTTCGAGCAAAGACATATCGGTCTCATCTTGGACCTTCTTCTTCTTCATCCCCGTGAGTACATCTAGCACCGATGCTAAGATTGATAAACTCACGAGACATTGTTCGAGCTTTGGTTCTTGCTAACCAAAGAAAGTGACCTTCACTCGAGACACCAACACATCTTGAAGTGAAGAAAGTTGAGAGTTGTGTCACTTGTGGTGGTCCTCATGCTTACTACAATTGTCACGCCACCGATGGTAGTCCTTTTGAAGCCAATGCTCTAGCCGGTAGTTCACGACAAGGAGGTAATCAATACCGTCCTCAAAATGAACCACACTACCGTGCTAACACTAATCGAGCACCACCGGTTTTAACCGAATCATAACATGCAAAACCGAATCGAAACCAACCAAGAATGAA
The DNA here is from genome assembly GCA_022545495.1 of Chrysanthemum lavandulifolium. Taxonomy (NCBI): domain Eukaryota; kingdom Viridiplantae; phylum Streptophyta; class Magnoliopsida; order Asterales; family Asteraceae; genus Chrysanthemum; species Chrysanthemum lavandulifolium. Next base: position 26,627,970 of record CM040241.1, on the reverse strand, counting down.
CCAAGGTTATCAAAACCAAGGTAATTTCTATCTGGACCCAATCAAGGTTTCCAACATCAAGGAAACCTTAATCAAAACAATTTCAATCGAGGAATCAATTTCATGGGAATATGAATCCTAATCAAGGAATTTTGGCTATAATCAAAACATACGACCTCAAATTGTCCCTCCAGCTCCTCCGTCATTGTTCCTCCAGGACCATCATCGATGAGTTCTTGAAGCAATTCATGAAATCCCAAGATGAAATGAGCAGGTTGTTGGTCGGTCGATTGTTGATCTTAAGAAGTCTTTAAATGATCAACCCTCGGGCTCAGGAAAACTTCCGAGCAACACGATCGCTAACCCGAGGGGCGATGCAAAGGCGATCACAACCAGAAGTGGTGTTTCATATGATGGACCTGCTGTTCCTACTACCTCTTCTTCTTCTTCTCTCCCAAAGGTAGTGGAAAGTGAACCTCCAACACACAATGGACCTACGACTCCAATGCCCCCTCCTCCTGTGGCAATGAGTCAAGTTACCAAGGAAACAACGGACAAGGTGCATTATTCTAGCCCACGAAGTACCGCACACGTCCTACCTTCGGTAGTCCAACCTCAAGTGGTCCAGAAACCCAAGTCAAATCAAGGAGTTGTTTTTGAACCTCCTGTAGCTCCTGTTGAGAATCAGAAATCCAAATCTTCTATTCCTTACCCATCACGTTTGAATGAGCAAAAGCTCCGTGAAAAAGCTAGTCATCAAATGGATAAATTTTTCCAAATTTTCCAAGAGTTACACTTTGACATAAGCTTTGCGGATGCTATCATGCTGATGCCCAAGTTTGCATCAACTCTCAAACACATGTTAAGCAATAAGGAAAAGCTGTTTGAAATGGCAAAACTCCTCTTAACGAGAATTGCTCGTGATTATTAAAGAAGCTTCGAGAAAAACTTGGAGATCTGGAAATTTCTCTTACCTTGTGTATTCCGGGAATGGTTGAATGCTTTGCCCTAGCGAGATCTTGGTGCAAGCATAAACCTTATGCCTTATTCGATGTGGAAGAAACTTTCTCTTAGGAACTTACTCCTACATGCATGACTCTCGAGCTTGCGATCGTTCCATATCCCGTCCTCTTGGCATTGCCGAGGGCGTATTTGTAAAGTAGGAAAGTTCCATTTTCCGGTGACTTCGTGGTTGTTGATTTTGATGCCGATCATCGGGTTCCTCTCATTGTTGGTCGAGGATTCACGAGCGGGCGTGCTCTCATTGATGTATTTGAGCGAAAATCACATTGCGTGTTGGTAATGAAGTCATCACCTTCAACCTTGATCAAACTTGAGGTACTCCGCAAATTATGATTACGAATCGGTTAACGAATAGATATCATTGATGTTGCTTCGAAGAGTACTCTCGAGAAGTTCTTGGTTATTCTCATAATTACGTGAGTGGGGATTCCACCACATCTTCTCAACCTATCATAGCCAATTCTACTCCTTCTCTCACTCCGTTTGAGGCGACTTCATCTTAGATGAGATTGAAGCATACTTGGCTAGTGATTACATTCCTTGGGAAATTGATCACGCTCCAATTGATATTGAGGGGACATACTTCTTATTGAGAAGTTGCTCAATGATGATCCATCATCAACCCTCACTCTAGTGATTCAATTCCTAATGAGATTAATCAAAATGAGATTAATGCGGAGGAGATATTCTTCTAAAGAAATTGTCAAATCTGGACACTTCTCCTCCTCTCCTCCCATCAAACTTCATAACAAGGAAGTCAAGTCGGTTGAGAAAGCGAAGAATTTCACGAGGTTGAGCTTAAGGACTTACCTCCTCATCTCGAGTATGCATTTCTTGAGGGTGATGATAAATTACCCGTCATTATTGCTCGAGATTTGAGTAAAGATGAAAAAGTTGCTCTCATAAAAATCTTGAAGTCACACAAGCAAGCAATTGCTTGGAAACTCTCCGACATCAAAGGTATAAACCCTGAGTTTTGTACTCATAAAATCTTGATGGAGGATGACTTTAAACCAGCAGTTCAACATCAGAGACGAGTGAATCCAAAAATCCATGATGTTATCAAACAAGAGGTTATCAAACTTCTTGATGCGAGGATTGATTTACCCTATCTCGAGATAGTCCTTGGGTCAGCCCAATTCATTGTGTTCGAAAAAGGGTGGCATTCTTGTTATCACAAATGAAGATAACGAGTTAATCCCAACTCGATTGGTTACGGGATGGCGTGTTTGCATTGACTATCGTAAGTTGAATGACGCCACCGTAAAGACCATTTTCCTCTACCCTTCATGGACCGATGCTTGAGAGATTAGCGAGGAATGAATACTATTGTTTCCTTGATGGTTTCTCGGGTTACTTTCAGATCCCTATTGATCCACGGGATCAAGAGAAGACCACATTCACTTGCCCATACGGAACTTTTGCCTACAAACGTATGCCTTTTGGCTTATGTAATGCTCCCGCACGTTCCAACGATGTATGATGGCCATTTTCCACGACATGATCGGAAACAATGGAGGTGTTTATGGATGACTTCTCGGTCATTGGGGATTCTTTTCAATCATGTCTCTCCATTTAGATAAAATGCTTCAAAGGTGTGAAGACACCAATCTTTGTCTAAACTGGGAGAAGAGCCACTTTATGGTCAAAGAAGGCATTGTCCTTGGCCATAAGATTTCAAAGAACGGGATTGAGGTAGATAGAGCAAAAGTTGATGTTATTGCTAAATTACCTCATCCTACTACCGTCAAAGGTATTAGGAGTTTTTTAGGTCATGCCGGTTTCTATCGTAGATTCATACAAGATTTTTCCAAAATCGCCCGACCTATGACCCATCTTCTTGAAAAGGATGCTCCTTTTATCTTCTCACCCGAGTGCATCATAGCTTTTGAAACATTGAAGAAAAAGCTTCTTGAAGCACCCATTCTCGTTGCTCCCGATGGGACTTGCCTTTTGAGCTCATGTGCGATGCAAGTGATTTTGCTATCGGTGCGGTCTTAGGGCAACGAAGAAACAAGCATTTTCACCTATTCACTACGCAAGTAAGACTATGGTGAAGCTCAAACTCATTACACCACCACGGAAAAAGAGCTATTAGCCGTGGTGTATGCATTTGAGAAGTTTCGGCCGTACTTAATCTTGACCAAATGCGTGGTGTATACGGATCACTCGGCTCTTAAATATCTCTTTGCAAAACAAGATGCAAAGCCGAGATTGCTTCGTTGGATTCTCCTCCTCCAAGAATTTGATATCATTATACGTGATAAAAAGGAGCCGAGAATCTAGTCTGCGATCATCTGTCGATTAGAAAACCCTCACCAAGATGTTTTCGAGAAAAGGAAATAAATGAAACATTTCCTCTCGAGACACTCAATGCGGTTTCTTTTCGTGGAAATTCTACCACCCCATGGTTTCTTGACTTTGCAAATTACCATGCGGGTAACTTCATTGTGAAAGGGATGTCGACCCAACGAAAGAACAAATTCTTCAAAGATGTTAAACATTATTTACGGGACGACCCTTTCTTGTTCAAAATCTGTGCGGATCAAGTCATCCGACGGTGTGTTTATGGACGAGGAAGCTATTGACATTCTCACGACTTGCCATCTTTGGACCCACCGGGGCCATCATAGTCAAACTACACCGCCAAAAGGTGTTTGATTCCGGGTTTTATTGGCCCACAATCTATAAGGATGCCCACGATTTTGTCAAAGCTTGTGACGCTTGTCAACGTCATGGTAATATCTCTCAAAGGAATGAAATGCCACAAAATGCCATTCAAGTTTGTGAGATATTTGACATATGGGGTATTGATTTTATGGGGCCATTTCCTTCGTCTCGTGGTAACAAGTACATACTCGTGGTCATTGACTATTTGTCAAAATGGGTTGAAGCAAAAGCTTTACCCACCAATGATGCCCGAGTTGTTGTGAAGTTTTGAAATCTCTTTTGCGGGTTTGGAACTCAGAGAGCGATAATCGGTGATCGTGGTACACATTTTGTAATGACCAATTTGAAAGAGTCATGCAAAAGTATGGTGTTACCCATCGTCTCTCTCGCATACCACCCCAAACAAGTGGGCGGTGGAAGTTTCAAACCGTGGTATTAAAAGAATCCTTGAAAGGACGATGGCGAAAATCGTGCATCACGGTCGGATAAGCTTGATGACGCTCTGGGCCTTCCGTGCGACTTACAAAACACCCATCGGGTGTACTCCATACAAGCTAGTGTACGGAAGGCATGTCATCTTCCGATTGAGTTAGAGCACAAGGCATCTTGGGCCTTAAAGCATGCAAACTTCGATATCTGAGACGGTGGTGATCATAGAAAAGTTCAAATGAATGAATTAAATGAACTTCGTGATCAAGCTTACGAGAACTCTTTGATCTACAAACAAAAGACAAAGAAGATTCATGACTCAAAATCAAGAACCGCGTTTTCAACGTTGGTGATCGAGTCCTTCTTTTCAATTCAAGATTGAAGATTTTCTCGGAAAGCTCAAGTCCCGTTGGTGCGGTCCATTCACCATTGCTAAGGTTTATCCTTATGGTACCGTTGAGTTATCTCAACCCGATGGTCCTAATTTTAAAGTGAATGGTCATCGGTGAAGCATTACTTTGGAGAGGACATTCCCCACATGGTTGTCCGGATCTACAAACTTTCCCCATGAACCAATGAATGCGGGATCGAGTCAAGCTAGTGACTCGGTAATCAAAAACTTTAGCACACACCATATGGGTTTTCACCCATATTTACGTCTTCTTACCCCTTTCTACCACCCTAGTGTGGGGAGTTTCCCACATGTTGTATATAAAATCATGTTTAAAAAAAAAAAAAAAAAAAAAAAAAATCTTCTAAATAATGGCCGTAGTATTTCCTTTTACGTTCTTTGTTTCGGCATAACCGCGGTACTTTGAATATTGAGGGCAATATTCATTTCTAAGTGTGGGGAATTCTCACGAATTTCATATATTATCTACCCAATTCCCGTTTTGGCCAAAATTTTTTTGGAGTAAGTGTTCTACACTTACTCATCTTGGTTATCGATCCGCCATGTCTCATAAGACAAAAGGATTGGCTAATCCAGAGCAAACGGCTCTTGGTAAAGATTTCTCAAATCCGTTTATATGGCTTGCAATTTGCCCAAAATTGTATGGTTCTCAACTCACCATATCCTAAAAAGTGAAGAGTTGGCTAGCCCGCAAGGTTATGGCTTGTGGTAAAGGCGATGGAAAATCCATAATTGGTATTCACTCACCAAAGATAATTCGATAATTTATCTAAGAGTTGGCTAGTCCGAAAAGTGCGGCTTACGGTAAAGACACATCAAATCCGTTATATGGTTTATGATTTGCCAATAAATCATTTGGTTATCGTTGTACCAAGGTTCTTACTTGAATCAAAACAATTGGCTACTCCGAAGTGATGGCTTTTGGTAAAGAGTTTTCAAATCCATCAAGTTTTCTCAAATCATTGCTAGGGACTAGCAATATCTCGATGTGGGGATTGATGAGTGTCTAAATACTCATCATTTTTGTATAATCTAAACTGCAAAATCATCTCGAAAACACTCGAAACACATCAAAATGATCAAAATATCACAAATCGTGTTTTATGTGTTTTAAATGCAAAAATATCAAAATCGGATGAAAAATGTATCAAGTTTGCAAAATTGGCGCTTTAGTCCCCAAGTTTTAAAAGTTGTCAAATCTAGTCCACGGAATTCAAAAATGTGGAATTTTATCATTCAAGGTCCTTAAAATATTCTAAGTTGTTTAAAATGATCCTTGAATGATTCTTTGGTCAATTGGCAAGAAAGGTCCCTAAACTTTGGAAAATTGCAAAATTAGTCCTTGGACCTTTTAAAATGGAATTTTATGCAAAAGGGTCCTTGTTCTATCAAAGTTTGTCAAGTTTGGTCCTTGTGAGAAGTTTGGAAAATTGGCAAGATCAGTCCTTGAGTTTGGATAAATTGCAAAATTGGTCCTTGTTATTATACTAAACCAAACGGACCCTTTTTTATATCCAGCCCAAATCCAAGCCCAAACCACCCCTTGAGCCCCAATTTGAGCCCAAACCCTTGACCCGACCCTTTGTATTATTAAACCTCGGTCAACGAAAGTCAAACCAAGAAAAAACCGCCAAAACACTACTGTAGCTCTCTCTCTCCCCACTCGAAATCTCAAAACCGAGATGGTTTTCCATCTTTTCAACCCCTCTCCATACTTTGTCCCTCCACCTCCTCTAAACACCAAAACCTTTAATTGATTGGAACCAACTCCATTTAATGCTCAAACACCTTTCGAAGAAAATTGGCGCCAAAATCCAAGTGGACGGTTTTGATGATTTTGAAGATCCAATGGCTCGAATTTGGTGGGAAACAATCGAGAGGACATGGGGAGTGCTAAAAAATCTATAAAGAAGAGATGGAGATGCAATGTATCAAGTATCTAGTGTAATTTTTATTTCATTAAGTCGTTTTAGCTTATTTTCAATTTCAAGTGTATGTTTTAGTTTTAAAACTCGTATTTCAAGTTCTTATGTATTAATAAAGCTTTTGTGAACCTTCAATTCAAGTATCAACTTATATCTTAGTTTATGCAATTTTCCTTATTTTCAAAATCTCATGAATGATCAATTGTTGTTTGTAGATGTTTTTATGGACTAAATAAGCCACATAAGCTCCCTAGAAAGCTTATTCAAGCTTTTAGAAACTCTAAAAAACAGTTTAGAAGCAAAATCAAAAATCACCAAAAATACAAATTAAATAGTTCAAAAATCAAAAATCACATGGAGAAGGTGTTCACAGCTGGAGCAGGGTGAATTGTGGATGGCCTTGGGTTAGAAGCTTTGTGGAAAGCTGTTAGGATTGGTCTTAGTTCTTGGTTCTTAGTTTTGAGCTTGGAAAGCTTTTGTAAGCCTTTTATTCATTTTTACATTTTACTGTTGTAGTTGTTCTTTAGCTTGAATTTACTTTCTTATTGTTCATTAGATATAATTAAGTGTTATTAATCATTAAAATCAAGTGGTGTGTTCTTTTAAATTAGTAGTTTATAAAAATTTCAATTTGACAGATTAAAATAGCTCAAGTCTAAATTCTTAGTTTTATGTTGTTATTCTTGTTGGTTCAAGCTTATTTGGTCTTAGTTAATGATTATATGATGTCCGAAATCAAGTTCATGGTTTAAATTTGTGAGTTGCTTTGAAAAATTTCAAAACGAGTCATATAAAGGGTGTTTGGATTTGAGAAGTGAAATGTGTTAAAGGTGGTTTAAGTTTGTTAATGTTGTTGTTTTGTGTCACATTAGTACCTAATAACTCAAACAAGTCAAGAAAAACAAGTTCTCATTTGGATAAAAGTCAAAATTTCTTTTGATCCCATCTTATTACTTATCTGTTGGATTTTCAAGATCAAGGATTATGATTTTGTGTTAGCAAGTTGTTAAAAGTACTCAAATCGGTCTTAGTTCACTTAATATAACATATATTCGATGCTTAGAATCAATCCAAAGTTCATCTTAGTCAACTCTTTAGTTTTTTTAAAAGTCAAATTTTCATTTGGTCGTTTTGAATAAACTTTGGAATTTCACTTGTGGGTTTAATAATAAGTTTTAGCTTAAAAGCTCTTAGGGTATTAAAGTTTGGTTGCTAAACAAAATATAAAATGCTAGTTCTCTGTTTCTCGACTTTTTAAGTGCTTATTTCTTGGCTTCTTTTGGGTACTGTCTGAAAAGTGCCACATGCACGATTGGTTGGTCCAACTTGATAAGCTTGCATAGAGCTTATTAGTTGCTCAAATCTTGTGATCTTTGGTTCTTTGGGAAGCCAACCTGTCATCTTGAATTGTCAAGCTTAAGTTTTCACTTTTGAGCTTGTTGGCTAGAAATGCAAGTAGCTTAAAGCTTGTCCCATTTCGTGTTTAACCAAGTGCTTATTAGCTTATTTCTAGCTTATCGGTGTGCTTCTTTGTATCTTTTAGCTTCATTTCTGTTCATATAGCTTGTTTGCATCTTATTTGAGCTTTTGTTTCAACTTGTGAGCTTGTTTGAGCTTATTTCACCAAATAAGCTCATTAAGCTATTGTTGGGCTCATAAGCTTGTCAAACAACTTATTTGTGACTTGTAAAATTTTTGTCTTTGTTAAAGTTTCATAATATCAGTATTAAAGTAGTTTTCAAAAGAAAATCCGAGAAAAGATCAATTAAAAATCGGTGATAGTGTTTATTTAATATTTCTTAGCTTTTTGATTTTTCTTTTCAGCTTATTAATAAGCAAATCTTGTTTTCTATTTTTCTTAGTTTTCTGTCATCATATAGTATTTTTAGAAAAAGTTTCATATTTTTCTCTATCTTTTAGTATTTATTATAATTTTAAATAGTTAAAATAGTAATTAATTAGTAATAAATAATTAAAAGCATAAAAATATATTTTCAGTTTTAAAATTAGTTTTATTATATTTTAGATTTTTCCAAGTTAAAATTTTATTTTTCCAAGTTTATTTTATATTTTCTAGTAATTAAGTGTATTTTAAATAGTTATTAATTAGTAATAATTAGATAAAAGTGTGAAAAATATATTTTAGTTTTAAAATTAGTTTTATAGTATTTTAGATTTTTCTGAATCATAAGTTTATTTTTCTAGCCTTATTTTGTATTTTCTTCTATTTTAGAGTATTTATTAAATAGTTAAAATAGTTTTTAATTAATAATAATTAATTAAATAGTGTTAAAATAATTTTCTTTTTCTAATAATTTTCTTTTATTTTTAGGATTCCAAAATGTTATTTTCATATTTTTAGACCTTTTATTTCTTAGTTTTCACTTTTTATTTTGTAGTTTTAAAACGTATCGTAGTTTTAAAACTTACGTTTACGTTTCTTTCATCGATTGTTGTGCTTTCCGGTTTTAATTGAGTCTCGTATCCTATTCCTTTCCAATCAATCGGTAGTGTAATATTTCTAATCAAAACCTTTACTTGATCACTATCCTTAGTGATCATTCTATCATCTGAGTTTGTTTTGACACACCATTGAGTCTCCATGGGCTGGGACTATAACGACATCGAAATTCATTATATTCTCCTCGGACTTCATTGCATTTGTGTTTTTGCTTTCGGGAGCTTGTTTTAAGTCTGATTACGGTTAGCCATTCACAAGTGGCTAGCTTGTGTGATTAGACTTGACCTTGAAGCAAAGACCAAGCTCCAAAATGATCATCACCTTTCACACGAAAATACTGTGTTCATCTCAAACAACGTCGAACAAACCGAGCAGCACAAAGGAACTCAATTTGTTAACCAAACTCTTCGTGAATTTTATGAGAAAGTGGAATTCAAGATCGACATCTATTGCACGTACACCGAACAAAACGGAGTTGTTGAAAGACAAAACCGAATGTTAGTGGAAGCTGCAAGAACAATGTTAATCAATGCTAAACTCCCAGATTACTTATGGGCGTGTCGATTCATCGCATGCTATACCCAAAACCGTTCTATGATTACAAAATGCCACAATAAAACACCTTTCGAGCTTGTCCACAACCATAAACCGAATCTCAAACACTTTCATGTATTTGGATCTCTTTGCTATCCGAATAATGATCGTGATGACTTTGAAAGCTCAAAGCCAAAGTCGACATTGAGTCTTTATTGGATATTGTGATAATTCTAAAGGTTTCGGATATGGAATCGTCGAACAAAGCAAGTTATGGAAACGATTCATGCTCATTTTGATGAACTTACGGATATGGCTTCGAGTATAACACTTGGAACCCGGTCACAACCGCTTAAACTTCCTCAAACCCCATCATCACCGAACAAAGCCCTCGACTTACTCACAACAAATGGAAAGACTATTTGCTCCTCTGTTCGGTGACGATATTGATGAACATGCTCGGTGTATCCGATGTTTCCACCGCTCAACCCGATAATACTCTTATACCGATACACTGCTACAACAACTCTTGTTGAAGAAGCACCACCGATTGATTCCACCACAACAGCTTGAACAAACCGCTTCCAACAATGATGAACCGGTGATGATGTTCTTAATGAAGTACCCCACCGCAGATTTTGATCCAAATCGTTTTTAACCCGTTTGCTAATGAGATCGCTGCACGATGTCGCGGAATCATCTACAAACCATTTGAATCCTCATAATCGCACAATGTATACCAACATCAACCTCTACACATCGATGGACAAAAGACCATCCTCCGGAAAATATTATTGGCAACCCGAATTAACCAATCGTTACGAGACAACGTCTTCACACGATGGTGAACATTGCATTTATGCACTCACCGTCCGCCAATCGAGCCTAAAACATTAAAGACGCAATGACAAAAGACAATTGGATTGAATCCATGCAAGAAGAACTCAACCAATTCAAACGTCTTGAAGTATGGAACGGTTGAAAGACCAACAGGGTCTCGTCATTGGTCTCAAATGGATTTGGAAGAACAAATTGGATGTCAAGGTAACGTAATCGAAACAAGTCACGTCTAGTGGCTAAGGGTTATCGACGGGAGGAGAGGTATTGACTTTGAAGAATCATTTGCTCGGTTGCTCGTCTTGAGTCTCGTTCGGATATTTCTCGCGTCACGGCACATATGAATATGACGGTCTTTCGGATGGATGTCAAAGCTGCGTTTCTCAATGGACAACTTAAAGAAACGGTTTATATCGACCAACCGGAAGGATTCGTTGATCCCGAGTTCCCGAACCATGTCTACAAACCGAACAAAGCTCTTTATGGTCTCAAACAAGCTCCTCGGGCATGGTACGATTAGCTATCATCTTTCCTCATTGCCAATAATTTCACCAAAGGTTCGGTCGACCCTACTCTTTTATACAATATCACGGGCACATATCTTAATTGTTCAAATTTACGTGGATGACATCATTTTGGGTCTACACATAAAAAGTACTCAATCGCTTTTGCAAAACTAATGAAGAAATTTTTGAAATGTCTATGATTGGGTGAACTTACGTTCTTTCTAGGACCGCAAGTTCATCAATCACCCGTGGTATTTTCTTGAGTCATTCCAAATATTCCCTTGAATTGTTAAACAAATTTGGAATGAAAACACGTGACACTTATGCCACACCAATGACTCATACCAAGAAGCTAGAGCGATTTACATGGGAAATTAGTGGACCCTACAAAATACCAAGTATTATTGGTCTCTCATGTATCTAACGACTAGCGACTGATATTGTCTTTGTCGCTTATCTCGCTCCCGTTATCGGTCAAGACCAATCAAACCCACCTCTTCGAGGCTAAAAGAATCCTCCGATACATCAAGGGAACCATTAACTTGGGGATATGGTATCCGGGATTCGGTTTTGAACTAATCGCTTTTTCGATGTCGATCACGCATGATGTTTAGATTCACGAAAAAGTACTTCAGAGCACTACAATTTCTTGGTGATAAACCGGTGTCCCGGCAATCAAAGAAGCGAGGATTGTACATCGTTGTCATCAACCGAGCGTAATATGTAGCCATGTCGGCGTGTTGTGCTCAAGTCATCCGGATGAGAACACAACTCAAAGACTATGGTTACGTGTTTGATGAATCCCGATGTATCGCGACAATCGGAGTGCCATTGCGATCTCATGCAACTCGATTCAAGATTCGAAATCTAAGCACATCGATCTTCGCTATCATTTCATCAAAGATCATGTGGAGCAGTGCACAGCTTGAATTATACTTTGTGGTGCAGAATACCAATTGGCGATCTTCTCACCAAAGCCTTGCCTCCCGCTAGGTTTAATGAGTTGGTCCACCGGATTGGTATGCGGTGTTTGACTCAAGAGGAATTGGATGAACTCTTAAAACAAATCTTAAAACCACCAAACACCAAAATCTCTTTTGTAAATATTTTTTCAAAAACAAAATATAAAAATATAAAATCGATAAAACAACAAAAATATTCTTCTATCTATCTTTCTTCAAACATGGCAAGTACATCTCTTCCGTCAACACTCAAATCTTTCAAAATTCAGATTTTTCGATCAAGTGTTGAGGGGAGAAAATAAATACTTAACTGTTTCAAAATAGCCTGTACTTGCATGTTACCTTATCCCGGTTGTTTCTTTAAAATGGTGGTCATATTTACGTTCATTGACACTCCTGGACTAAAATTTATAACCTTTCATTATTTCTTAAGTCGAGGGGGAGTGTCGTCAAGTTTTTTTCCAAATATTCTTCGTTTGGTAACCAAAATGGAAGTTAAAAGGCTTTGGATGAAAATGGCAAAGGTGGAGGGACTAAAACTGCCAAAAGCTTAAAGTTATTTTAATAAAACTCCTCCACCTAACTTCACCACTTCACATTTATTACAAACACCAAACTAATCCTATGCCTATAAATCGTTCAACAAATTTGAAGTTTTGATCATCAATCTGTAAGTGATTTTGTGTTTGTAACACGTTTTAAACATTGGTTTTGATTTTCAAACGAATCCAACGGTTAAATTTACGTATATGGTTGATTTTGTGTTCTACGCATATGCGTAAGAACACATGATTATGTTTGTGAGTTTTGTTGTTAAGATAATAGTGTCAAAACGTTTCTTTAACATCATTGATACCATTTTTCTACTCAAAACGCACCCATAATCACGTATTTATTGAATTTGAAAAACTAGGGTTTATGCGTGGGTTTGGGTATTTTTAAATGTGAATGTTTTTGGTCAAAAAGATAGTTGTGTGATGTTGTTATCATGGTGAATTAATGATATCTAGGCTTTATAACAACCCAGAAACACTAATTGATTGAGAATTAGAGATTAGGGTTTAATGTTCTTGAGATTTGGGTATTTTTGATTCACATGCGAATTTGATGTTAATACTTGGTTATATCACTCACATGACTTCTCGTAACTACCGAAAAACTTTGGTGCAAATTCCATGGCTAAAAATCTTACGCGTAATTCATAAACTTTAGGGTTTTAGTTTACGCATAAGGTTCTTTACGCCAGAATCGCTTTGATTGAGTGTTTGTGAGTAAATCATATACAATGAATGAGGGTGTTAATATTGATGTTATGTGATGAATTTATTTCGTGTTTGCTACTCGTAAAAATCGAAATCAAGGTTGTTAACCATCTACGCATAAGGATCACCTTACGCGTAGCATGTTATCGCGTAAGAGAAATCTTAGGCGTAGCGTTACGCGTAAGGTTCTACAAAGGGACCACGCGTATCCCGTGAAGGATATGCGTAAATAGTGACCTCTACGCATAAGGTCTACTCTTACGAGTAAGCCTTACGCGTGGGTTTTATATACGCCACGCCGTAAGCTTTACGCATAAGGTCCCTTTTCCTCGCTGTAATATTTCTTACGCTGTAAGTAAGGATCCCACGATAAGCTTGCGTCACGCGATACTTCTCCTGCTTACGCATAAGCTACCATTTCTACGCCTAAGCCTTGATTAACCTTCATTATGAATTGTTACGCGTGCAAACTTGTAAATAAATAAATCATAACGTCACGAAACCAATAATGTCACTAATAAGCTTAAATGTGTAATGTGTTGTGAAAAATAAGTGATAACATAAACTTTAAAACTTAAAGTTAACTAACTCACGAAACTTATCACGACGTCATTGGTCTATTAAACATACAAGTGACTTTGGACTCGTAACAATCATTGACATTGCACATTCAATAATTAGACAATAAAACCATCTGTTGACTAACATAATGTCTTTCGATATGTTGGTTCTTTTGGCTAATGTTATTTCAGATCACGACGTGGCCGCTCAATTGAATGTGGATGCACCAAATGTTCTCACCATTGCTGATATCTTCCCAAATGGTTATCCGATGAAGATTGTGAAGAATAACCTTCGTGTTGATTTTGACACTCTCACCGCCGAAATCTTCTTGTCTCATTGCTATGGATATTCTTAAAATCATCCTTATCGAAATATGCTCTCCACCTCGCTACAGATGCTCGAGATCTACATTCAACAGCTTTGGACTATAATGCAAAAGATCAAAGGACGTAATGTTGTGACGGTGACGCCAATCACAAACAACTCACCATCACTCCCGCAGACTTAAGGGTCGTCCTCCTCATTCCCGACATCATACCAATCAATTCTCTGCCACACCAATCAAGAAACTATTTGCAATTTTGCTTGATATTGGGTATGACGAAGCTTCGGAGTTATCACTAAGCATTCACACGTGGATCTTAAAAACATTCCTCAACCTTGGAGAACCCTTTATATCATCATCACAAAATCTGTTTCGGTCGTGATAAGTGGCTATGAGCATCCCAAGCTCATAGAACTTCAAATCTTTGGGCTTTGATCAACATGAAGCACATCAAGTTGAAGCTCGATATGGGATGACATGATGACATTCCTCAAAAGCTTGGCTCAAAGATTCCTTATATCGATATACTAAACTGTTGATTCAAAGAGCACTTGGATACAACCCCGATATCCCAAAAGAATCAATGACCCCGACAATCTTGACATATTGTCCGAACCCACTCTAACAATCAAATTTAAGGAGTCAACTACCAAGAAACAAGGTGTTTGTTTTCGGATCTCCTTCTCTCGATGAACTCAAAAGCTCTATTCTTATAAAAGATATTTGGTTGCTATGAAAGAGAACAAAGTTGGTTTTCTCGATGATAAATCTTCTGTACACCTACAAGGAAAACCGTAAGAGGAGTGCAGAAGTGCTTTGCAAGCACCGAGAGTCCGAGGAAGTTCCCCAAGAGGAAACACCACGCAAGAGGACGGTTCCGCCAAGGAAGTCGTTCCCATTCTCATTCCTAAGCTCGAACCGCCAAGAAAGCTTGTGGACGAAAGCTCAAGGTACAGAATCGAAGAAGAGATCTTCTACTCAAACCGAACCGATACTAATCCTTCAAGAGCCAAACCTCCCAATCCTATAGCCGAACACGGCAAAGGGAAGACTCAGTTATTGAGCTTATGAGAAAGCTCGATGAAGAGCAACTGGATACAACGTACAGAAGAAGTTCAAAATCATTAGGCTCCAACACGCTATGAAAGAATTTGCTAAGGATCAAATGGGTGGCCCCGGAGGATCAAGTGGTGGTGTCCAACCTACACCGATCCCGATGCGGTTAATCGACCCGATAAGGGATCCGTGCCACCACTTTGGAGCAACAATAAACGCGTGGAAGATACTATTGAGTATGACATTGAAGAACCAAACCGAAAGGTCCGAAAAGATAAAGATGTTGATTATGATACGTTTCTTCCGGATAGTCCTACACGGTCAAAAAGGAAACTTCGAACCACCAAAGGACCCGAGTCTCCTCACATCTCATCATCATCGGATTCATCTTCTCACCCTCACCACCACCATCAAAAGAACAACCAAATCCACATCCGGATCGTTGAAGAAGCCAACTCGATCTTGGATTTCTCAAGCTAAGACACGAATTGTTAAAGTCACAAACAAGTCGAAAGAAAGACGTGCTTTACAAGAAGTCAATTTTCTTCACGATCGTGCACAATACCTTCATGACGAGAATGACGAGATGAAAGTTGAAAGGAGTATGTCCGAAGCTCATGAAAGATGATCTTCAAGGAAAATGGACGAGATGATCAAAGGTTACACTCACAAGTACCTTCTTGACATCGCTCCTCGAGTTACTAAGGAGTCGTATACCAAACAACTCTATCCGAATCTCTTACACCGCCAAGCAAACTATGAAATCAACTCCAATGCATGTGAACATCAATCCAGCTTGATCCCATAATTTTCTCGATGATGAATTGGTTAACCGGCTAGTAGCTCAAATGTCGAAACGAATCGCAACATTTGCCTCCTACGAAGGTAAATTGTTTGAAGCATTGCTAGAATACCAACTAAAATCAACATGCAGAGAAGAAGTCGAAGGCCTAAGCGCCCACGTGACGATGAAGATAAGGATCAGATAAGAATGACGAGCCTAAACGCTCAAGAAGTCCGTGAATCATCTTCAATGCAACCTCCACCCCAACGGACTCAACTCAACAAAGATCTCCTCCTCGCTCTTCTACCGAAAACCTCGAGATTCTTCTCGAGTTACCACCCCGACTCGTAAAACCGGTGATCACTTTGAGTATACGGGTGGTGATGATTAGGAAGTCCATGAGCCCCAACAACAATCCACCTCTCCCGACAAAGTTAAGAAACCAGTATCCTCATCTAGGCCAAAGAAAAAGAAGAAGAAGGCGCCCATGACTGACGTCTTATCATGGCTGGACGAGGATGACACTGAATTCGATTGGTTTTCGAAGCTTGTTGATTCTACTCCCTACCCACCAAGGTCAAGATGCGGTGAAGGTCATACATTGGAGCATGCTAAGTTCTTGCAAGAAAAATTCCGTGTGAAGAAGATGACGAAATCCGAGTTGAAGCGAATAAAAATGAAGCATTTCAACCGCTCAAAGACAACTCGGAAAGTGCTATTGAAGTTGAGTATCACCTTGATAATATAGCTCGAGCTATGTCTAACAACATGGATTGGCTCAACCCGAAGCAAACATCGACTTCACTAAACGGACAACCCTCCATATTACACCGATTGGTCTAAACCTCTACCGACAATTGTGAACCAGATCGACCTAAGATTCCATTTCGCTACTTCTTCAACAACGACTTGAATTTCTTCTACACGGCAGTGATGATTCAAGGAAATATGCTACATCTCGACACTTCCGCTCCCTGACCATATACTCTAACCGCATAGCCATCGAGGAAAAGGCTACCCACATGTTTTCTAACAATGTGGAATTGTATGACCGTGATGCAATGTATGGGATTCACCATTGGCGGAACACCGACGAATCTACTACGTGTCGCCAGTTCAAGTCTCAACATGAAGTGTTCAAGACTAAAGGAATCGTTGTTGTTAAACATGTTGATCTTTCGCCTAAATGGGACTACACTTTTCTCAAGAATATCGTGGTCAAAAGACAAGACGAAAGAGATTATGCATTCAAGGAAGCGGACTTTCGAATTTGTCTCTCAACGACATTGAAGATCCAGTATCTTGCCAAAGTATGTGGACGCATGAGACAATTCTCGATCAAGTTCAACGTGAATACATCAAGTCCTTGCTCATATTCATCGAAGCATAGTCATACAGAACGTGTGAAGATCTACAACTTGTCGTTGAGTCGACGCACCCGTGTCAACTTCACTCCACCTCGCCTAGAACTTCCCGACATCAACCAACTTCCACAATACACACTTGTCAGAAAACCATTCGGCGTCGTTTATCGCAGTGAACTTCAACGAAATTGCTTGATGGCGTGTAGAGATCTTCACAAGTTTGGGGATCACACATTGAAGAAGGTTAGGGACGGCTTGGCTTATCGGTTGAAGGCGATATATGAAGGAATTGGGTCTCAAAAGCGATGGAAATCTCAGGACAGAAGGGATGTGAAGAGGATCATCACCATGATTGATGAAAGGTTGTATCGAAGGACCGCCTCAAAACACTAGAGAGCTTTGTAGGTGGTCATCCAGATTAATCTCACCGCTATCAACGCCCGATTCGCACTCCGCAACATAACCGGACTACCGGTACCCTTGAACCGCTTCTATTTCATATACATTTGGATGTGTGATTTTTATGACTATGGCTTGTGCACACAAACGAAGGTACAACCCGTAATTGTCAAGAAAGGACCACGTGGTACGCTTCAATGCCACAATCCTTATAAAAGGAGCGAAAGCTTCTTACTTTTGAGTAAACCTTATCAAACCTTTCACTTTTCAAAGGTTTTACTCAAAAGAACAAGTACTTCCCCTTATGATTTTCAAAACCTCAACCGCTTATATCACTTGTTGAGGGGAGTATTTGATTTAAACTTTGTTCACCAAAATGTTCTTTGTGTCACTCTTCCCGCAACACTCGAAATGGTCATATTTATTCTCAACTTTTCAAAATAACATTTTATATGCCATTTTGAGGGGAGAAAATTATGTGATAAGAAATATGTTGTGTAAATGCAAATGAATCTTTGTGCTATAGACTTAACCAACGAATTGACGATACTTAATCGTTAGTAACTCGAAAAGACTTGTCCGGACGGGTAATAATTTCAAGCTAGTTCGCTAGTGATGTAAACGTGTCTCGCAAAGGACTTGTCCGAGTAGAATGTACCATTCGAGAAACTCTTGGTAGACATGAACTCGACGGGTTTGACAACCTTTCGAGGTTTGTCTACACCTTCAAGGTAGTTATTAGAGCTAGTTGTCACCTAAAAGTCGACAATGTAACTCTTTAACTATGCAACGTAACCGTGTCTTGCATGGGGATTGTCTATCTTGAGTTGATCAATTCAAAAGTGCGCGCTCTTTCCTCACTGTGATTTCGTAAAAACTCTTAAGCACATGTGGAGGGGAGTATTTATGCAAATTAATTATCTCTCAACAAAGGGTACTAAAATGTTTCTCATTCACAAACACTTTGAGAGATTTTCATGAAAATGGTTTTATGGCAACATAGGTTAGTCATGGAGTTATAAGGTGACTAAGGTTAGAATAACTGTCCTATGATCCGCCAGAGTCGGATGGATCTACCCAAGGACACCACAAATAGTTAGAATTTAGAAGTCCTTAGGTATGATTGTAAAAGGAGAAAATGAGAATCGGAGAAAGAAGGAGTTGAAGAATCAAAAGAAATGCAAAGAAAAGGGTGAAAAGAAATAGCCCTCAGTTATTCAACTTAGGCGGACAAGGGTTCAATTCATATGCTACTTGGTTGTCACTTGATGACATCGGTATTGAAGATTAAAAGTCGTCATGGACCCGGTGACACATGCACTAAACCTTCTTAGCCACTCAAGTTTCTCTCAATGAAGCTTGTTTCATTCTCACAGGAACCCTACATAATCTATCGGCTTTCTCTTAGAGATTGTTGATATTGAAGAAGGAGACCCTCTCCTAGTCTCCGCTCAGAAAACCAAAAGGCACTATTGAGTCTAGAGCCACGAGATTCATCAAAAGATCTCTTAGGTACACTTGACATTTCATCACTTGATGTTCAACAATAAGAACATCGGTGGTACGTTATCGAGTCCTTCATAGATCTTAGCAACTGTCGAGAACATTTATGAGAGGTTCACAATTGTGATCCTCGGTGATTGAATGGAAACTCCCGCCGGGTCAACATCAAACAACCACGACAAAGCAGTCACTTCGGTAACTCCCGTGGATTACGCTTAGTGTGTCTCAAATGTTCTACATCGTGAGGTGATGCTTGGTGTACCTCGGCGACTCATCTAATCAGAGGTGTACTTGCACATCGTGTTATCTCACTTGTGGGACTCCAGCTCAGAACGACCTTTGTGAGAATTAGAGTTGTGTTTTCACACTATGTCATAACACTCTCAAGTTCAAACTTGTAAGTGCCGAATCCGCTTATTACTAACCGCTTGCATGTTTTCTTCTTATGGAAGCTCGAGCGGAATGATCGTGCGCATTCTTCACATGCTCATGCCAACATCATCACTAATGGAAGTTCTATCCAAAAGCAACACAAAGTCGAATGATTCTTCATCAATCCAAAGAATCTACAAAGTTAAAGACTTAAAGAACTTCATCAAGACTATTATCCAACGTTAAAGAGCGTGTGAGCATGTTGAAGAATGACGTGGAGACACTAGAGCAAATAAGGCACCGAGGCGCACTTGATGCGATAACAACAACATACTATCACTACCATCACAAAGAACAATGATCAAAGAACAAAGTTAAAGATGACGTCAAAGCAAAACTGCTTAAAGAAAACAATTTCTCTACACTGGGGAGATTGTTCGATTCAAGGCAATTCTTCTCACAAGAAAGAAGAATGTCAGAAGACGTCAAAGCTACTATTACATTCGCACCTTAACCATTTATATTCATTCATCACCAACACTTAGGGGGAGATTGTTGGAATCACTCCTAAACCTAAATCAAGTGTTAGTGATTCATATGTAATAGTTAGCTTAATTATGGCCTTTATGTTTGTTTTAGCTTAAGCTTATGTAGAAGGCCCATAAGCTTAGGCCCAAGTCCATTAAGGAAAGGAAGGGAGTAGGAGTGTTGCCCTAGCTCCCCTTCCTATAAATACCTTGTAATAACCCTCACTTGAGGGTTGGTTGTTCAATTCATTCTCTTTCACCTTTACGCATAACCTTTCACATAGTTTATACGTGTGTGTTTGTTTGGTTTGTTCATCCGATCTTCTTCTCTTTCTCTTTCTATAAACTTAGTGCTTGTGTTGTAAACTTAGTGACCTAATTAGCCTATCTCGGTGATGGAGGAGATAGAATGGTGAGGGTCACACTACTCAACCGGGCTTAGAAGTGGTGAGGATAGTGGTAACATCAATAAGACCCAATCCATGCCAACACCTAGTGAGCACTCCTCACAGGGTGGACCTAGGCATAGGCTTAAAAGGGGGGGGGGGGTGTATCTGACATTCAAGGAAGAACATAATTTGGTCAGTGGCAAGGTGGTCAAGATTTTCAGAGCCCTTTTCTTGATGAAGAAGAAGAAGTACAGATCACCAAACATGCAGAAGAAGTACTTAGTACTCCTACATGCACTATCAGTACTATCCCAGTTAGTACTGTTAGTGTTGTAGTTAGTATTGACAGTACTATAGTTAGTACTCCTAGTGTTCTGCAATCAGTACTAAGTCCAATCATCCAAGCAGCTGCTGAACTACAACAAGCCACAACAACAGAGGCCACAGTCATCACTATCACTCCACATGAAGCCAGTGATGAAGAATATAGAGAGAACCATGCAGTCTTGGGACTTCAGAGCTTGAAGAAATCAGTCCCTATCTCTCCACCTTACAAGAAGCCTCCTGTTATGTATCTGAGAAAGAAAAGCAAGTCAGCAGTAACCAAGTCTAAGGAAACGGGAGTCACTATCAAAGAGGGAGGTGCTCCACTATCACCAACCTCCTCAGCTCCAAAGATAGATCCTAATGACAAAGGCAAAGGGATTCTGGAAGAAGAATCAAAGAAGAAAAAGTTGTCCAGGGCTAAGATTGAAAGGTTAAATGAAGAAGCAGCAAGGAAGCTTGCAGCTGAATGGGATGAGCAAGAGTTGCAAAAAGAGGCTGCTAAAAAAGAAAAGAAGAAGATGGCTAAATTGGATGAATACTGGCAAACATGGGATGACATGAGAGCCAAAGTAGAAGTAACTCAGGAAGTACAACAGAAGCTGCAACAAGATCAGAATACAAGTGTTAATGAAGCAGCTCAGTTGTTCAGTGAGATCTTGGCCAGAAGACAGAGTCAGTTAAGACAAAAAAGGGAAATTGAAAAGGCCTCATGACCTCCAAACAAAAGTCAGCAGAAGATGTATCTTTGCAAATACATCAGGTATTCAGGAGAAGACAGGAGAACATTGAAGCAACTGAATCACTTGTCTTGGGAGACTTTCCAAAAACTAGCTGACACTATTTAAAGAAGATTTCTCAACTTCAGGTCTATGAAAGATGATGATATTGTTAAAAGGCCACTGCCTATTGGAAGCTACAAGAGACCATCAGAAGAAGGAGCTTCCTCAACTGCACCCAAAAGACTAAAAGCCTCTGAAGATGAAGGTGGACTCACTGAAGAAGAGCTCAATCAAATGATGTTAGTTGAAGCTCCAGAAGAAGCATTGTATTCAAAGCCCATCAATACCAGATACCCAATCATCAACTGGGATATCTACACTGAATATGGAAAGAGGCATTGGAGGATTCATAGGGCAGGTGGAAGGACAAGTGCCTACTTGTACTTGGTAGATTTATTTGCATTCATTGACAGGGAGGATCTACTCAAGCTATGGGAGTTAGTCAAAGAAAGGTTCAAGAACAGAGATCCAGACAATGATAAGGATATGGAGCTACTTTATGAACTCCAAAATATCTTTGAACCAGATCCATCAGGAGAGCAATGGAAGTTTCAACTTGGTGATGAAGCTCTCAGCTGGACTCTAATTGATTCTTGTGGAATACACTTAGTCACTACATGCAATGGGACTGATATCTACATGCTGGTTGAAAGAACTTACCCACTTGCACTTGGAACTCTTCTACAAATACTGACAGCAGGACTAAGGATGGGCAATGCATTTGAAATGGCGAAGGAGTTGCTGATAAAGATCTATGACCAAGCTGGAAGACCTAGCATAGGAAAGTGAGTTTGGAAGAATCCTCAAGGACTGAAGAAACTTATGATTCTGAAACCCAATCACAAGTTTAGGGGAGGATTGTTGGGAAATTTGATTTTGGGAGTTAATACTTATTATGTTAAAGTTAGTACTGATAGTATCATTTGAAGAGTATTAACTAGTTAGTACTGATAGTGATAGAGTTTGTACTGTTCTACGTTTGGAATGTCGTGTATGGTTTGTAACAACATATCTTTTATTCTTATGGAAGATATGATATACTTAATACGTAGCTATCTCTATAAAGGATCTCCTTAGTGTATAAAAGGAGATCCTAGCTAGGTTAGAACATATCTCACAATCACACATACCCTAGCCGTCTTAAGAAGAGCTTCAAGGCTGTAAACCCTAGTACTAGGAGAGTACTCGTATTATTACTCAATAATATTGAAGCTGTTGGTGTTATACTTGTTCTTACATTAATCTTCTAAAGTGCATTCAAGTAGATTCCGCATACTTGTGTGCATCTACAACAAAGTTTCTCATTGTTGTTTTGGATCCATCCAAGGCAACTGCACATTTACAAGCTAAGTGTTCTAGATCCGAAGTTTGGGACTCCACATTTCTTGAATAGTGTATTAAAAGAGGAGGTTTATATGAACCAACCTCAGGGCTTCATCATGCCTGGAAATGAAAACAAGGTATGTAAACTGATTAAGTCTCTTTATGGACTAAAGCAGGCACCTAAGCAATGGCATCAAAAATTTGATGAAGTGGTTTTGTCTAATGGTTATTTACTTAACCATCGACAAATGTGTATATAGCAAATGTGATGAATCGATAAATGAGTCATCATTTGCCTATATGTTGATGACATCTTGATCTTTAGCATCGACCAAAATCGAGTTGACTGACAAAGGAATTCTTGTCATCAAGGTTCTCCATGAAGGACATGGGGAGGATGATGTTATCCTTGGTATAAGGATTAAACATGAAAGTAAAGAATTTCTATCTCGGTCTCATTATATTGAGAAGGTGTTGAAGAAATTGATTACTTTGATTATACTCCGTTAGTACACCTATGGATACTTATAAGAAGTCGATGCCTAATAATGGCAAGGTCAGTATCTCAACTTGAGTATTCTAGGGTAATTGGCGCCTAATGTATGCCATGACTTGTACAAGACGATATTTCATTTGCGGTGGGTAAATTGAGCGGTATACTAGCAATCCTAGTGCTCATCACTTGCTAGCAGCTCGGAGGGTATGAAGTATCCAAGAGAACTATGGATTATAGTCTCTCACATACTGGTTATCCTTCAGTGTTAGAAGGATATAATGATGCAAGTTGGATCAGTAACATTGATGACAATTTGTCTACCAGTGGCTGGGTATTCCTACTTGGTGGAGGTGCAATTTCTTGGGCATCTAAGAATCAAACTTGCATCACCGGTTCAACAATGAAATCTGAATTTGTGGCCTTAGCGGTTCTTTGGTAAAGAAATTTGAATGGTTGAAAAACTTGCTTCTTGAGATTCCATTGTGACCTAAACACAGAGCCCTATTTCTATCCGTTGAGATAGTGCAATACATTGGCAAAGGCTTATAGCCGGATGTACAATGGGACTTTTAGACACTTAGGTGTCAGACATAGCATGATTCGTGAGCTTATCATGAATGGGGTGGTATCTATAGAGTTTGTTAGATCTCAACAAAATTTAGTTGATCACTTGACGAAGGGTTTGGCTAGAGACTTGGTTATAAAGTCTGCTAAAGGGATGGGTTTAAGTCCGACTTAGTTACTGAATGCTAAGACACCCAACTCCCTCCTGAGGAAACTTGGGAGTTAAGTTTGATGTGAAAAGCTGAACATTCAATGAACTGGAGCACATGTTTATATATACATCCCAAGGTTGTGCTCAGAACCTGCTGAAAAGGAGGATGAAGTCTTTACTTATTAATGGTTAATTTCTTTAGAAAAGTGCTTGGCAGGTGAATGAATAAAGAGGAACCACCTATGTGAATGTTGAAGTTTTGCCGCTTCAGAAAGCTTTGGACTTTTGGCTCTTACAACATTTATGAATTTGGATATGAACAAATGGCTTGTATAGTGTCAAGAGCTTTTAAGTGTTTGAAAACTTGTGTGAATTTTATCTTCAGGTATTCAAATGGGTTGAAGGGTTCAATTCTTAGAACACCCTGATTCTTGAATATTTGAACATGTAATGTACTAAAATGGAAATTCAATCCTCAGGATATTTACGTTTATGCAAATGTTTTGTTTAATGTTTAATTTTCATGCAAAGGAAGTGAACTAAATTTGGGGAGGATTGTTGGAAAATTTAGTGCACTTGTGGGATTAGTTCACACCTGGTAATGGGTCAGGAGGTACGGAGTGTACACCTATAAGGACCCTGAACACCCTAACTCTATAGTGGTAAGATTCAGAATGTTAGTACTACTGGGCAAAGTTAATACTGCTAGTGCTAATATTAGTACTGCTAGGCAGTGTTACTACTGCTAGTGCTATGTTAGTACTGCTAGGCAGTGTTACTACTGCTAGTACTGCTGGAATCAACTTGTAACATGCTTTGACCTATTCAAGTGGCAGTTATAACTGCTTAATGACCACGTTTAATTGGTCATGTAACCACTATTAGCTATAGTGGGGATAATTATGAGGCGATTAATGGGCCAATTAATCCTCATAATTCATTTGACTAGCTAAGAGTAATTTTCTATAAATAGGAAATCTAATCATGCATGAGGGACACGACAGAAAACATAATGTAAGCAAAAGGATTATTGATTTGTGCCTAATTCAATAATATACATTTGGTCTTATCACATGTATAGGCATTATGGTCGAATAGTTTACTTTGAAAAGTGATAATAAAATTCCAAGTAATATCCGGTAACCTGTATTGGTATTTGGTTTGATATTGATTATCTTCACCCTGCTCTGGAATATAATACCAACACTCTATGGCTCCTTTGGCACTTTCGCAACGAGTCCACGTTTAACTTAAAACGTCCAAACCAAAGTCTAATTCTCAATGACATCAAGCTTCTCACTTATACATGGATCTCAAATAAATGTACGAATGCCTCAATTAATTGGATAGAGTGGTATTGTAATCCTTGTAATGCTTTGTTAAGGCCGTAGCTGCTAGATAGGGTCTTTTTTTTTTTTTTTTTTTTTTTTTTTTAACACAATACCGTTCAAAAAAAAAAAAAAAAAAAAAAAAAAAAAAAAAAAAATGAATCCATTATATTAACTTAGTAAAATTATAAATCATTACATTGATCATTCATTCGGTACATGCCCATATATGAGCTGTTTCAGAAGTGGCTCGTTTTGACTTGAACCATTTTCGACCCACCTCCATATATAGTGCAAAAGCTAACCCACACAGTGCAAAGATACAAAGCTTATTAGTAGCTAGTTAGTCAGCATGAAATAAAAGCCAAGGTAACGTGACTTGTAGGGTTGTTCAGTGAACAACTATTAATTTTAGGGTTAATAACCTATTAAAGCACTATACTTGTCAAGAATAGCGATTCTGCGTAATAACTAAAAAAATAACTATTTTAGACATTAATGTTGACATTTTTGTCTTTCTTTAAGTATTATGACCATTTTACCCTTCGAAAAATATTAAAAAAAGAATTTCAAAAAAATTTAGAAAATTTTTAATCTAAAAATAAAATAAAAATCGCATGTCACAAAAAAATTCTAAAAAATTATTTCGAAAAGAAAAATTGAAAAAAGTATTTCAAAAAAATTCAAAAAAAATTTGGAACAAAATTTAAAAAAAATTATTTTGGAAAAAGATTTCAAAAAAAGTATTTCAAAAAAATTCGAGAAAGGGTAAAATGGTCATAATCTTTAAAGAAAGACAAAATGTCAACATTAATGCCTAAAAGAGTTATTTTTTAGTCATTGCAGAATCGCCATTCTCGACAAGATAATCTTTAAAGCGTTATTAACCCTTAATTTTATTCATATTTGTTAACCAAAGCAGATGTTTTTATTTCTATGTTTCATAATCGAGCAATTTGTAATTTTCATTTAGCCCACTCTAGATCTAAACCAGCTTAACTGATCTGACTCTTAAAAACTCTACCGAAGTTAATACTTCACTGATTATCACGTTAGCAAATATAGTTACATAATGCTTATTGGTTGAGTGCAACACTGCTAGTCAAGATCTAAAACGTCTTCTATCAAACCAACTTGGCCACTATGATTTATGTTTCATAAGCATTACATAGTACATACTGGGCTGACAATTTGTTCCTTGGTTTGTGATAGTTTTGTACTGATTGCCTTGTTACCTGGTTGGGGAAAATATTTACTAGTAGTTAAAGTCGCAAAGTATTATTTGTTCTTGTCAGTACTTTGAAAATGGTTAAGTAAAAACTGGTTTACTCCGCATTTAATTTGCCGCTTGCATCTATATTTATCAGAAATCTGATTTGATGAAGGAATGGTTATCCTTTCAATATAAGATAAGAAAGGATTATTTGGTTAATCGAATAACTTAGCAAAAAAATGGTTACGACTTATAGGATCCGGATCTTCAGGTAAAGATTTAGCTTCAATAATATGCTGATACTACCAGTTAATCATTCTCGTTAACCACCCATGAACACCCATAGAACTTTAAAAATGTGCAATTTGATTTGGTGTTGAAGTTAGTGGATTGAGATAGTTGCTTACTCCATAGCAAAGATGTCACTTATTTCTAAGCTTTATGTTGTTCTTATATATTTATGACATGTAGATATTGTAAATCTGTCATCTGCACGATAGATGGTTTGGCGGGTTTGCTGGCTTGCCAAATACCATATGGAACATAACGCTAAGACTGCAATAACAGATGGGTTATTGACTTCTTTTTCAGCTCACTATGTATCAATCAATAAACCTGTGGTAAGGTCTTCCATTATAAACAAGTGCTTGATATGGCGGTATCTGTTTAATCTTTGCAAGCGTTATTATTTGATTGTATTTACAATGGTAGATTAAATCTATGTGAAGTACATTGCTCATAAATGGCTTTTATCTTTTTTCTGAGATAAATCTAATTGTATGCTTTGAAACTAGCCAACTCTGGTTGTTGAAGAATACAAAAATCTCCATATATATTTACACACAATATATCATAGAATAGAACTTTAAGCCTCTAAATTTGATAAACACCTATAAAGTGTAACAAAAAAACAAAACAAAAAACCCTCTGGAAACTAATGTGCTTGTTTTATAATATAATCCAGTGAGCAGACTTTTGTAATCAGATGATTGAACAAGAAACGAAAATTCACTATTAGGAGTGTAAACGACAAGGATTAATCGAAGATATCTTATTCACTTGGATGAGGTGATATGAGAGTCTCAACATATATAGTTCGATAATATGTAGACTCCATCTTCGGATACTTAAAATACCAATAGTTTGTTGCGAAGTCCTCCATACTCACCTTGTGAAAACATTTGTTATTCTTGTTATCCTCGGCAATGGCAAACCAATTTCCACACGTATTATGAATTGTGGATATATTTCGTCTTCTCAAGTCCTGAATATGATAGTATGAGTGGGGGAAAGCGGTCACCTTCACCCACCCGTCTCCATCACCATCCAGCCTCCAAAGATCACCTGCCACCAACTCATAACTATCAGCATCATCATCATCATCATCATCACCACCACCACCACCACCACGATAAGCTACACACAAGTGAATGCTTCCATTTAGAACCACTAACCCTCCAGAATAGGTTGATATACCACGTGGAATGGGCGGAAATTGTATAACCCTAAAGACTTCTGAATTGACATCAAAAGATATAATGGCCAGATCAGAATTTATGGAAGATCTCAGATTGAAGTATAGAGTTTGGCCTGAGAAAGTAGCCTTGGACCAATAGGAGAAGGTGTTAGGGTTTTTATAATGGAAATTGATATTAGTTTTGATCTTTCTCCACGAATCTAATCTCTGGGAATAGATATAACTCCTACAAGCCCTAACCGTGTCCCTGCAATTACCAGCAAGCGCTATATGCAGAAGTTTGTAATCATTAGAAGAGTCGATATAGAAACCAATAATACCGCTACGATATCTCAAATCGGAAAACTGAATATCATTATAAGGCAACATTTTGTAGGCACCAGTGAGTGGATTCCAAAACGCAAACCGCTTCTTATCCATCGAGGTTAAACACACCAATCCATCTAAGCTTGTTAAAATATATTTGACCTTAGGATCAAAGTGCTTAGAAGGTATACAAACCATATCCCTGGCCCTGAGGGTTTCACAATCAAGCTTGCAAAAACTCCCTGGTGGCCGTGAGTTGTCGACCAATGAATCAAATATGAGGAGTTTATAGTCGATGGTTGATAACTGCTTTTGCTTGCAAAGGTGAATTCTTCCAAACTCGGGGGTCGATAAGTACGAGTTCCATTGCTTGCAAACACACCTGCAACGACCTACGTACTTGGGAGGAAGTCTTGGTAATATCTCGTGTATCAAATCGAGAGGTAGCTCAACCATACTATTCTTCTTCTTCTTTTGGGGGTCCTTCATGCTAGATTGGATTATCAAACGATGCAATTGTTGTACCAAAAGCTGAACAAATAAGTATACTAGGGCCGGTTTGTCTAACAATAAAACTACGTGATGATCTTTTTGTAATGTAACTTTATTTATACGGTATATCTTTAACTTGGAAACGTATTCCTAATTATAATTTTAGCCACTAATTCGCTAGCTTGTCTATCTAAAATCGAGAATAATTCCAAACACGTAAAAGAATTATAGTTTTTAGTTCTTTTAAACAAATATTGCTGTGTGAAACAATCTTTACTATTTATAAATAATGAATGCTATTTTTTGAAATCTTAAAATCTTAATATTAAAAATTGAAACTAATTTAGTTTGTTTAAATTACCTCTAACTATCCTTTGATACATCTTAAACTTTGATCAATTTCAAACTTGTCAACATTTCAAAACACAAGCTATATTAATTTTTAAAAAAAATACGTGCTTTGTATTTCAAAAAACACACACTTTGCATCAAAGGTTGAACCGGAATCACGGTTTCGCAAGAAATAATTATTTGCCGTTATACACCGTCGTTTTGCGCAGATATACGTCTAGTATAGTATAATAAATCAATGAGGGCCATAGTCTAACTATTTTGATTAGCTCAGCCAGGGGGAAAATAGATCTCTAATAGTGCGTTTCCGAGTTTTATTCTTGAAAGAAGGTTAAACAAGTGAGAAAAAAACAAAACAAATTCGTGATCTTTAACTTTTTCAAGAGAGAGAAAAAGAAGAAAATGAAAGTAAATTTAACTAAATTTCTCTACCAAACTTTCTTCAAAAAACTTTCTTCCTATAAGTAGATGATTTGTAAGAAAATTATATTATGAAACTCTTAATAAATACAATTCGCTAGAAAACATTTTACATAATAAGTCGCTAAGACTTTCAATAATAAGTCGTTAACCCACATTTTACATAGCAACTCGCTAGAAAACATTTTACATGCCAAGTCGCTAACTCTGTTAAAGGAAAGTTGCTATCTATTATTTCAAAAGCAAGTGGCTATCTTATAACAAAGGTAAGTCGCTATTTATCATTTTATGTATTATAGACACTTTTTGTCCACTAACTTAACAGATTGCAGACTAACACAGATAACATGATAAGATAAGCAAACTAACACAGAGGACACCATGAAACAGATAAGCAATCAACACAGAGGACACCACAAAACAAGACAAGACAAAGATATGCATCTGATCACAATACATATCCAACAATGGTGCAGAGATAAACGAGATAACTTGTAAAATTCTCCCCCTCAATCAATGTCACCAATGAACATTGATTGAATTAAACTTACCCGTTATAAAACAAGAGTATATCATTTGTTCGAACTTCATCTATGATCCCGTGTCATTATTGAATGACATTTCTAGGACTGTAGATGTTATCGAAAACAAGGGATATATCTTTTATCCGTTTGTGGGAAACGATTTAAATTATTAAATAAAAAATGATTTTTGATATTTTGTAAGAAAGAGATTTTTTTTTCTTTCTTTTTTTTTTAACTGATTTGTACACATATTTATAAGAGCGAGTCCTGATTCAAGACGAATAGGAGTTAAAGTACGGTACATCAGTTCTGGCAAGCAACAATTCCTGAGTGAGCAATATTCATTTCTGATGGAAACCAAGTCATGATGTTCCTGATTGAATTGAGCATTGTACCTGAAAAAGACTGAGGACACATTGCACTAGAAGCACATGTAGTATTGCAAATGGATGAGTTAGTGACATGAGTAATCTCACTATTGGATGTTTCACAGTTTGATCTAGGCGTGTCATTAATAGAGATCCCTTTAGGTTCAATATTCTTGAAGAGTTTTCTGTGGGCATCCACTTAAGGCAAGATCTAGGTATGTAAGTCCGTTTGGATCCTGTAAACTTAAATAATCGCGAAGGGAATCCATTTGAAACAAATTGCTAGTAGATTTGGATGTGCACTTCCTGTTTTGTTGTTGGTCCTTCGTAATTAGTTTGTTTCTTAGGGGATTGATCGACCATTTGATGCTTCTTATGAGAACTAGATGACCTCCTAGAATTCATGATCTTAGGACTTTGTGCATTAAGTCGGGTTTGTTATTCATCTTATCGGAATGAAATAGTGAAGTGATCTAGAAAACTAGAAGGGGTTTGAATAGTTTACCAATTAAAAACTTTGTTTTGAAACTTATTGAAAGATCAATTGATATTGATCTTGGATATGTTGATGAAATATGCAAGCAATATGTAAAGAGTAAATAAGGAAAGAAATGATCAAACCACAACAAGTTGTTTATAGTGGTTCGGTCTACAAGGACTCTTTTTCCTTGCCCTACTCCACTCCCCGAGTCTCACACTCGAGAGTTTAACTTCACTAGTCAACAAGCTCCTTTCACCGGCGGAGAAAACCTTTACACTTCGCTTACACTATTTCCGACACTAAGCTAGATGTCGAGTTCTTTCCAAGGGTACAACTACTCCCACACACAATGTATTTTGAGGACTAAAATACTAACCACTCACACTCACAAGATTATGATGGTTTAATACAACAATGAAGTATGAATCAACACTAGATCATACAACACTAAACAAACAAGACTTCCAACTTCTCGCTTGAAGCTTGAATGTGACTTGATCTTCTTTGCTACAAAAGAGATCACTAATATGATATGAAACCGAGTTAGAAAGGTTAGAGAGAAGATATGTATGAGAGTATAGTGGAAAGGGATGAAAACTACTTGGTTTGGCATTGCTATTTATAGCCAAATGGATGTGAGCGCCCACGACCACGGAACCCTTAAAAGGGTTCCGCCTGTACCATTTTGGTACCGCCAGTCCGATACCAAGATATCAAAATCTTTGCTAAAGTCAACTATATCTAAGTGAGATTGTGCAAGATATGAAGAGTACAACCACACAAAATATCTAATGAAATCTTCCAATGATTTCCATGATGCATCACATGATGTCATATGTTGTATTTCTATTTTTAGAAATATGCAAGTACTTAAGTAGTGTTTGGTTTTAAGAACCCAACACATTCTAAAACTACTATCATACATAATGATTAGAGTCATATCAAGATGTCACTAATCATAAATGTAAATGCTTGAATGATGAATATATTGTTTGAAAAAGCTTGTTTTAATATCTATTAAACTTGACAAGCTTTAAGCTTTTATACAAATTAAATTTACTTTTGTCGTTAACAAAACTTAGGTAAAGATCAAAATATAAATAACGCTTAATGACGATATTTGTATTAACAATCTCCCTTTTGTTGAGGACAAAATATAAATTTTATTTTTATAAAAGATACAAAGTTTGTGCAAGAGTTATAAAAATATTAGTTTTAGAACTTGAAAAGGAAATGATAATGCAAGTGTATGATGTTTGACTTTTTAGAAAGTCAAAGTATTCACTAGTTGATGCATGATGTTGACTTTTCGTAAAGTCAGTATGCGCTTGACTTTTAAGAAAAGTCAAGTATTATCAATGAGGTATCATGTTTGACTTTTTCGAAAGTCAATGTATGCAGCTTGACTTTTAAAAGTCAAATAAAAAGTTCAAGTTCTATATTTTCTCCCTTTTGTCTCAACAAAAGAAGAGGCGATGCGGAATGTAATGAGCTCGAGCCATTATCTCCCTTGATCAAAGCTCCCCAAATTGGGTGCTTAATGGGAAGATACATGGATTGTGAAAATAAAGCTACAAAAAAATGTTAGTAATAATGATCATTCACAAGCATTTCCAAACACTATGTAAAAGCACCAACACTATAATAAAAACACCATTCATTAGTTAAAATTTTCATGAATAAAGATCATGAAATGGGAACACAATGATGTGTTTTAGTACAATAAAAAGAAAATAATCCTAAGAAAAGAAGAACTAGAAATGCTAAACTATGACCATCCTAATTAGATGGTGGATGAGAAAGAGCGTTGAGGCGCTCAAGGATGTGATTGAGGATGAACCTCATTTCCTCTTGAAAGTCATGGACCATAATCCGGGTCCTTTCAACGGTTTGGGCCGTTTGCTCACAAGTTGAGCAACCATGCCTAGGAGGGTAGAATGTTTGGGAAGGTTGTGGTGGTGGAATGGAAGATGTGTTGGTGTTGTTGGGGATGTTTGGGGTGGTCATGATGGAGGCAAGCAAAGCATTTTGCATTTGCATAGTCTCACTTAAGTGAGAATCCACCATGCCTTTGAATTGGTGGAGGTTGTGGAGTTCCGCTTGAATCTCCTCTCTAGTGGGATTGGCATCCCACATGCACTCCTCAATGTCCTCAAGATGAGGGGACATTGATGTGGGGAGTGGATGGTCCCCATACAAAGGACCATGAATGTCTTTGTGAATGGGGTGGAAGAGAAGAGGTTTTGGCCCTAAAGGGGCGTTTGGGTCAAAAGATGACCTTGGTGATTCATGAGCTATTCGCTCAATTGTGCCAAAGGATGGCAATGGTGGTGGATGATTTGGCCTAGGAGGCAAGTCATCCAAGTCCTCCAAGAAAGGATTTGGTGAAGTTGGTGGAGTGGAAAATAACTCCATAGGAATGAGAGTTGGAGACCTTGGTGGTGAAGGTGGTGAGGTGTTTTGGATGTTTGGATGGGTGCCGTGGAGGTGAAGTTGGTGTTTTGTAGGTGGTGGAGTGGTGATCACAATGTGTGATTGAGTAGGTGTAGCCAAGGTAAGGTTTGTATCATCTCGTATTGGAGATGATATTGTGAGTGGAGAAGACTCGGATGAGGAGCTAAGGTTAACAAAGCAACAAGGCCTCACACTCATTCTAGCGGTTTTCTTGCAAGGTTTAGGAGAGGATTTTGTCATTTTTGACTTGGGTTTTTCTTTGCTAGATAATGGTAAGAATGAAGAAGGTGTGAGGATGATCATGGTAAAACCTCTCAATTTATAGAAGTGAAAAATTATGGAGAAATGTGTTTGATTTGATGTTAAACCATTGAAGAGATGAGGTTCCTAATGATTTGGAAGTGGGTTGAATGCTAGTCATATCACCCAAGTCAATCCATTCAAGAGAGATGGAGTGAAGAAGAAAAGATTTGCAATAAATGTGTTCTAATGAGTGGAATTTCCTAACAATCAGATCACCCACGGATTGAAGGTACCAAAATTTGGTTCCTTCCTTTATGCCAAAGGGCTCCTTGGGTGGATTTTTCAAATTTTGAATTTTGGTGGAAATGGATTTTTATATACCTAAGTGAATTATACTAGTTCTAATAAGAGTATAAACAAGTTAGGATTGACTTATAAGCAATGGATGGTAATTTGGAATCACGAAGAGTCGAAATTCGTAAAATTACCCGGAGGATCCACGACACCAAAATTTACACGGACGAAACCCTTAAAAGGGTGGCGTCCTGTCCGCTCAGCATGTGCACGGCGGTACCAATTACATAACGGACGGTACCAAATCATTGGTGCCGCCTCGTCCGTGTAGTGCGTAAAAGTAAGACAGAGTGTGTTTTAGGTGTCGGGACTTTTCCAAACCCGAAATTTTTCTCAAGAGATGTTACACTAAACATTTCTAGTTAGGAAAAGTAGATAACACATATATAAACATAGTGGAGCATGTATTTTGAGCAAGGCTTTTTGATTTTCACATTATAGTGAAAATGGGTAAAATTTGATAGCATACTTGTGCTATCCCCGCATGAGATTGTTAGCATACAACATTGTTTCAAGTTATATTATCATCCTACATAATAAAACAACTAATTAGTATCAAACATTAACGATAATGTATTGTTCCAAACACTCCTTAAAGTACCCTCATTTGTCCAACTTCTTGTAAATCTTGTTCATCATCCTACCAAGGCACTTGAACATTCCCTTAGTTTGCTTGAATTCACCGATTCATTTTCAATCTCGGAAGAGACGATAATACTCATGAGGTGGGAGACGAGAGCTTGGAAGACCATCCTGAGCTATTTGATGATGATGATGATGGAGTTGGAGGTTTTGCTCTCTTGCCTTTTGTCTTAGCAACTCGCTCATCACTCAAAGGTACAAAGATGTGAGGATGAGTTCATAGTGAAGGTGCATCCCTTTGGGGTTGGTGGAATTGGTGCAAAGTTTCTATAGAGACGGGTGAGAAGCATCCCGTATGGAAGAGCAACCGATCCTTGAGTTGGAATATCAATCATTCTCCTAGCTATGTAGTAGGCTAAATTGAATGGTTGTCGGTGGACAAGTTGTAGAGCATGTGACAAAGGCAAGCGCTTATGTGATCCCTATTTCCTATGGTGCTAATGACGTTGGCTCTAAGTAGCTCCTCCCATTTCTTAAATTCGGCTTAAGTTCATTTAGCTCCATTCCATATGGATCTCGGTTTACCTCTTTTCCTTTCGGTAACACGGGTTGTATCACCCTTTGGGTTAAATAGGTGTTCACGGATAACATCCTTATCGGCCAAACGGGTTTGGTAGGAAGAGTGCGGTCATTGATTGCATCAAGAACGGTGAGTGACCATTTATCCGAGTAGACACAAGTCCCTCGGTTGGGAATTCCTAGCACTCGAGCAAAGTTGGCTAATGTGATGGTGTAGTCGCTTTGATTGATTCTAAACCTAAGACAAAATTCATCATCGCCTTCATCACTAAAGCCGGTCACACTAGCATAGAATTCTAACACAAACCTAGGACAATTGGTTCATCGATGTCAAGGAGACAATCGAATTGAATGGCGGCTAGTTCTTCACGAGATTGGTATTTTCAAGGAAGGATGAGTGAATGGTTCTACCTCATGGAAATACCTTGATTCTAGACCCTTAAATATTTCTACTTGTTCCTTGGTAAGTCCTTTGGTTTTGTGGTGTTTGGGAATGTAGTTAAGGGTGTCTTTGTGATCATAGAATCTTGCGGCTACCATGGTTATTCCTAAGGACAAGAATTGATATGTTAAAAGTGAGAATAAACTTTAACGCTTTTGGTTCTAGTGTGTGCCTATATGAAAACAATTTGAGTTGCGGTTATCTCGACTCATTTTATGCACAAAATGGTTTTAGTGGGGTGTTTGGCAAATACTATGAGATAACCCAAATGCTCCTAATTCAATGTGGCTTCATTTGAATATACCCGGAATGCATATTAGTTACGCAATACCTTTAGTATTCAAGAGCATGCAAGTGATGAAAGTTTGACGTTTCTATTTGTATTTAACAATGAAAATTGTTTTTCTACAAGTGAGAAGCTTTTCAAAATTTTTGACATGGGGTGTTTGGTTATTTGAATAAGGCCTTATAGTTATTATCTATTGATTAGTGGGAAGCATGATTTGTTTATGCAATATGATAATGTAGTACCTAATTTCAATGACTAGTTATGCAATTTGCCAATTGAATTCATATTTAGTATAAAAGCATACATAAAACCCCATGTAATGATTTGTGATAGTTTTGTGCATAAATAAGAATCCTAGACTCAGAATTTAGAGATAAAATGTAGTTAGGATACTTACAATGATGTTATCTTCAGTGATTAGTGAGTGGGAAGGTGTCAATAATGAGCTTGGTTTAATGTTTACACGCTTTGGTAAAGTGGGTTTTGAGGAAGAGGATGTTTAGTATATAGCGCTTTTGTTTCAGAGACATTGACGGACCGACGGCACCAAATATTTGGTTCCGTCTGTGTTGTCGCTTGTGTCGTACTACAGAGGTGTACAAGACAAAATTGTTTTGTTTTGACTATTCTAATGTTTTGGGCTATGTTTATCCTACATGTTTGGTTCCATTAACCCTAAACCAAGTCTAAGAAGATTAAAAGGTTCTCGCTAAGAGGCTTAGTTAAGATGTCGGCAATGTTGTCTTCGGAGGATACTTTCTCGATTGAAATGTTTCCTTTTGAACATTGTCGCGAAGAAAGTGATGACGGATTTCAATATGTTTTGTACGAGCATGTTGAACGGGATTCTTGTCGAGATCGATGGCTCCTTTGTTGTCGCAAAGTATCACAATGTCGTTGAGATGAATTCAGAATCTACGAGAGCTTGCTTCATCCAAAGAGCTTGTTGACATGCTTTTCCTACCGAGACGCACTCGGCTTCAAGAGTTGAGATGGCTAAAGCCGCTTTCTTTTTGCAAACCATGAGGTGAGACAATGTCCAACAAAAGTGCAAATACCACTTGTACTTTTTCTATCGACATAATCACCGGCATGATCCGAGTCGGCATACACTATGGTTTCTATACCGCTCCTTTGGGATACCATAATCCTAAACACGTTGTTCCCTTAATGTATCTAAAATCCTTTTAAGGCTTCTAAGTGTGATGCCTTTGGTTTTCTTGAAAGCGAGCACATAGACAAACACTAAACATAATGTCGGGTCTATCGCCGTAAGATAGAGTAGGCTACCAATCATTCCTCTATATTTAGTGTTATCTACGGATTCACCTTCTTCGTCCTTGGTGAGTTTAGTGTCCGAGGACATGGGTGTTTTAGTTGGTTTGGAATCTTCAAGACCAAATTTCTTAAGCATGTCTTTTATATATTTAGATTGGTTAAAGAAAATGCCATCTTCTAGTTGTTTAATTTGAAGTCCTAGAAAGAAGTTTAATTCACCCATCATACTCATTTCAAACTCGTCAGCATGATTTTAGAGAAATCATCACATAGTTCTTGACAAGTTGATCCGAATATAATGTCATCAACGATATTTGAACAATGATAATTTGTGATTCCTTTTCTTGGTAAAAGAGTATTATCTACTAATCCCATAGTGTATTTGTTATCAATAAGAAAAGTCTTAAGTCGGTCGTACCAAGCTTTAGGTGCTTGTTTAAGGTCAGATAATGCTTTCTTGAGTTTGAAGACATGATGTGGTTTCTCAAAGTCGGTAAAACCGGAGGTTGAGCAACATACACTTCTTCGTTAATAAACCCATTAAGGAAAGCACTTTTAACATCCATTTGAAATAATTTAAAGTCATAAGCACATGCATAAGCAAGTAATATTCTAATAGATTCAAGTCTAGCTACCGGTGCATAAGTTTCATCATAGTCAATCCCCTCTTGTTGATTATAACCTTGTGCAACAAGCCTAGCTTTGTTTCTAGATACTACACCATTTTCGTCCATTTTATTTCGAAAGACCCATTTTGTTCCAATTATAGTTTGGTCTTTGGGTTTTGGAACTAATTTCAAACATCATTTCTAACGAATTGGTTTAATTCTTCTTGCATGGCTATTACCCATGATTCATCTTTTATTGCTTCATTTATGGTTTTAGGTTCAATGGTGGATACAAAACAAAATAATTACTTTGATTTTGGGCTTGTGACCTTAAGGTTCTTTGATTAAGTTGTCCTATGACCTTTTCTAAAGGATGACTTTTAGATTCTTTGATGTTTATAATTTCCTTATTTAATGGTTCATCTTCCTTGTTATTATTAATTTGACTTTCTATTATTTGACTTTCAACTAAGTCATCATCTACCAAAGGTGATGTCTTAGAGGGAGGTGGACTTTCATCAAATGTTATGTTCAACGATTCCTCGACTATCATTGTTTCTTTATTTAGGACAATGTAAGCTTTACTAGTTTGAGAGTAACCAAGAAATACACCTTCATAAGACTTTGGGTCAAACTTGGTGAGATAATCCTTAGTATTAAGAATAAAGCATTTACAACCAAAGACTCTAAAATATCCTAACGTTGGCTTTTTACCTTTATAAAGTTCATATGGTGTTTTGTTTAAGAAAGGACGATTAAGACTCTATTTAAAATATATGTAGAAGTGTCAATCGCGTTACACCAAAACTTTTGAGGAATGTTTTGTTCATTAAGCATTGTTCTACTCATTTCTTGAATTGTTCTATTTTTACGCTCTACTACTCCATTTGATTGAGGTGTTCGTGGAGCGGAAAAGTTATGTGTTATACCATTTGTATCACAAAAGTTTCCAAATTGGGTTTCGTTGTCAAATTCACGACCATGATCCGCTCGGATTGACACAATTTTAACACCTAGTTGGTTTTGAATTTTCTTGCTAAGAATTTCAAATTTATCAAAAGCTTCATTTTTGGTTTTCAAAACAACGCCCAAGTAAACCTTGAGTAATCATCTACTATGACCAAAGTGTATAAGTTGCCTCCGTAGCTTTTATAGCGGATGGTCCAAACAAGTCCATATGTAATAATTCTAGACACTTAGATGTGGACACCATATTTTTAGATTTGTGACTACTATGTGTTTGTTTACCAATTTTGCAAGCGCCGCAAAAGTGTTGGTCATATTTTAGTTTTGGTAAATTCCTAACTAGCTCTTTTGAAGATAGGTTTTGTATAAGTCTCATATTAGCGTGACCTAAGCGCCTATGCCAAAGAGATGAGCTATCGCTCAACGTTGTTAGGCAAAGTTTGTCATTAGATGTTTTATCTATTTTCATGACGATATGTTATTTTTCCTAACTCCTTTAGCTATGGTGATACCATCTTTTAGTATTTTACTACCATTTTCATCAAATAGTACTTTATACTTTTTATCACATAGTTGGCTAATACTAAGTAGATTAAATCCTAACCTATCCACATGAGCAACATTTTCAATAGTTAGGGAGTTATGAGCGATCGTACTTTGCCAATGATTTTGCTTTTGAGATTACTACCAAAAGTGACATTACCTCCGCCATACTCTTGGTATGATGAGAAGAGACTTTGTTGCCCGTCATATGCCGTGAGCATCCACTATCTTTTATCCATTCATCGTGTTCCAATCCAACTTTCAAGCATACCTAAGAAGTAAATAACTCAAGCATTTGGTCCCCAATATCTCATGGGTCCGTTTGGGTTAAACATACCATTTATTTGATTCATGTATGGAAACGATGGGTAAGAGTTCCATGACATGTAACTGGAGTTTGATATGGTCTAGAAAGTTTTGATTCCAACCGTTGTGTTGGTAGTTGGGTTGTACGTTGTGGTTGCTCTTAGGAAAGGGCGTTTGGCAAAAGGTGTTTTATATCGTTGTTGAGTAGTTTTGATCTAAATTCATTTTGGCAAGTCCTACTCCCGATGTAACAACCGGTTTTAGTTTAATACTATCATTGGTTTTCTTTGTTACTTTGACAAATTCAAGACGGTCCAGATTGCGAACATTCTCGTCTCATCGAGGTACCCACGGCACCATTTTGCACAACGGACGGAACCCTTATTTTGGTTCCGTCTCGTCCGTGGTGCATCGCAGCAGCTTTGATGTAATGTTCGTCCTTTTCGCCGCTTTTGTTTTGACTCTTTGGAATTAATACCTCATTAAAACCTAGCCCATTCATGTCTCCTGGTGTTTTATGGATTTTAACTATTTCATCGGCAAGAGCGATGTTTTTGTTAAACCTTTTGAACTTAGAATTATTTTCGATTAGAACCTCTTGTGTGAGCTTTAGTTTTTCTATTTCAAGATTAAGCTCTTGACATGATTTACAATCATCGTCATTTGCTTTTCCTTTTTCAAGTCGTTTTGCTTTTTCTTTCAACTCATATACTTCATTTTCCAAAATTCCTTTTGGTTTTTAAAATTTATTTTAGTTATAATTTTAGACTTAGCTCACACAATTGATTATATTGTTTTTGCAAAGTGTCATCATCTATAGAAGAATAAGAAGAGTCGGAAAGTACCTCGCTTGACTCATGTGCCATTAGAGCGATCTCTTCCTTGCTTGATTCTTCATCGCTTCACTATCACTCCAAGCACCACTTACAAAAGCTCGTTGAGTTTTGCTTTTAGGTGGCTTGGGACATTCTCCTATGAGATGACTTGCATCACCACATCTAAAACACTTTCTTTCACCTTTACCCTTTTGTCATCCCGATCTTTTCGAATGGCTTTTTTCTTCTCGAGGTTGTCTTACAAACTTTCCTCTTCTTCTAAAGAACTTTAAAATCTCTAACGGCCATGGCATACTCCTCATCTTCACTACCGGAGCAAGATTCGTCGTCATCGCTGATTCCGCCTTTGCTTTTAGAGCGACGGATTTGATCTTCTCCTTCTTCCTTTGATGATCTCCGAATCTTTCTCCATTACCATTTCGTGAACTTTGAGGTTGCCAATTAGCTCGCCTAGTGACATTTTTGAGAGATCTTTTGATTCTTCAATAGCGGTCACTTTAGCTCTCCATTTGGGATGAAGTGCTCTAAGAAATTTCCTGACAAAGTTCTTACTACGAAAAGATTCATCAAGTGCTTTAAGTGATGTAATAATAGTATTGAAGCGAGCAAAGCCACAATCAATGGTTTCATCTTCAGGGATAACAAATTGTTCATATTGTTGAACAAGAAGATCAATTTTGTTATCCTTGACTTGTGAATTACCTTGATGTGTAACAATTAAAGATTCCCAAATATCTTTGGCGGTTTCACACATAAAAATTCTTTCATATTCTTTTCTAGGTAAAGCATTATAAAGCATCATTTTAGCTTCATTATTTTTAGCAACTAATTTCTTTTGTTCATCAACGTAAATATCTTTTGTTGTAGAACTAAAATCCCTTTAACAATAATAAACCAAAGATCTATATCTTTTGATTTTACATATGTTTCAAAACGGTTTTTCCAATAGATAAATCCATTGGTTTCAAAGAGTGGTGGTCTTTGCATAGATTGCCCTTCTTTAAAGTTTTCGTAATCCATGGATCGCTTCAAGTTTATAAAATACAAGTTATTTTAGAAATTCTTGAGCAACGAGGCTCGTACCAATTGTAGAAAACTAGAAGGGGTTGAATAGTTTACCAATTAAAAACTTTGTTTTGAACTTATTGAAAGATCAATTGATATTGATCTTGGATATGTTGATGAAATATGCAAGCAATATGTAAAGAGTAAATAAGGAAAGAAATGATCAAACCACAACAAGTTGTTTATAGTGGTTCGGTCTACAAGGACTCTTTTTCCTTGCCCTACTCCACTCCCCGAGTCTCACACTCGAGAGTTTAACTTCACTAGTCAACAAGCTCCTTTCACCGCGGAGAAAACCTTTACACTTCGCTTACACTATTTCCGACACTAAGCTAGATGTCGAGTTCTTTCCAAGGGTACAACTACTCCCACACACAATGTATTTTGAGGACTAAAATACTAACCACTCACACTCACAAGATTATGATGGTTTAATACAACAATGAAGTATGAATCAACACTAGATCATACAACACTAAACAAACAAGACTTCCAACTTCTCGCTTGAAGCTTGAATGTGACTTGATCTTCTTTGCTACAAAAGAGATCACTAATATGATATGAAACCGAGTTAGAAAGGTTATAGAGAAGATATGTATGAGAGTATAGTAGAAAGGGATGAAAACTACTTGGTTTGGCATTGCTATTTATAGCCAAATGGATGAGAGCGCCCACGACCACGGAACCCTTAAAAGGGTTCCGCCTGTACCATTTTGGTACCGCCAGTCCGATAACCAAGATATCAAAATCTTTGCTAAAGTCAACTATATCTAAGTGAGATTGTGCAAGATATGAAGAGTACAACCACACAAAATATCTAATGAAATCTTCCAATGATTTCCATGATGCATCACATGATGTCATATGTTGTATTTCTATTTTAGAAATATGCAAGTACTTAAGTAGTGTTTGGTTTTAAGAACCTAACACATTCTAAAACTACTATCATACATAATGATTAGAGTCATATCAAGATGTCACTAATCATAAATGTAAATGCTTGAATGATGAATATATTGTTTGAAAAGCTTGTTTTAATATCTATTAAACTTGACAAGCTTTAAGCTTTTATACAAATTAAATTTACTTTTGTCGTTAACAAAACTTAGGTAAAGATCAAAACATCCGATATAAATAACGTCTTAATGACGATATTTGTATTAACACACATTCAATGAATATTCTCTTGAGCTTCTTCCTAATGTACATTTCCACATTATTCATAAGTTGAATAAATGTGTTGATGTACTCATGAATTTCCATTCCAAGATGTTTCTTGAATGAAATTCCGGTCACATGTTGATCAAAGTCTCGGAATATTCCTCATTGATAAATGGTGAAATTGGTTGAAGATTACTTGAAGTGCGAGATTCGAGTCTTCCATTAATACCTTCTTTTGGTAATTTGAAGCTTCATTGTTCTAAGTTCAACAACACAGCTTCTTGTCAATGTGGATAAGTCCCGACGAAGAGAGCATTGCATGTTCGATGCCTAGTTGTGGATAACGGATGTGTGAGATGCTAATGAAGTAGTTGAAAGGACTCAATGTTGCATTCCATTTGCCTTGCATCATTTGTCAATACCAAGTGTGACTCATTAGATTTAGACTCAGATTGTGAAGTGTGTTGATCATAAATTGTTGAATCAATCAAGGTAAAACATTCAAGATAGCAACCGGTTTCATTGTTCCGCGAGGTATCATAAAGTTCAAGTACTTTGGAGATTAAAGGGTCGTTGATGTAAGACATTGTGTTGATGGATATTAGATAAGAGTAACTTGCATCAATTTACCAAATTTCTATATAAACAAGTCGCTAACAGACAACTCGCCAAGAATCATAACACCAAGTCGCTACGAATTATAAGAAAAGTCTTTAAGCACCAAGTCGCTAAGAATTATGACAACAAGTCGCTACACCAAGTCGCTAGACACGTTAAGTTGCTAAAGAACAACTCGCTAAGATCCAAGTCGCTAGTATCAAGTCGCTAACAATTTACACTACAACTCGCTAACAATTTCAAGCAAGTCGCTAACCTCACTAAGTCGCTGGCCGTAGTGGAGAATCCACTAACTTGTACTATTTTTCGCTTGTCTCAATAGACAAGTCGCTAGGCTCAAGTCGCTAACAACTAACATCAGAACTCGCTAACTTTTCATCAAGCAAGTCGCTACGATGAAAAACACAACGAGAACCAAGTCGCTAGCAAGAAAAACTTCAAAAACACACTTTTCAATCCAAAACAAGCTCAACCACGGTGATTCAAGCTTACCAAATCAAATCCCAAGCACTTACAATGATTCTAAACACAAAAGTACACCCAAAATTCAAACTTTAACACTAGAGATGATCCAAATGATGCAAAAACCACTAAACTTTCTCAAAATCAAAAACCATCTAAAACCACTAGAAATCCAAGGATATGAAAGAGAGGTGATCAAACCATGGCTCTTGATACCAATTGTAAGATATTAGATTTCACAAACATATCATATCATAAACAAGTAGGCGTACAAGATGAGTTTTAGAGAGAGAAAGTGGGATATTCTAGAAAGAGAAACTCATGGAAGGTTAGATTCCATATGAACATCCAACTCTCTCCCTTGTGGGGAGAGGGCTATTTATACAAACTACAACGCCCTCCTACGGGCTGTGGATCAGGCATACAATGGGTAAAGACCCATCCTTCCTCCACGGTGTTGCACTAGACTAAACTATGCTACTAACTGACTAACAACTAACATTATAAACGATATGTCTACGAGCTAACTTAAGCTAGATTATGCATGGGGTGACCGATGCTTCACACTATAATTTTCAATTCCTAACACTCTTAGATCAAATACTTGTAGTAAAGAGATCGCAATTACAACAAAAAACAACCTATAAAATAAATTAAAACAAAACTATACACACAAACCTTTCAATTGTTTTGGTTCACCGATAGATCAAACAAATGCATTTGTTGCAGAGGACGCGCCCATTCAATCCTCGTAAAGGAACGCGTGTGTTTTGACAAAGGGACCGAACCATCCACTACTACCGGTCTACGTTATAAGAAAAGTAAGGTAACCGTGCATGTACTAATTCGACTTGCTAAAATTGTAAGGCTAGTCCCAATCACGCCCAATACATCGGTTGGGCAACAAAAAAAACACCCACGACCGATGTGGAGTTCGGTCAGTGGGTTGTGGCCATGGGTCATCATATCGGTCGAGTACCATTTTTGGGGACATCGGTTCAAAATCGCTGATTTAATATTGCTTATTCCTT
Organism: Chrysanthemum lavandulifolium; assembly: GCA_022545495.1. Classification (NCBI taxonomy): domain Eukaryota; kingdom Viridiplantae; phylum Streptophyta; class Magnoliopsida; order Asterales; family Asteraceae; genus Chrysanthemum; species Chrysanthemum lavandulifolium. Next base: position 26,583,270 of record CM040241.1, on the reverse strand, counting down.
TTTTCTCTCTTTTTCTTTTTATTTCTTGAGTTGGGAAAACACAAATTGAAAACATAAATTGAAACTTGAACAATTAATCGAAACATGAAATACATAATACGCTTAAACATAAAAAACTACAACGACATCGATGAAAATAAAACTACTAAAAATTAAAAAACGAATCATCGAGACCCAACCCTTAGAACTTGAAGGGAATTAAACTCGCCATTAAAGAGCCGAGTCTCCATTATGTCAAAATAGTTATCTTGGAGATACCGAGCTTCCTTTCTTGCTTTCACGATTTAGCGCTTCTCACGTCTCGCTTCTTCCATAATCTCCCTATAATTTTCTTTGTCCTGTTCAAGTTGACGGTGGAGTTGGAACAATTGGATTGTTCACTGGTGGGGTGTTTAAAAATAGGTTTTCCGGTGGTGTTGAGTAAACTTCAACTTCTTCTGAAGTTGAAAAGCTAGTTGGAGGAAACTGTGGTGAAGTTGGGAATTGCTGAGAAAAGCTTGTTTCCGACAACTTTTGTGGACTTGGGAATTGTTGAGAAAAATCTTTGCGAGACATTTTTGTGTGTGAATTGTATGAGTTGTGTGTGAATTGTGTGAGTTGTGTGTGTGAATTAATGGACTGGTAGGGTTGTATATATAGTGTCATCAAGTAGCTGTGATTTAATTTGAATTTGAAATTTAAATAATCCTGCTCCTATTTGAAATTTAATTTTAATGAATTTAAATTTAATGTTTAAAATGTTTGAAACTAAAAGAAAAAAAGAAAAAAAAAACGTTGGGTCATCGATTGTGGCGTCCCAGGCTGCGTATGCAGTCACCTGGAAAGAAAAATCGACGCGTGGCGTTGGAACTCGGATCATCTCCGGTCACGATTGGGACCAACTTAAAAGTAAAAACGTAAGAGGTTCATTTAATAATTAATATTATGTTTGAACTTTAAATAGTCCTTGTTATGTGATTAATCACCCCTGAACAATGCACCTGTCACTCTGTCAGGAGTTAAGGTACTAAAGGGTGTATAATTATAATTTTCTGAATGTCAAAGGGTTGAATTGATAGAAACATTAAATAAACAAAATCTAGTAAAAAAACATAATTATTGGTATTATAGAAATTGAGAGTAGGTCATCATATCGTATCATTATTCAATTGAGTGTCCCATTATCAAAAAATGCCCCCCAATACCCATGTGAAATACTACGTAATGTCTTTCTTTAGTAAGTTAAAAATGAAATCTTATTAAAATTTCATAATCTATGGTACATATAAAAAAAATGATCAAATCTTAAAAGATGAAATGTTAAAAGTTAAAGATGAGATAAATATATGGTGTAATTAATAATTTTATTAAAACACCTCATTACTTAAAAGTATGATTATTTATTCACATTGTACAACCAATTAAAAGCATATCTACTAAATTAAAAACAAACAGTTAAAACATATCTTATTAAAAAGTACAATAAAATTTCATAATGTACAATTTAAACAAACTACAACATAATCTAAAATATAACATAATTAAACACACTAATTAAAGTTATTTTTAAAACCCCTAAAATGAAAAGTACATGTTATTATACACATTATACAAATTAATAAAACACATAAAACTTCATACAATTTATGATTGATAGTACGTATAGTTTTGAAAATCGGACCGACCAACGGTTCAACCGGAACCGGTGTCGTCACCGGTTCGCTAACCAATAAAAGCTATCCGAAAACGAACAGGAGGACCCGTTGAAACGGATACAACCGGTGAATCATGTCTCATCGAGATATATTCTCCGGTTATCGTCACAGAGCACCCGCAACGCCACGCTGGTACCTGTTATACTATATATAAAGGAAAACCAAAAGAAAAATGAAAAGTTGAAACTAAAATGAAATGTAAAAACATATATTTCAAAAGAAACTATTAATACATATCGAAACCGGATTGACCGGGACGCTTCAACCGGTGGGTTACGCAACCCGTCGGGTTGACTCGGTTTTAATCGACCTCTTTTGACGGACGATTCATCCGGTTGAACCACCCGGTCCGAACCGGTTTCAAAACATTATGTTTAATCCTTAAATCTTCAAACTTTTATTATTTTTCGTTTATAACCCATAAACTTTTTTTTAAAACAAAACCATCTGTCGCTATAAAATCTCGTTGCTATGCACGCAGATGCCTCTGGTTTAGTTAAAAATGTGGGTCATTAAGCGTTTTAATGGTGGTGTGCACATCACTTTTAGTGGTGTATATCACCCCTTTTAATTACCTCATCTCTCAAAACTATCATTGGAGACAAAAATCACAAAGTCTAATAAAAATAGGACCACTATAATTATCAACCACTCAAATAGAATATTTCTTACTAAATTCTCCCTTTCTTACTAAAAATAAAAAGTAAACAATTAATTTGAGACATTTATAAAATAAAGACAAAATTACACGGTTGGTCCCTGTGGTTTGCTCGTATTGCAAGTTTGGTCCCTAAGGAATTTTAATTACCTCACAGATACTTATTTTTGAAACGTTGCACTCTTTTAGTCCGTAATTTGGATGGCCGTTAGTGCAGTCCGTTAAGTATTTTTCGCTGTTAGTCCTTCGTTAACAAATTTTGCAACGTTAGTCCTTATTTTTTAAAATATAGTTTTCCATGATTCTCCTCCGCTAATAATAGTTATCGCCCGATTTTTACGTTTTGTCCGCTTTCATTCGCTTTTATCCGTTCCCCCGCTTTTTTTTTTCGTCCGTCCGCTTTCGCTTTTTATAGTTTTTGTCCGTTTTCTTACGTTTTATCCGTTTTTCTTACGTTTTATCGGTTTCATCCGTTTTCTAACATTTTTCTTAAATTTTATCCGTTTTTCTTACGTTTTGTCTGTTTTCTTTCGTTTTTGCCCGTTTTTGTCCGTTGTTCTTACGTTTTGTCCGTTTTTCGTACGTTTTTATCGGTTTTCATCCGTTTTTGTCCGTTTTTCTTTCGTTTTTGCACTATTTCAATATATTGAAAATTTTTCCAAAAAGAAAAAAAAAATTGGAAAAAAAATATTTCCGAAAAAAAATAAAAAATTCAAATTTCAAAAAAATTGAATAAAAATTTCAAAAAAATTGAATAAAAAATATTTTTCAAATATTTTTTAAAAATCTTATAAAAATTTTGAAAATTTTTTTTCCAAAATTTTCAATATGTCGAAATAATTTTTTTGTTTCAAAACTTTTTTCAATATTTTTCAAATTTGGACATATTGTGTAAAAAAATTTCAAAAAAAATTAGAAAAAATATTTCCAAAAAATTGAAAAAAATATAAAAATTAAATTCAAAAAATTGAATAAAAATTTCAAAAAAATTTTGAATTTTTTGGAATTTTATTCAATTTTTTGAAATTTGAAATTTTTTTCTTTTTTTCATTTTTTTTTTTCGGAAATATTTTTTCTAATTTTTTTGAAATTTTTTTCCAATTTTTTTTTTTGAAAAAGTTTCAATATGTTGAAATAGTACAAAACGAAATAAAAACGGACAAAATGTAAGAAAACGAATAAAACCGATGAAACCGATAAAATGTAACGAAAACGGACAAAACGTAAGAACAATGGACAAAACGGATGAAACGGGCAAAACGAAAGAAAACAGACAAAACGGAAGAAAATGGACAAAATTTAAGAAAAATGTTAGAAAAACGGATGAAAACCAATAAAAACGTAAGAAAAACGGACAAAAACTATAAAAAATGAAAGAAAACGGACGAAAAACGTAAAAAAGGGGGGAAACGAATAAAAAACGAACGAAAACGGACAAAAACATAAAAAATCGGGCGATAACTATTATTAACGGAGGGACAAACTGTGGAAAACTATATTTTAAAAATAAGGACTAACGTGCAAAATTTATTAACGAAGGACTAACAATAAGAAAATACTTAACGGACTGCACTAACGGCCATCCAAATTAGGGACTAAAAGAGTGCAACGTTTCAAAAATAGGTATCTGTGGGGTAATTAAAATGATTTAGAGACCAAACTTGCAATACGAGCAAACCACAGGGACCAACCGTGTAATTTTGTCTAAAATATATATAGATAATAAATATGAGACGTAAGGAGTATTTCATTTTTGCTAATCTTATTTAATAACAATAACTAATAAATTATGTATAATCCGGTCTTAATTGACTCGATCGAGCCATCATGTCACGTTTCAATTAGTTTAACCGGTGGTTCAACCGTTTTTCGCCAAAACCGCTTTTCGGTCACCCAACCGATTCATGGTTCAACCTACGGTCAACCGGGTTTTAAAACACGGATATAACTACCCTTTTATGTATTTGAAGTTATACAACACAAAATTTCTATAATGTTTTGATATATTTTTCATAATTACAAATCAATATTAGAACAATAAAATAACATCAAGCACAAAACTTTTAGAATTACAAAATTCTAATGTCACATTACAGACAATGGAACAGTTGAAAATATTGCAATTTGTTGTCGCAACGCATTTGAGTACTCGTCGTCTAGTATAAAATCACCGCACAATGTGACAAATTGACACTTATTTTTTTAGGGTTAATAACATTTTAAAGACTATATTTGTCGAGAATAATACGTCACAATGTAATAAAAAATAACTCTTTTAGACATTAAAGTTGACACTTTGCTTTTCTTTAAGATATTACCATATTACGCACCATTTCACCATTTCTAAATTTTTTCGAATTTTTTTCCAAAATAATTTTTTTTGAATTTTTTGAAATACTTTTTTTGAAATTTCGAATTTTTTTTTTTTTAAATATTTTGAAGGGTAAAATGGTCATAATACTTAAAGAAAGACAAAACGCCAACTTTAATGCTCTAAGAGCTTATTTTTTACTCGATACGCAGAATCGCCATTATCGACAAGATATTACTTTAAAAGGTTATTAACTGTTTTTATTTAGCGTTTAAACGGAACGAATTCAGTTAGCTAAAAATGACTTAAACGTGGCATGACACGAAAATTTCGAAATAAAGTATCGATAACGACTGATGGAAAGTGTCCACACCTCCTAGACCACAATGCGTAAAGTAATAGAGATGATATGTCTAGTACTAAAGAGCCAAAATTTAATGCATTTGATGCTCCGATGTCGTTATAGTAGCCATGTGATCGATCTATATAGTATTAGAAAATCTTGAATGAAAATCTTTATTATGGATTATGAAAGTATAAAGAAAAGTTAAGGAATTAATCAATACTTTAAACTTAAGCAAACATAAAAAGGAGGTTGATTTAATACCTAATTAAAGATAGAGATGTCACTTCTTAATTTGCTGGTTTTCTTTTTTCTTTTTGTGTTTACATTAATACTCATCCATCCATTAAAGTCAATTTGAGTATTAGCAACAAAAGATAAATACGAATAAAACTTTTGGTGCTCGTATTACTATTGTATCATCTCTAGCTAGTGTATGTCTATATCCCAAACTTTTTTGAGTGGATGCGTATTCGAAATTTTTGTGTTTTATTCCAAAACACTAAATCCTGTTGCGCAGGTGAAAACAATGGCGAAACTAGAACTAAAAATGAGCGGTTGTACAAAGTTTTCTAACTGATAATATAAAGAGAAAAATTGAAAAAAAAGTGCGACTTCATTAAAATGACTAATTTTAATAAAAATAGAGTTTTATTTTATATATGAAAGGAATAACTAAAAAACTATAAACTCATTTCTTTTTATCAAATACATTAAACTTTCATGATCTTTTATGCAAATTAACATCACAAAACAAAATTCTTAGCATTGTTTTGTGATACACCGAGACCCTCCTAGTGCCGTCCCTGAATATGAGAATTGTGACATGACAATTTTAGATTTAAATGTTTAACCAAACATAAGATAAATATAAAATATTTAAATGTGAGCAAAAATATAAATTGTGTGAAGATTTAGCCAATCTAAAAAAGTAACTTTATGATCATAGATGATTTTTATTGAGTTTTGGATAAAGGCACATGTTTATTTCAGGGGGTTGATTGGGGTTTGCTTATTAGCTTAATTGGGCTTTGTATGATTATGTAGGGATTCATGTTTAGTTTAGTTTTTGGGTCCCTCCTTGCTAATTGTCTTGATTATTTAGGGGGATGCCGTGTATTGTATTTTTTCCGTTTGTTTGGTCTAATAAATTGTTGTCTTTCTAAAAAAAAAGCTTAATTGGGGTTTGCTTATTATCTTAATGTGTCCTATTATCGAATTTGGTTCCTATTATAGAAGCCAAGTGCTTATGATTATTTGCTTTTCTCAGGGTGAAATATTGTATTTTGATACAACATACGATATTTAAGTACTTGGATATAAGAAAAGTGCTTATGATATTTGAGGGCGAAATATTTGCTTTTTGATACATTATATGAGTGTTTAAAACTCTAGATTTTGCTTTTTGATACATTATATGAGTGTTTAGAACTCTCTAACTTGTGCGTATGATTATCCACTTAAGCGGGGGTGTCGGTCATGTACGCATTTTCGTGAGTTGCTTAGAAAATAAGCAAATCAAACCACTATCTCCATCATTGTGTTGTATTACACCTGATCTGCTATTCACTTTTAAAAGCATATGCAACCCAAACACTCCCTTAAACTCTTAGAGTCGATTAATTTGTTTTGAGCAGTACGTTTGAGAGTAGCTTATCAGAAATTGATTAATAGATCATTCCACAACGCAAATATATTTCAAAACACAATCCTAAACTACTTGTGCAATCTAAATTTGAAGTTAAAGTTAAACGATGTTGCTTACACAATAGCAAATATGCCACTTATTTCCATGACTTTACTTGAGGAATTATGTTCTTAAATATTTATATCTCGTAGATGTTGCATGTCATTTGCAAGAGAAATGGTTTGGCCAAATACCTTATGGAACATAAAACTAGGACTTCAATTACAGATGGGTTAATGACTTCTTGTTCGGCTCGCTATGCATCAATCAATAAACTTGTGGTAAACTAGGTTCCCTAATAGTTCAAATATTATATGAAAGTGCTTGACATGACGGTATCTGTTTAATTAACCTTTGCAAGTGTTGTTTTATGCTGGTATTTAAGATACTACTAAGATAGTAGGTTAGCTCTATATATATGAAGTATATTTCTCATAGAACAATGATTGGCATGCCTAACTCGTATACCTAAACTTATGTGTAGGCATTGACATCAGGAGGACCTACTTCTTCACAAACCAAATAACTTATTGCCAGACCTCTTTAGACAAATAATTAGTCACTTTTGTAGGTCTCACGGTCTTTTTCCTTTCTATATGCTTTGAAACTAAACCTTAGGCACATATATATGGCTTTCACCATTCTTTTCTACCTAAATCTATTTGTAACTAAACCTTATATGGATGTGTTGATGTATGATTTGAAACTAGCTAACTCTGTCTATTCCGGTTGTTGAAGAATACAAAAATCTCCAAATTTACACGCAATATATCATAGAATAGAGCTTTAAGCCTCTAAATCTGATAAACACATATAAACTGCAACAAAACACTAAGGGTGAGATTCTCTCAAGTTGTTGTCAAACATGATTGATCATGTTGAGTTTGTTGTGAGCAGAAATAAACAAGTGGGCCCTTAATTTTTATTAAAAGAAAAAGTTTATGCATTTTACTTATTTATGATTGGTAAACATGATGTATCATGTATCACTCAACTTAAGAGAATTCTAATACAAAAACAAAACAAAAAACCCTTGGAAAACCAATGTGCTTGTTTTATAATATAATCCAGTGAGCAGACTTTTGTAATCGGATGATTGAACAAGAAACGAAAATGCACTTAATTAGGAGTGAAAACGACAAGGATTAATCGAAGATATCTTATTCACTTGGATGAGGTGATATGAGAGTCTCAACATATATAGTTCGATAATATGTAGACTCCATCTTCGGATACTTAAAATACCAATAGTTTGTTGCGAAGTTCTCCATACTCACTTTGTGAAAAGATTTGTCATTCTTATTATCCTCGGCAATGGCAAACCAATTCCCACACGACATGAGTTGTGGATATACTTCGGCTTCTCAAGTCCTGAATATGATAGTATGAGTGGGGAAAGCGGTCACCTTCACCCACCCATCTCCATCACCATCCAGCCTCCAAAGATCACCTGCCACCAACTCATAACTATCAGCATCATCATCATCATCAGCATCATCATCACCACCACCACCACCACCACGATAAGCTACACACAAGTGAATGCTTCCATTTAGAACCACTAACCCTCCAGAATAGGTTGATATACCACGTGGAATGGGCGGAAATTGTATAACCTTAAAGACTTCTGAATTGACATCAAAAGATATAATGGCCAGATCAGAATTTATAGAAGATCTCAGCTTGAAGTATAGAGTTTGGCCTGAGAAAGTAGCCTTGGACCAATAGGAGAAGGTGTTGGGGTTTTTATAATGGAAATTGATATAATGATATTAATATTGATCTTTCTCCACGAATCTAATCTCTGGGAATAGATATAACTCCTACAAGCCCTAACCGTGTCCCTGCAATTACCAGCAAGCGCTATATGCAGAAGTTTGTAATCATTAGAGGAGTCGATATAGAAACCAATAATCCCATTACGATATCTCATATTGGGAAACTGAATATCATTATAAGACAACATTTTGTAGGCACCAGTGAGTGGATTCCAAAACGCAAACCGCTTCTTATCCATCGAGGTTAAACAGACCAATCCATCTAAGCTTGTTAAAATATATTTGACCTTAGGATCAAAGTGCTTAGAAGGTATACAAACCATATCCCTGACCCTGAGGGTTTCACAATCAAGCTTGCAAAAACTCCCTGGTGGCCGTGAGTTGTCGACCAACGAATCAAATATGAGGAGTTTATAGTCCATGGTTGCTAACTGCTTTTGCTTGCAAAGGTGAATTCTTCCAAACTTGGGTGTCGATAAGTACGAGTTCCATTGCTTGCAAACACACCTGCAACGACCTACGTACTTGGGAGGAAGTCTTGATAATATCTCGGTGTGTAACAAATCGAGAGGTAGCTCAACCATACTACTCTTCTTCTTCTTTTGGGGGTCCTTCATGCTCGATTGGATTATCAAACGATGCAATTGTTGTACCAAAAGCTGAACAAATAAGTATACTAGGGCCGGTTTGTCTAACAATAAAACTACGTGATGATATATTTGTAATGTAACTTAAATTATACGGTATATCTTTAACTTGGAAACGTATTCTTAATTATAATTTTAGCAACTAATTCGCTAGCTTGTCTATCAAAAATCGAGAATCATTCCAAACACGTAAAAGGAATTATAGTTTTTAGTTCTTTTAAACAAATATTGCTGTGTGAAACAATCTATACTATTTATAAATAATGAATGCTATTTTTTGAATTCTTAAAATCTTAATATTAAAAATTTAAACTAATTTAGTTTGTCTAAATTACCTCTAACTATCCTTTGATACATCTTAAACTTTGATCAATTTCAAACTTGTCAACATTTCAAAACACAAGCTATATTAATTTAAAAAAAAAATACATGCTTTGTATTTCAAAAAACACACACTTTGCATCAAAGGTTGAACCGAATCACGGTTTCGCAAGAAATAATTATTCTTGTTATACACCGTCGCTTTCTTGAGATATCGTCTAGTATAGTATAATAAATCAATGAGGGCCATAGTCTAACTATTTTGATTAGCTCAGCTAGGGGGAAAATAGATCTCTAATAGTGCGTTTCCGAGTTTTATTCTTGAAAGAAGGTTAAACAAGTGAGAAAAAAACAAAACAAATTCGTGATCTTTAACTTTTTCAAGAGAGAGAAAAAGAAGAAAATGAAAGTAAATTTAACTAAATTTCTCTACCAAACTTTCTTCAAAAAACTTTCTTCCTATAAGTAGATGATTTGTAAGAAAATTATATTATGAAACTCTTAATAAATACAATTCGCTAGAAAACATTTTACATAATAAGTCGCTAAGACTTTTCATAATAAGTCGTTAAACCACATTTTACATAGCAACTCGCTCACCAATGATAACGCCAAATTGTGCATGTTTTAGTAGCGTTATCCGTGCTTTTATGTGTGTTATTTGGCTATAATCATATGCTTTTGTTGCTTAATCGTATCAAAGTGCGTTTGCTAGTTCATTTGTAGCCAAGTACAGAAAGTGGAGAAAAGACGGAAAAGAAGTAAAATACTAAGATTTCTCCATATACTAAGAATTCCCGACAAAAGCAAGACTTGTGGAGTATATTCGAGAAGATAAAGTCATCAAGTTAGTGGTCCAAAGACTCAAGAATAAAGTTCAAGAAGGAAAACGAGAAAGAAATGAAGAAAAGAAGCTTAAACGAAGACATATTGGAAGACTCGTTGTTCCCGACACACCTTCACCATTTTGGCCATAACTTTTGCATACGGACTCGCTTGACCCCCGTCATGCCACGGAAAGCTAAGAGAAAGATCTACAACTTTGCCGCTTATGACTTTTTGTGATTTTGCTCCAACCGATCGGTCGAGACCCGTAACCGATCCGGTTGGAGAGCTGTCAAGAAGACCAACCGATTCGGTTGGAGCTCAACCGGATCCGGTTGGAGGTCCTGTTTCAGCCATTTTTCCATCACTAAGACTCCAAACGTGTTCCAAATGATTCTAGTCCCTTCCTACATGGTTTCTAGTCCCTTCCAAGCTCCTTGGCCTCCAAGAAATGCATTGAATACCCCTAGGCCTTGGTTCAAGTATAAATAGAGACCTTTGCATCCTCATTTCATGCACCACAACTTGAGAGATCTTCTCTCACACCTCTCCTACCACCACCACTCCTCTCTAGGTGTGAAATTCAAGCCTCCACCCTTAAGGACGAATTTCCACCTAGAGAGCAAACCATAACTTGAGAGAACACACCCACTCTCAATACCTTCACCAAAGGTGTGAAACTCAAGCCTCCACCCTTAAGGACGAGTTTCCACCAACTATCCTATCCCAACTTGTGTGAAATTCAAGCCTCCACCCTTAAGGACGAATTTCCACCAATTACACCAACTTATCTTCCCCAAAAGACCACAAACCTCTGCCAAATTCGTGTAGTGTGCTCAAGGGTTGTCAAGGCGTTGACATCATTTTCCGCTTGGTAGAACTATTGTAGTTGATTGGAGGCTTGAAGGAGTGCTATAATCCTTCATCTTTGCCTATTGTAATTCATACTTTGGGTAAACCTTGTTACTTTTCTATTTAAAGATGTTTGTTATTGATATGATTATTGAGATTTTGTGTTTGATTGGAATAATGATGAATGTCTTGATACTTGCTTGTTCTTATAATGCTTTTCTTGTTGGTTTGATCCGTGACAATCATAACCATCAACTTGTTACTTGTTCTTATAATGCTTTTCTTGTTGGTTTGATCCGTGACAATCATAACCATCAACTTGTTACTTGTTACTTGCTTAAACAAACAAACGACACTTGTAGTGCAACCAAGTCTCTTGGGACGACCTTGATTTACCATATACTATACTACAACTTGACTAGGGTATACTTGCCCGAATGTGTTCCTAGTTAACCGGTAATTCTTGTTTACAAATTTAAAACCTCGTGAAGCACATCAAGTTTTTGGCGCCGCTGCCGGGGATTTGGTTTTTGTTCTTATGTGTTTGTTTGTTTGCTTGTTTGTTTGAATGCTAAATTGCTCTTGCTCTTGAATGATGTTTCGTTGCTCTTGTTTGATTGCTCTTGATGTTTGCTTGCTTGCTCCTTTGCATTTCCTTTCCAAAAATCTCTAATTTCTCATAATTGCTCAAATGATCTTTGCATCAAAATCAAGTTTTTGATGTTGGGATTTCGTTTCATGTGTTCTAAAATGCTCATTTCAATGATTGCTTTCTAAGTATGCTAAAATCGCTTTGAAAACCCACCAAAACCACCCGTAATCAACTCTAACCGAATCGGTTGGCACTCCAACCGGATCGGTTGGAAGCCTCAGATTAATAAAACCACTACAACCGATCGGTCACTACCCGTAACCGGATCCGGTTGTGTGTTCTGTAAAAAAAAAAAAAAAAAAATTGTTTCTTGTGTTTCTTGTTTTGTGTTTTATATGTTATGTGATCTCTTGCATGTTTGTGTTTTATTTGTTTTTGTTATTCTTGTTTATATTAGTTTCAGACAATTTTGAATAAGATTATCTTGTTTGATTTGTGTTACGTGACTAATTGTGTGTGCTTGCGCCTATGTGATTGTCATTTTCCGTGATTGTTCTTTATTTGTCTTAAGTGTCGATTTTGTTTTTGGTGTTCTTCTAGTTAAATATGTGTTTAAGTGTTTTATTTACTTTGTGTCTATTTTTTTCTTTGTTATCGTCTGTGTCATTGTTTTATTTTATCAATAAATGGTTTGAAATAAAACTTGTTTAAAAAAAAAAAAAAAAAAAAAAATAGAAAATTTCCTCTAACCGATCGGTCGCATCCCGTAACCGGTTCGGTTGGAAGGATTGGTCACAGTTTGGTTCATTCCAACCGATCGGTCACTCCCCGTAACCGATTCGGCTGGACTAATCTGTTAAAAAAAAATCAGTTTTCAGTTTTTGTTTTTGTGTGTTTGTGTTTAGATAAAATAAGTTTAAATGTCTTTTTGTTTTTGCAAGAGTATCATTTCTTTTATTTGGTTTTTCCATTTTAAATTTTGTTATTTTTAGTACATTGTGAATAAATAAGTACATGTGTTTTAAAAATAAAATGTTTTGAACTTTGTGGGTATGTTCACCGGAAACCCTCACGAGACTATAACTCGTCCACTGGCCACCGAGGGTTTAAAGGCTTGTTGCATACGCTAAATGCAACCGTGATGCCTACGAAGTGAGTTTTAGAATTTTACGCGCTTTTGTAGTTTAGTTTATTTTGCGATTTAATAAGCTCTTGGAGGAAGGATTGGTTGGATCGTGAACCTTACACTCTTGATTGGACATGTTTGTTTGAGAAATCGATTGATCTCATACGCTTATGCTAGCGCTTGCTTAGCACCTTATCATATGGAGTTCGATCGTGATGTTTAGCCCGGAGGTTTCGCTTTCACTTAGACTTATTATTTAAAATTTTCCTATCTTTACATGCTTTGAAGTTTTCACAATTGTTTTATTTTGTTTCTTTGTTATTTTTCCTTTGTTTGTTTGTTTGGTAAATTATTTTAATAAATTGACTTTTTAAGTCCTCGAAGTAAGGCTCACCCATTGTAAACAAACCGTGAGAGGTATAAGGCGGTCTCCATGATTCCCTAAAGAAGTTGGGTTTTAATATGCTTCACACGACCGCTTCTCCGCTTTTTGTGCGCTTCAATGGAGCTACCGAGAACTCGTGGGACAAGAATAAGTCATGTTTGTTTTTTTTTTTTTTTTTTTTTTAAAAAAAAAAAAAAAAAAAAAAAAAAAAAAAAAAAAGTAAAATAGTCATTAAGTTTTTTTTCTTTTGTGTGCTTAACTTAAGTGTGGGGAAAATATTATTGTGAAAAGCGAAACTAGTTTTTAATTTCCAAATGTTCTGGGCTAATTTTAAAATTTTGTGAACTTGTTTGCCTCTTATGATCTAGTTGTTTTCACGCTTATAGGATAATATATTAGAATAATCGGATCAACCCACCGGTGAAATCGGTAATTTTTGAAAACTTGAGATGTGTCCCGATTAATATTGCAATCCATTCTGGGATCGATGACATTTCTAGCATATATTATAGCCCTTTCCACTAAATTGTGAGGATTTGAGCCTATTTCTTATATAGCATACATCTTTTATGCTTGAATCTTTTGCTATGAGTGTGCCGGTGATTTTATTTATTCTAGAACTTGTGCTTGTAAATCATTACCAGACCGCAGTAAGATCACATTCGTGTGATATAAGTGTTTATGCGTGATAAAGAGGCACCTATAGGAATAAAACCAAATGGCCTTCCGTTTTCATATCATGCTATATTAGCTAGCCACATCGGTTAGTTAACCACCCACATGGACCCATTTGTTAGCGCTCATCTTTAGTGCTAGATACCCCTAGTTACACCCTTTGAGCCATTCTTTTCTTTTTTGTTGAATCCAGAAAAATACAAAAATATTTTACACTTTAAACCTTAGCCTACCCCTTGTCAAAGTCTAAATGGTTGGTTGCTAGTTGCTTGGTATGATTGGATTGTTTTGATGATTATGAGTTAGCCGACTTTGCTATTCGTGTGCCATTCCGACAAAGACGAAGAGTGCACCTTCTTATTTGTATTTTGTGGTGATGCTTATACGGTGTGGGGAGATGTGATGTATGAAGAAGTGTTGAAAAAAAAAAAAAAAAAAGTAAAAAAAAAAAGTGAAAAAAAAAAAATAAGTCATGACAATGTGCTATAAAAAAAAAAAGATGTGATGACAAAGATGAAGTATGTTTGAGATATCGATTAGCCAATGTGCTAAGACGTGATATATTTATTTGGTGATCGATATTTGAAGAGGAGAAGATTGTAACTATAATCATTTTCGGGTTTGCGGATTGTTTGGTAACTAGCAACATGGGTATTAGACTTGACTTTATCTTTATTTTTCTTTTAACACCAATTTCATTAATAATCCCATGCCTTATCCATACCTTTTATGAAACCTTAGCCTATCGTTATAACCCGAATAAAAGCCCTCTTTAGATGTTTACGCTTGGTGCTTACGCCACGTCGGTGGAGTTTTGTTTCTTGTACAAGCCTATGGTAATATTTAGATCATAACTGAGCAATATGAGTGTACTATTCCTTAATACTATCCATCACTAAATAAAATGAGTGTTGAGTGAATTATACATCCGTTCTTTTTCGTGAGGTGCTTAGCCATGTTATCAAGCAAGAGAGTCCATGAGGTATTGTCAAACATCTCGGTTTTTCACCTCTAAAAGCTTAAAACGATGAATCTTATCTTGTACTTGTACTTGGTAGATTTGCATCACATTTTTCTAATCATATTTCATGCACCATGTGGGATTTATTTTTCTTATTTCTAGATTTGCTTGAGGGCAAGCAAAACCTTAAGTGGGGGAGTTTGCGCTCATTTTTCGCTTATTTTTATGTTTGTTATTAAAAAAAAAAAAAAAAAAAAAAAAAAATAAAAACCAAAAATATTTTTAATTTTTCTTTTCGCTTTGTCATTTAGGTATGTAGTTTCATTTTTCTTTTCTTAGATTTGCTTGAGGGCAAGCAAAGTTTAAGTGTGGGGAATTTGATAACGCCAAATCATGCATGTTTTTAGTAGCGTTATCCGTGCTTTTATGTGTGTTATTTGGCTATAATCATATGCTTTTGTTGCTTAATCGTATCAAAGTGCGCTTGCTAGTTCATTTGTAGCCAAGTACAGAAAGTGGAGAAAAGACGGAAAAAGAAGTAAAATACGAAGATTTCTCCATATACTAAGAATTCTCCACAAAAGACAAGACTTGTGGAGTATATTCGAGAAGATAAAGTCATCAAGTTAGTGGTCCAAAGACTCAAGAATAAAGTTCAAGAAGGAAAACGAGAAAGAAATGAAGAAAAGAAGCTTAAACGAAGACATATTGAAGACTCGTTGTTCCCGACACACCTTCACCATTTTGGCCATAACTTTTGCATACGGACTGCTTTGACCCCTGTCATGCCACGGAAAGCTAAGAGAAAGATCTACAACTTTGCCGTTTATGACTTTTTAGTGATTTTGCTCCAACCGATCGGTCGAGCCCCGAACCGATCCGGTTGGAGAGTCACAAGAAGACCAACCGATTCGGTCGGAGCTCAACCGATCCGGTTGAGGTCCTGTTTCACCATTTCTCCATCACTAAGACTCCAAACTTGTTCCAAATGATTCTAGTCCCTTCCTACATGGTTTCTAGTCCCTTCCAAGCTCCTTGGCCTCCAAGAAATGCATTGAATACCCCTAGGCCTTGGTTCAAGTATAAATAGAGACCTTGCAACCTCATTTCATGCACCACAACTCGAGAGATCTTCTCACACCTCTCCTACCACCACCACTCCTCTCTAGGTGTGAAATTCAAGCCCCACCCTTAAGGACGAATTTCCACCTAGAGAGCAAACCATAACTCGAGAGAACACACCCACTCTCAATACCTTCACCAAAGGTGTGAAACTCAAGCCTCCACCCTTAAGGACGAGTTTCCACCAACTATCCTATCCCAACTTGTGTGAAATTCAAGCCTCCACCCTTAAGGACTAATTTCCACCAATTACACCAACTTATCTTCCCAAAAGACCACAAACCTCCGCCAAATTCGTAGTGTGCTCAAGGGTTGTCAAGGCGTTGGACATCATTTTCCGCTTGGTAGAACTATTGTAGTTGATTGGAGGCTTGAAGGAGTGCTATAATCCTTCATCTTTGCCTATTGTAATTCATACTTTGGGTAAACCTTGTTACTTTTCTATTTAAAGATGTTTGTTATTGATATGATTATTGAGATTTTGTGTTTGATTGGAATAATGATGAATGTCTTGATACTTGCTTGTTCTTATAATGCTTTTCTTGTTGGTTTGATCCGTGACAATCATAACCATCAACTTGTTACTTGTTCTTATAATGCTTTTCTTGTTGGTTTGATCCGTGACAATCATAACCATCAACTTGTTACTTGTTACTTGCTTAAACAAACAAACGACACTTGTAGTGCAACCAAGTCTCTTGGGACGACCTTGATTTACCATATACTATACTACAACTTGACTAGGTATACTTGCCCGAATGTGTTCCTAGTTAACCGGTAATTTTGTTTACAAATTTAAAACCCCGTGTCGATGAAGCACATCACATCCGATGCTTCTTATGAGAACTAGATGACCTCCTAGAATTCATGATCTTAGGACTTTGTGCATTGTCGGGTTTGTTATTCATCTTATCGGAATGAAATAGTGAAGTGATCGGTTTTGACAAAAAAGATTCGTGATCAACTTGGGAGGCAAGCTTAGATTTTGATGATTTAGATCTTTCAGCTCTAAAAGCATTTGGTCGCTTAACTACAAGATGTTTAGAGTTGTTCTAAACAATTGGCTTTCCCAAGGTTGATGATTTTGCAAACTTAGTGTTCACCCTATTTCCAATAGATTTCTAAGCTCATTTTTAGTCCAACAATAGTGAAGCTCTTATCCTGAATTTGGGCTATGAGGGCATCAATGTCTGTCAACAAGGCGTTAGTTTGATCAATCAACTTGGAATTGGTCTCCTCTAAGTTCTTTCTTAAGGACTCTGTAGAAAACTAGAAGGGGGGTTAAATAGTTTACCAATTAAAAACTTTGTTTTGAAACTTATTGAAAGATTAATTGATATTGATCTTGGATATGTTGATGAAATATGCAAGTAATATGTAAAGAGTAACTAAGGAAAGAAATGATCAAACCACAACAAGTTGTCTACAAGGACTCTTTTTTCTTGCCCTACTCCACTCCCCGAGTCTCACACTCGAGAGTTTAACTTCACTAGTCAACAAGCTCCTTTCACCGGCGAAGAAAACCTTTACACTTCGCTTACACTATTTCCGACACTAAGCTAGATGTCGAGTTCTTTCCAAGGGTACAACTACTCCCACACACAATGTATTTTGAGGACTAAAATACTAACCACTCACACTCACAAGATTATGATGGTTTAATACAACAATGAAGTATGAATCAACACTAGATCATACAACACTAAACAAACAAGACTTCCAACTTCTCGTTTGAAGCTTGAATGTGACTTGATCTTCTTTGCTACAAAAGAGATCACTAATATGATATAAAACTGAGTTAGAAAGGTTAGAGAGAAGATATGTATGAGAGTATAGTGGAAAGGGATGAAAAACTACTTGGTTTGGCATTGCTATTTATAGCCAAAATGGACAGGAGCGTCCACGGACCACGCAAACCTTAAAAGGGTTCCGCCTGTACCATTTTGGTACCGCCAGTGTCGATGACCAAGATATCAAAAGCTTTGCTAAAGTCAACTATATCTAAGTGAGATTGTGCAAGATATGAAGAGTACAAATCCACACAAAATATCTAATGAAATCTTCCAATGATTTCCATGATGCATCACATGATGTCATATGTTGTATTTCTATTTTTAGAAATATGCGAGTGCTTAAGTAGTGTTTGGTTTTAAGAACCTAACACATTCTAAAACTACTATCATACATAATGATTAGAGTCATATCAAGATGTCACTAATCATAAATGTAAATGCTTGAATGATGAATATATTGTTTGAAAAGCTTGTTTTAATATCTATTAAACTTGACAAGCTTTAAGCTTTTATACAAATTAAATTTACTTTTGTCGTTAACAAAACTTAGGTAAAGATAAAAATATAAATAACGTTTAATGACGATATTTGTATTAACAATCTCCCTTTTGTTGAGGACAAAATATAAATTTTATTTTTATAAAAGATACAAAGTTTGTGCAAGAGTTATAAAATATTAGTTTTAGAACTTGAAAAGGAAATGATAATGCAAGTGTATGATGTTTGACTTTTTAGAAAGTCAAAGTATTCACTAGTTGATGCATGATGTTGACTTTTCAGAAAGTCAGTATGCGATTGACTTTTTAAGAAAAGTCAAGTATTATCAATGAGGTATCATGTTTGACTTTTTCGTAAAAGTCATGTAAATAAGTTCAAGTTCTATATTTTCTCCCCTTTTGTCTCAACAAAAGACGCTGCGATGCGGAATGTAATGAGCCCGAGCCATTATCTCCCTCGATCAAAGCTCCCCCTAAATTGGGTGCTTAATGGGAAGATACATGGATTGTGAAAATAAAGCTACAAAAAAAAATGTTAATAATAATGATCATTCACAAGCATTTCCAAACACTAAGCACCAACACTATAATAAAAACACCATTCATTAGTTAAAATTTTCATGAATAAAGATCATGAAATGGGAACACAATGATGTGTTTTAGTACAATAAAAAGAAAATAATCCTAAGAAAAGAAGAACTAGAAATGCTAAACTATGACCATCCTAATTAGATGGTGGATGAGAAAGAGCGTTGAGGCGCTCAAGGATGTGATTGAGGATGAACCTCATTTCTCTTGAAAGTCATGGACCATAATCCCGTCCTTTCAATCGGTTTGGGCGCTTGCTCACAAGTTGAGCAACCATGCCTAGGGGTAGTATGTTTGGGAAGGTTGTGGTGGTGGAATGGTAGATGTGTTGGTGTTGTTGGGGATGTTTGTGGTGGTCATGATGGAGGCAAGCAAAGCATTTTGCATTTGCATAGTTTCACTTAAGTGAGAATCCACCATGCCTTTGAATTGGTGGAGGTTGTGGAGTTCCGCTTGAATCTCCTCTCAGTGGGATTGGCATCCCATGCACTCCTCAATGTCCTCAAGATGAGGGGACATTGATGTGGGGAGTGGATGGTCCCCATACAAAGGACCATGAATGTCTTTGTGAATGGGGTGGAAGAGAAGAGGTTTTGGCCCTAAAGGGGCGTTTGGGTCAAAAGATGACCTTGGTGATTCATGAGCTATTCTCTCAATTGTGCCAAAGGATGGCAATGGTGGTGGATGATTTGGCCTAGGAGGCAAGTCATCCAAGTCCTCCAAGAAAGGATTTGGTGAAGTTGGTGGAGTGGAAAATAACTCCATAGGAATGAGAGTTGGAGACCTTGGTGGTGAAGGCGGTGAGGGTGTTTTGGATGTTTGGATGGGTACCGGTGGAGGTGAAGTTGGTGTTTTTGTAGGTGATGGAGTGGTGATCACAATGTGTGATTGAGTAGGTGTAGCCAAGGTAAGGTTTGTATCATCTCGGATTGGAGATGAGATTGTGAGTGGAGAAGACTCGGATGAGGAGCTAAGGTTAACGAGCAACAAGGCCTCACACTTATTCTAGCGGTTTTCTTGCAAGGTTTAGAGAGGATTTTGTCATTTTGACTTGGGTTTTTCTTTGCTAGATAATGGTAAGAATGAAGAAGGTGTGAGGATGATCATGGTAAAACCTCTCAATTTATAGAAGTGAAAAATTATGGAGAAATGTGTTTGATTTGATGTTAAACCATTGAAGAGATGAGGTTCCTAATGATTTGGAAGTGGGTTGAATGCTAGTCATATCAACCAAGTCAATCCATTCAAGAGAGATGGAGTGAAGAAGAAAAGATTTGCAATAAACGTGTTCTAATGAGTGGAATTTCCTAACAATCAGATCACCCACGGATTTGAAGGTACCAAAAATTTGGTCCTTTCCTTTATGCAAAAGGGCTCCTTGGGTGGATTTTTCAAATTTTTGAATTTTGGTGGGAAATGGATTTCTTATATACCTAAGTGAATTATACTAGTTCTAATAAGAGTATAAACAAGTTAGGATTGACTTATAAGCAATGGATGGTGATTTGGAATCACGAAAGAGTCGAACTTTAGAAAATTACCTGGAGGATCCACGACACCAAAAATTTACACGGACGAAACCCTTAAAAGGGTGCCGTCTGGTCTGCCTGTACAGGTACGGCGGTACCAATTCTCGTAACAGACGGTACCAAATCATTGGTGCCGTCTGGTCCGTGCAGTGTAGAAAACAAGACAGAGTGTGTTTTTAGGTGTCGGGGACTTTTTCGAAACCTGAAATTTTTCTCAAGAGATGTGACACTAAATATTTCTAGTTAGGAAAATTAGATAACACATATATAAACATAGTGGAGCATGTATTTTGAGCAAGGCTTTTTGATTTTCACATTATAGTGAAAATGGGTAAAATTTGATAGCATATTTGTGCTATCCCCCTGCATGAGATTGTTAGCATACAACATTGTTTCAAGTTATATTATCATCCTACATAATAAAAACAACTAATTAGTATCAAACATTAACGATAATGTATTGTTCCAAACACTCCTTAAAGTACCTCATTTGTCCAACTTGTAAATCTTGTTCATCATCCTACCAAGGCACTTGAACATTCCTTAGTTTGCTTGAATTCACCGATTCATTTTCAATCTCGGAAGAGACGATAATACTCATGAGGTGGGAGACGAGAGCTTGGAATACCATCCTGAGCTATTTGATGATGATGATAATGAAGTTGGAGGTTTTCTCTCTTGCCTTTTGTCTTAGCAACTCGCTCATCACTCAAAGGTACAAAGATGTGAGGATGAGTTCATAGTGAAGTGCATCCCTTTGGGGTTGGTGGAATTGGTGCAAAGTTTCTATAGAGACGGGTAAGAAGCATCCCGTATGGAAGAGCAACCGATCCTTGAGTTGGAATATCAATCATTCTCCTAGCTATGTAGTAGGCTAAATTGAATGATTGTCGGGTGGACAAGTTGTAGAGCATGTGACAAAGGCAAGCGTTTATGTGATCCCTATTTCCTATGGTGCTAATGACGTTGGCTCTAAGTAGCTCCTCCCATTTCTTAAATTCGGGCTTAAGTTCATTTAGCTCTATTCCATATGGATCTCGGTTTACCTCTTTTCCCTTTCGGGTAACACGGGTTGTATCACCCTTTGGGTTAAATAGGTGTTCACGGATAACATCCTTATCGGCCAAACGGGTTTGGTAGGGAAGAGCGGTCATTGATTGCATCAAGAACGGTGAGTGACCATTTATCCGAGTAGACACAAGTCCCTCGGTTGGGAATTCCTAGCACTCGAGCAAAGTTGGCTAATGTGATGGTGTAGTCGTTTGATTGATTCTAAACCTAAGACAAAATTCATCATCGCCTTCATCACTAAAGCCGGTCACACTAGCATAGAATTCTAACACAATCCTAGGACAAATTGGTTCATCTATGTCAAGGAGACAATCGAATTGAATGGCGGCTAGTTCTTCACGGAGATTGGTATTTTCAAGGAAGGATGAGTGAATGGTTTTACCCTCATGGAAATACCTTGATTCTAGACCCTTAAATATTTCTACTTGTTCCTTGGTAAGTCCTTTGGTTTTGTGGTGTTTGGGAATGTAGTTAAGGGTGTCTTTGTGATCATAGAATCTTGCGGCTACCATGGTTATTCCTAAGGACAAGAATTGATATGTTAAAAGTGAGAATAAACTTTAACGTTTTGGTTCTAGTGTGCCTATATGAAAACAATTTGAGTTGCGGTTATCTCGACTCATTTTATGCACAAAATGGTTTTAGTGAGGTGTTTGGCAAATACTATGAGATAACCCAAATGCTCCTAATTCAATGTGACTTCATTTGAATATACCCGGAATGCATATTAGTTACGCAATACCTTTAGTATTCAAGAGCATGCAAGTGATGAAAGTTTGACGTTTCTATTTGTATTTAACAATGAAAATTTGTTTTCCTACAAGTGAGAAGCTTTTCAAAATTTTTGACATGGGGTGTTTGGTTATTTGAATAAGGCCTTATAGTTATTATCTATTGATTAGTGGGAAGCATGATTTGTTTATGCAATATGATAATGTAGTACCTAATTTCAATGACTAGTTATGCAATTTGCCAATTGAATTCATATTTAGTATAAAAGCATATATAAAATCCCATGTAATGATTTATGATAGTTTTGTGCATAAATAAGAATCCTAGACTCAGAATTTAGAGATAAAATGTAGTTAGGATACTTACAATGATGTTATCTTCAGTGATTAGTGAGTGGGAAGGTGTCAATAATGAGCTTGGTTTAATGTTTACACGTTTTGGTAAAGTGGGTTTTGAGGAAGAGGATGTTTAGTATATAGCGCTTTTGTACAGAGACACCACGGACCGCACGACACACAAATATTTGGTTCCGTCTGTTTTCGCTTTGTGTCGTGGCTACATAATGTGTACAAGACAAAAATTGTTTTGTTTTGACTATTCTAATGTTTTGGGCTATGTTTATCCTACATGTTTGGTTCCATTAACCCTAAGCCAAGTCTAAGAAGATTAAAGGTTATCGCTAAGAGGCTTAGTTAAGATGTCGGCAATGTTGTCTTGGAGGATACTTTCTCGATTGAAATGTTTCCTTTTGAACATTGTCGCGAAGAAAGTGATGACGGATTTCAATATGTTTTGTACGAGCATGTTGAACGGGATTCTTCTTGAGATCGATGGCTCCTTTGTTGTCGCAGTATCACAATTTCGTTGAGATGAATTCGTAATTCACGAGAGCTTGCTTCATCCAAAGAGCTTGTTGACATGCTTTTCCGGCCGAGACGCACTCGGCTTCAAGAGGCGAGATGGCTAAAGCCGCTTTCTTCTTTGCAAACCATGAGGTGAGACAATGTCCAACAAAAGTGCAAATACCACTTGTACTTTTCTATCGACATAATCACCGGCATGATCCGAGTCGGCATACACTATAGTTTCTATACCCGCTCCTTTGGGATACCATAATCCTAAACACATTGTTCCCTTAATGTATCTAAAAATCCTTTTTAAGGCTTCTAAGTGTGATGCCTTTGGGTTTTCTTGAAAGCGAGCACATAGACAAACACTAAACATAATGTCGGGCTCATCGGCCGTAAGATAGAGTAGGCTACCAATCATTCCTCTATATTTAGTGTTATCTACGGATTCACCTTCTTCGTCCTTGGTGAGTTTAGTGTCCGAGGACATGGGTGTTTTAGTTGGTTTGGAATCTTCAAGACCAAATTTCTTAAGCATGTCTTTTATATATTTAGATTGGTTAAAGAAAATGCCATCTTCTAGTTGTTTAATTTGAAGTCCTAGAAAGAAGTTTAATTCACCCATCATACTCATTTCAAACTCGTCGCATGATGTTAGAGAAATCATCACATAGTTCTTGACAAGTTGATCCGAATATAATGTCATCAACGATATTTGAACAATGATAATTTGTGATTCCTTTTCTTGGTAAAAGAGTATTATCTACTAATCCCATAGTGTATTTGTTATCAATAAGAAAAGTCTTAAGTCGGTCGTACCAAGCTTTAGGTGCTTGTTTAAGGTCAGATAATGCTTTCTTGAGTTTGAAGACATGATGTGGTTTCTCAAAGTCGGTAAACCGGGAGGTTGAGCAACATACACTTCTTCGTTAATAAACCCATTAAGGAAAGCACTTTTAACATCCATTTGAAATAATTTAAAGTCATAAGCACATGCATAAGCAAGTAATATTTTAATAGATTCAAGTCTAGCTACCGGTGCATAAGTTTCATCATAGTCAATCCCCTCTTGTTGATTATAACCTTGTGCAACAAGCCTAGCTTTGTTTCTAGATACTACACCATTTTCGTCCATTTTATTTCGAAAGACCCATTTTGTTCCAATTATAGTTTGGTCTTTGGGTTTTGGAACTAATTTCCAAACATCATTTCTAACGAATTGGTTTAATTCTTCTTGCATGGCTATTACCCATGATTCATCTTTTATTGCTTCATTTATGGTTTTAGGTTCAATGGTGGATACAAAACAAAAATAATTACTTTGATTTTGGGCTTGTGACCTTAAGGTTCTTTGATTAAGTTGTCCTATGACCTTTTCTAAAGGATGACTTTTAGATTCTTTGATGTTTATAATTTCCTTATTTAATGGTTCATCTTCCTTGTTATTATTAATTTGACTTTCTATTATTTGACTTTCAACTAAGTCATCATCTACCAAAGGTGATGTCTTAGAGGGAGGTGGACTTTCGTCAAATGTTATGTTCAACGATTCCCGACTATCATTGTTTTTTATTTAGGACAATGTAAGCTTTACTAGTTTGAGAGTAACCAAGAAATACACCTTCATAAGACTTTGGGTCAAACTTGGTGAGATAGTCCTTAGTATTAAGAATAAAGCATTTACAACCAAAGACTCTAAAATATCCTAACGTTGGCTTTTTACCTTTAAAAAGTTCATATGGTGTTTTGTTTAAGAAAGGACGTATTAAGACTCTATTTAAAATATATGTAGAAGTGTCAACAACGTTAAACCAAAACTTTTGAGGAATGTTTTGTTCATTAAGCATTGTTCTAATCATTTCTTGAATTGTTCTATTTTACGCTCTACTACTCCATTTGATTGAGGTGTTCGTGGAGCGGAAAAGTTATGTGTTATACCATTTGTATCACAAAAGTTTCCAAATTGGGTTTCGTTGTCAAATTCACGACCATGATCCGCTCGATTGACACAATTTTAACACCTAGTTGGTTTTGAATTTTCTTGCTAAGAATTTCAAATTTATCAAAACAACGTCCAAGTAAACCTTGAGTAATCATCTACTATGACCAAAGTGTATAAGTTGCCTCCGTAGTTTATAGCGGATGGTCCAAACAAGTCCATATGTAATAATTCTAGACTCTTAGATGTGGACACCATATTTTTAGATTTGTGACTACTATGTGTTTGTTTACCAATTTTGCAAGCGTCGCAAAAGTGTTGGTCATATTTTAGTTTTGGTAAATTCCTAACTAGCTCTTTTGAAGATAGGTTTTGTATAAGTCTCATATTAGCGTGACCTAAGCGTCTATGCCAAAGTGATGAGCTATCGCTCAACGTTGTTAGGCAAAGTTTGTCATTAGATGTTTTATCTATTTTCATGACGTATATGTTATTTTTCCTAACTCCTTTAGCTATGGTGATACAATCTTTTAGTATTTTACTACCATTTTCATCAAATAGTACTTTATACTTTTTATCACATAGTTGGCTAATACTAAGTAGATTAAATCCTAACCTATCCACATGAGCAACATTTTCAATAGTTAGGGAGTTATGAGCGATCGTACCTTTGCCAATGATTTTGCTTTTGAGATTACTACCAAAGCGACATTACCTCCATCATACTCTTGGTATGATGAGAAGAGACTTTGTTGCCCGTCATATGCCGTGAGCATCCACTATCTTTTATCCATTCATCGTTTCCAATCCAACTTTCAAGCATACCTAAGAAGTAAATAACTCAAGCATTTTGTCCCCAATATCTCATGGGTCCGTTTGGGTTAAACATACCATTTATTTGATTCATGTATGGAAACGATGGGTAAGAGTTCCATGACATGTAATATGGAGTTTGATATGGTCTAGGAAAGTTTTGATTCCAACCGTTGTGTTGGTAGTTGGGTAGTACGTTGTGGTTGCTCTTAGGAAAGGCGTTTGGCAAAGGTGTTTTATATCGTTGTTGAGTAGTTTTGATCTAAATTCATTTTTGACAATTCCTACCCCGATGTAACATTGGTTTTAGTTTAATACTATCATTGGTTTCTTTGTTACTTTGACAAATTCAAGACGGTCCAGATTGCGAACATTCTCGTCTCGCCGAGGTACCCACGCACCATTTTTTCACAACGGACGGAACCCTTATTTTGGTTCCGTCCGTCCGTGGTGCATCGCAAGCAGCTTTTGATGTAATGTTCGCCCTTTTCGGCCGCTTTTGTTTTGACTCTTTGGAATTAATACCTCATTAAAACCTATCCCATTCATGTCTCCGGTGTTTTATGGATTTTAACAATTTCATCGGCAAGAGCGATGTTTTTGTTAAACCTTTTGAACTTAGAATTATTTTCGATCGAACCTCTTGTGTGAGCTTTAGTTTTTCTATTTCAAGATTAAGCTCTTGACATGATTTACAATCATCGCCATTTGCTTTTCCTTTTCAAGTCGTTTTTCTTTTCTTTCAACTCATATACTTCATTTTCCAAAATTCCTTTTGGTTTTAAAATTTATTTTTAGTTATAATTTTTAGACTTAGCTCACACAATTGATTATATTGTTTTTGTAAAGTGTCATCATCTATAGAAGAATAAGAAGAGTCGGAAAGTACCTCGCTTGACTCATGTGCCATTAGAGCGATCTCTTCCTTGCTTGATTCTTCATCGCCTTCACTATCACTCCAAGCACCACTTACAAAAGCTCGTTGAGTTTTGCTTTTAGGTGGCTTAGGACATTCTCCCATGAGATGACTTGCATCACCACATCTAAAACACTTTCTTTCACCTTTACCCTTTTTGTCATCCCGATCTTTCGAATGGCTTCTTTTCTTCTCGAGGTTGTCTTACAAACTTTCCTCTTCTTCTAAAGAACTTCTTAAAATCTCTAACGGCCATGGCATACTCCTCATCTTCACTACCGGAGCAAGATTTGTCGTCATCGCTTGATTCCGCCTTTGCTTTTAGAGCGACGGATTTGATCTTCTGCCTTCTTCCTTTGATGATCTCCGAATCTTTCTCCATTACCCAGTGTTGTAAATATCGCTCGGCGGTCGACCACCGCCAAGCGCCATAGCGGTTATGGCGGCGATATATCAGTGATATAACGGAGACCCTAAATTATAAAGAAATTAATTTTTTTTATAGGTATTTATATATTTTATATACATATTTATAAATATTTATTAGTTTTATTGTTATATTTAATATTTTTAATTATATATTTTATATAAATATCACAAATTTTACATTGTATATGCATTTAGTTATGTATTTCCCACTCTTAACCGATATTTGACCGATATTCCGATATTTGACCGATATTTGACCGATATTTTACCGATATTTGACCGATATTTACAAGATATGACCGATATAACCGATATTGACCGATATTGACCGATATTTGACCGATATTTGACCGATATTTGACCGATATTGACCAACCGATAAATTTGACCGATAAGTGAAATATCGATCGGTGGACCGATAAGCGATATATCATCGATATATCGGCCGCCAAGACCGATATTTACAACACCGCCATTACCATTTCGTGAACTTTGAGGTTGCCAATTAGCTCGTCTAGTGAAATTTTGAGAGATCTTTTGATTCTTCAATAGCGGTCACTTTAGCTCTCCATTTGGGATGAAGTGCTCTAAGAAATTTCCGACAAAGTTCTTACTACGAAAAGATTCATCAAGTGCTTTAAGTGATGTAATAATAGTATTGAAGTTAGCAAAGCCACAAACAATGGTTTCATCTTCGGGATAACAAATTGTTCATATTGTTGAACAAGGAGATCAATTTTGTTATCCTTGACTTGTGAATTACCTTGATGTGTAGCAATTAAAGATTCCCAAATATCTTTGGCGGTTTCACACATAAAAATTCTTTTATATTCTTTTCTAGGTAAAGCATTATAAAGCATCATTTTAGCTTCATTATTTTTAGCAACTAATTTCTTTTGTTCATCAACGTAAATATCTTTTGTTGTAGAACTAAAATCCCTTTAATAATAATAAACCAAAGATCTATATCTTTTGATTTTACATATGTTTCAAAACGGTTTTCCAATAGATAAATCAATTGGTTTCAAAGAGTGGTGGTCTTTGCATAGATTGCCCTTCTTTAAAGTTTTAATCCATGGATCGTTTCAAGTTTATAAAATACAAGTTATTTTAGAAATTCTTGAGCAACGAGGCTCGTACCAATTGTATAAAACTAGAAGGGGGTTGAATAGTTTACCAATTAAAAACTTTGTTTTGAAACTTATTGAAAGATCAATTGATATTGATCTTGGATATGTTGATGAAATATGCAAGTAATATGTAAAGAGTAAATAAGGAAAGAAATGATCAAACCACAACAAGTTGTTTATAGTGGTTCGGTCTACAAGGACTCTTTTTCCTTGCCCTACTCCACTCCCCGAGTCTCACACTCAAGAGTTTAACTTCACTAGTCAACAAGCTCCTTTCACCGACGGAGAAAACCTTTACACTTTGCTTACACTATTTCTGACACTAAGCTAGATGTCGAGTTCTTTCCAAGGGTACAACTACTCCCACACACAATGTATTTTGAGGACTAAAATACTAACCACTCACACTCACAAGATTATGATGGTTTAATACAACAATGAAGTATGAATCAACACTAGGTCATACAACACTAAACAAACAAGACTTCCAACTTCTCGTTTGAAGCTTGAATGTGACTTGATCTTCTTTGCTACAAAAGAGATCACAAATATGATATGAAACTGAGTTAGAAAGGTTAGAGAGAAGATATGTATGAGAGTATAGTGGAAAGGGATGAAAAACTACTTGGTTTGGCATTGCTATTTATAGCCAAAATGGACAGAGGCCCACGGAACCCTTAAAAGGGTTCCGCCGTGTACCATTTTGGTACCGTCAGTCCGACAACCAAGATATCAAAATCTTTGCTAAAGTCAACTATATCTAAGTGAGATTGTGCAAGATATGAAGAGTACAACCACAAAAATATCTAATGAAATCTTCCAATGATTTCCATGATGCATCACATGATGTCATATGTTGTATTTCTATTTTTAGAAATATGCAAGTGCTTAAGTAGTGTTTGGTTTTAAGAACCTAACACATTCTAAAAACTACTATCATACATAATGATTAGAGTCATATCAAGATGTCACTAATCATAAATGTAAATGCTTGAATGATGAATATATTGTTTGAAAAAGCTTGTTTTAATATCTATTAAACTTGACAAGCTTTAAGCTTTTATACAAATTAAATTTACTTTTGTCGTTAACAAAACTTAGGTAAAGATAAAAAATATAAATAACGTTTAATGACGATATTTGTATTAACATACTCATTTTCCCTTAATAAGTTGGGGACACATAGAGCCAATTCAGCATTCCTAGATTTAAGAGTATCCCTCATCTCATGATAATCACTCTTATGCACATCTGAGAGTTGTAATTTCAGATTGCATATGGTTGAATCTTTGTCCTGAATCTGGTTTTTTAAGTGGTTAATTTCAAAAATTCTTGAAATTGTGAAATTCGACATGCAAGATTTTTCAAAGATAAAAGCTTTCTTCCTTTTATTGTATTGCAATTTCTAAGGAAATACAATGTTTTTCAAGAATTGAGTATTTGTTTGAAAGTCATCATAAACCCTTTTCAATCATGTCATTAGTTTTAAAAGTTTTAGATTCAGGCTCAACCAAGACAGAATTAACAGTATTATGTTCAGAGTTAGGATCAAATAGATCAGGTACATTAGCACATGAATTATGTTGATCAGTTAAGGGTACCTCATCACATGACACTTGTTCGTCTTAAAATATGTCATCGATTCACCACATGCATACCGTGAGTTGTCATGTAAGTCGTTTCAAGCTTTTCCGAATCGAGTCTTTGAGTTCAGTACAGTTGGCTTCATCCTCCTTTGTTGCAACTGAAATTATGCATTCGGCATCATCCATTTTTTCAACTGATCCATTGCCCGACATATCACAGCCGTCACTTAATTTTATCTAACACCCATTCAACACATTCAACTGAATATTCTCTTGAGCACTTCCCTAATGTACATTTCCACATTATTCATAAGTTGAATAAATGTGTTGATGTACTCATGAATTTCCATTCCAAGATGTTTCTTGAATGAAATTCCAAATCATGTTGATCAAAGTCTCATGAATATTCCTCATTGATAAATGGCTGAAATTGGTTGAAGATTACTTGAAGTGCAAGATTCGAGTCTTCCATTAATACCTTCTTTTTGGTAATTTGAAGCTTGATTGTTGATAAGGTTTTAAAAGGTACCATTTTGAGGGTCGTTTAAGCCTTATTTGATCACTTTTGTATCCGTTATTGCTTAATATCGCTCCTTTTCACTTTTAGGTCTCTTGAAGGCAAAATGCTGGAATGGCACTTATTTGGACGAAAGGCGCTAATATACGAAGAAAATGGCCAAAGTCGAATCGAGACACTCAAAGTCTGAAAAACAAGCTATCCCAATTAGGCAAGACCCCGATAATTCTAGGGATAAGTGCAATTTTCTCGGTAGAGTTAAGGATTGCCCGCCTATGTAGGTAGTTTCACGTTCCCTACGGACTTCATAATTGTGGATGATATTAGCACGCCATAGACTCTAGCTTGTCCCACGTTATTCTAGGAAAACCTTTCATAGAAAGCACTGGATGACCTATGACCCTCGTTAGAGTAGTGCGATTCAAGGATGAGAACGACGACATAGCTTACCAAATGCCGCTTTAAGATTGAGAAGTTTCGTCACTCTCTAATGATGAAAAGGAACTTAAGTCATCGGTCTATTATAGGAATGATAAGGATAGGGAAAAGGGAGTAGATTATGTTATGGCTAAGATTTTCGTGTTCTATAAGGATTGTTTGAACTTAGGACCGAAATATAGGACCGATTGGGAGAGGATGAACCTTAGAGAGGTGCATCATAGGACACTTCTACAACATGGAATCCCTGTAGAGACCGTCAAGAGGGCGGTAATGAGAAAACGTAGAGCACGACTCACGAGTCTAGCTACAAGACTCTTAAATAAAGAAAAGCGCTTCGTGGAGGCAACCCATGCTTAATTGTTTGCTTGTTAGTGTCATATATCTTTTATTAATGGTTTATCCTCATGTTTAAATTTGTAAAAATGCTTTATTTTGTTTTTAACCTCGTCTTAATTGCATATAAAGGTATTTTACATAAGGGATAAGTGTAGGAGGATTACACACGTTTTCAAAAGAAACGTAAACATGAGAATAACAATTAACTAAAAGATATATATGTTTATTTTTTCGAGTCAAATGCTTGTATCGAGTCATAATGGATGTTTTGCGTAAATTTTTCCGATTCTAAAGATGTAAATTTTCCGAATTTTTTCGTAAAATCGCAACGCTTTTTGTCGTGATAACCCGACGCGTCAGATTGCAACCGACGGCGCCAGAAGGAGTAAAACATCGATCACTTTTTCTCGCTTTCTCGAGCTACTTATAAATTTTTAGAATTTTCCAAGTCTTAATTTTCTTAGAAATTTCAGAAACATCCATTCCACAAGCATTATATCCTAGTTTAAATCGAGTCTTATATATATTATTACCTGAGTAGTTGTAAGCTAAACCATCCAAAGAGTGCCTTAGAGTAAGAGTTTATTATCCCTAGTGGGTTTTGTAGACGAGACCCTTTGGTAAGTTCAAAGAGTTAGGGAGAAACGCATACCCTACAACTTTAGACACACAACGCAACTAAGAATAAGACGTGACAACTCAACCATCAATAGGAGATAATTAAGGAGTAGTAAAACCTAAGTAAACACATCTTTAAACTATCATACGAGCACACATTAATTAGACATAGACTACCACCACCTTAGTTTAGATAATTAGATAATAGTAGAGTAATCGGTAGAATTACCAACCCCCAAATCCAATACCCGAGATTCGTACCTTTCAATTTCCTAAAAACATAAAAAGATAAAAATAATCTTCCTCAACCTTAACCTTAGCTTAGTAACTTCTCACTAGCATTCCTATTCCCTAGAGAATGATATGAATAACCGTGGCTTACCCTAATACTACACTACAACGATTAGGTTCATCGCCTAGGGTGTTGAAAAACTTGCTCGACGAAAAGGAAGTTTCTTTGACCCCGAACGCACGCTTAAGCGTTATCAAGTTTTAGCGCGCCGCCGGAATAGAATAGCTAGTTAGTAGTCCACCTCGTTTAGGTTTCTTTGCTTGATTCCTATCAAGTAAACTTTTTTTATCATTTTAGCTTTCTCTTAGTCTATCCCCCTTCTCCGTGACTCTTGTTCAGAACCCTATCACTTTTCATCATGGAAGGTGATAACCAACCACCACCATCAACCCACCACCAAATGACCCGCCAAGAGCCCGCACTCTTGGTGAATACTCGAGACCAAGCCACTTAGGCTATAGGAACACCATTGAGCTTCCCGACCAAGCCCAAACTAAGGCCCTCATGATCCGACACCATCCGGTTGGTGCAAAACGGATGTGCATTCCATGGACTTCGTTCAAGATCCAAATCAAGATCCGAGGATTTCTCAAAATTGTCGATTCCATCGACCTTGATGCTACTACTCGGAGACCACGCTACTGCGTCTCTTCCAATTCTCTACGGGACCAAGCTAGTAATTGGCTTGAGCGACTTCCGCCGGCTCCATCTCAAGTTGGGATGATCTTACCTCGCTTCCTTGCTCAATTTTTCCCACCTGGGAGAACCACTAAGCTTAGGAATGACATCTTGATGTTCCAACAACGTCAAGGTGAATCTCTACGAAGCATGGACCCGATTCAAGGACTTACTTCATAAAGTCCTCATCACGGCATTGATCTTTGGCTCCAAGTCCAAATCTTTTATGATCATGTCAACTTCCCCACTAAGCGATCCATTGACCCAAATGCCGGTGGAAAACTTAGTGATCTCACCGCGGAAGAATCATGGGGTATAATAGAGGACCTTGCCCTCACGACAACGAAAGTTGGGATGACCCCGTGAGCTACCTAAAACCGTCAAGGCAATCTCCTTGCCTTCCATCAACTCACAACCTTCCGACCGTAGGATGATCGAACTTGAAGATCAAGTTAAATTCCTCATGAGTTCCTACGAAAATCCTAAGTCTTCACACCATGTGAACAAAGTTTTTTCCTCGTGCGAGCCGCTTTATGATCCTCATAACACGCAAGACTAGCACCGATCCCGAACATGCTTCCGTTGACTACGCATCTCGCTTATTAATGGAGCGGAGGAAGATTCCCTACAACACCGGACCTAGGAATTTCAATGAAACCCGTGAGGCATGGAAAAGCAAGCCCGACTTCAACTGGGACAAACCAAAGAATTCACCTCTAATGATTTCTCATGGCCCCACCTAACGGTCCTAACCAACAAAACATCGAAGGGATGTTGCAAAACCTAGTTGCATCCCAAGAAACCCAAATGGCTAAGCTCTCGACCGCTTTAACCATCAACAAGCCGAGATGGATAGGAAGATAGACAACCTTTTGAAAGCCATAGCCAATAGTGATAGGAAGGTTAGTGCTATCTCAACTTCCGAACCTTCGGTATAGAGATTGAGGATCCAAGCAAGCTAACTAAGCACGCTCAATTCGTCAATACCATCGCCTTAGTGAAACCTCGATGAACAGATGACGAAGAGGACCATACGCTTGAATAATGAAACACCCGAGGAAGTAGATGAAGTAGACATTGACTATTTCAACAAATTTCCTACGCAAGAAGAACTATCTCGCCACCCTCACTTAGTGCGTGACCTCCGTCACATGTATGTTAGGAAAATCCCTAGAATCAAGTTTGGGAACCCTTGGAATCTTAACATACCATGTTGCATAGGACACCTTTTTGTGGCAAAGGCCTACATTGATCGCAAATCCCCAATCAACATAATGACTAGCACCTACTACAATTGGATAATGAAGAAGCCTATCCCAATTAGGCAAGACCCCGATAATTCTAGGGATAAGTGCAATTTTCTCGGTAGAGTTAAGGGATTGCCTGCCTATGTAGGTAGTTTCACGTTCCTCACGGACTTCATAATTGTGGATGATATTAGCACGGCCATAGACTCTAGCCTCGTCCCACGTTATTCTAGGAAAACCTTTCATAGAAAGCACTGGATGACCTATGACCCCTCGTTAGAGTAGTGCGATTCAAGGATGAGAACGACGACATAGCTTACCAAATGCCGCTTAAGATTGAGAAGTTTTCGTCACTCTCTAATGATGAAAAGGAACTTAAGTCGTCGGTCTATTATAGGAATGATAAGGATAGGGAAAAGGGAGTAGATTATGTTATGGCTAAGATTTTCGTGTTCTATAAGGATTGTTTGAACTTAGGACCGAAATATAGGACCGATTGGGGAGAGGATGAACTCTTAGAGAGGTGCATCATAGGACACTTCTACAACATGGAATCCCTTAGAGACCGCCAAGAGGGCGGTAATGAGAAAACGTGGGATACACGACTCACGAGTCTAGCTACAAGACTCTTAAATAAAGAAAAGCGCTTCATGGGAGGCAACCCATGCTTAATTGTTTGCTTGTTAGTGTCATATATCTTTTATTAATGGTTTATCCTCATGTTTAAATTTGTAAAATGCTTTATTTTGTTTTAACCTCGTCTTAATTGCATATAAAGGTATTTTACATAAGGGATAAGTGTAGGAGGATTACACATCGTTTTCAAAAGAAACGTAAACATGAGAATAACAATTAACTAAAAGATATATATGTTTATTTTTCGAGTCAAATGCTTGTATCGAGTCATAATGGATGTTTTTGCGAAATTTTTCCAGATTCTAAAGATGTAAATTTTCCGTAATTTTTCGAAAATCGCAGTAAGCTTTTGTCGATAACTGACCGTCAGATTGCAACTGACGCGTCGAAGGAGTAAAACATCGGATCACTTTTCTCGTTTTACGAGCTACTTATAAATTTTAGAATTTTCCAAGTCTTAATTTTCTTAGAAATTCTGTAAACATCCATTCCACAAGCATTATATCCTAGTTTAAATCGAGTCTTATAGCATTATTTTCCAAGTCTTAATTTTCGTTTGTTTTCTTCAAGTGTGCAGGTTTAATTTATCAAGAAGAAGTTACATAAGATTGATGAGCTTTTCACGCAATTATTCTTCTTGGAAAGGATTTAACCACTACTTCACATACGGATCCTACCGAGCTAAACAGGGGAGTATTAGTTTCTTTCGTTTTTAATTACCTTCTTTTATCATAACTTTGATACTTTCGGGGAACATTGGGGACAATGTTCAGTTTAAGTGTAGGGAGGAAAAATAAAAAGGGAACTTTGAAACTATGCTTATCCTTGATTATTTGCTTTGTTCAATTGTGATTGTGTAATAAACCATGAGAAAATGTAGGTTAGGGTAATTTTGGCACCAAATTTAAAATTTTTCATGACATATAGGAGTGGGCCATTAGTCTTAACAAAAGCATCTCACGGATAGGAAGTTATATGACTAGCACAAAACCCTTTACCACCCAAATTCCACCCAAAATGTGAGGATCGCCATTTAGATTAGTAGGAATTAAAACATTCATCTTTAATGCTTAGAGTGTGAACCGATAGTATATTAGATTCTAGAACTTGTTTTGTGATGCATTCCGAGATCGCAAGTGAGACTACACTTGTGTAGTTAGAATAGCTAAATGATAAGAGGCATTAGGATAACCTTGTTTGATACCCGTAATATAATTACTTCTTCCACATCGGTTGAGTAATTCCCCACACCCTTTGCGTTGTACTCATCTTTAGTACACGATACCTAGTTAACCCTCGAGCCTATCCTTTTCGCGGTTCTCGTGATGTTTCGTTTTTCGGAATATCAATGAAGAGCATTGTTTACACCCCACCCCAAATATACACCCAAATCGCCTTAGCCTACCCCTTATGCACTCACTTTTAGTGCAAATGTTTGTTATCACCCTAAACCCTTAGTTCAATTATCCGTTGCTTGCATAAGTTGCTAAGTCGAGTCATATCCTTTGTATACGCTTTTGGGACGATTGAGATTCATGAGAAAAGTTAAAGTTTATGAAATGACGGAAGGGAACGTTAAATTCAAATTCCCTTTGTTTGCATAATAATGTACCCCAAGTGTTTTGATCTTTTCAATTCGGGTCAAATTAGTGTTAGAGTAATAAAACTCAAGTGTAGGGATGTGCCTATAAATCCCTATCATTTTGATGTTACCGTAGAGGATGGTAGAGTAAAAGTGTATGAAGAAAATAAATAAATAAATAAAAAAGAAAAAGAGAAAAGAGAAAAAATAGAGTGTAAAAAAAAAAAAAAAAAAAAAAAAAAAAAGCGGCTACCATCCCGCATCTATCCTTTAAATTTATGTTTGTTTATTTCGTTACCTAGAGTTTTAGAGTGTCGAGTCTTGGCTTAGCAACGCCATTCTTCGTATGCATTTAACATAGAGATTTTGACTTGCCACCACTAAATAGCCTATCCCACCAAACCCTTGTTTCCTACCGAAGCCTAACATTACAACCCTTTAAAAGACCTCTTTGATAGTCTTTCCTAGGTGCTTACGCCAAAGCGATGGAGGTTTGATCTATTCTCAAGCCTATGATAATCTATGTACTAGGACCGGTTAATGAGTGTTTATCTTCCATTTCCTATTTGTTATATTTCATATATACACCGAGAGATGCGAGTATCCAAACACCCCATGTGAGGTGCTAGTATGTAATTACGTGCTTGTTATGACTTTTGGGGCTTATATGTGTTGTGGACCATTTTAAATCAATGCTTCATGACCCCTAACTTATAAATTAATTGGCTAAAGCACATTTGCTTGAGGACAAGCAAATAACAAGTGTAGGGATATTTGATAAGGTTTTAAA
Source organism: Chrysanthemum lavandulifolium (assembly GCA_022545495.1). Classification (NCBI taxonomy): domain Eukaryota; kingdom Viridiplantae; phylum Streptophyta; class Magnoliopsida; order Asterales; family Asteraceae; genus Chrysanthemum; species Chrysanthemum lavandulifolium. The sequence continues at coordinate 26,546,285 of CM040241.1, read as the reverse complement.
AGGTACCATTTTGAGGGTCGTTTAAGCCCTTATTTGATCACTTTGTATCCGTTATTGCTTAATATCGCTCCTTTTCACTTTTAGGTCTCTTGAAGGCAAAATGTGGAATGGCACTTATTTGGACGAAAAGGCGCTAATATACTGAAGAAAATGGCCAAAGTCGAATCGAGACACTCAAAGTCACGAAATGTAAGGCGCACGGCGTCGGTGTTAATGCGCCGGTCGGAGGATTTTAATGACGATACAAGAGCCAAATACCCTATTTTCAAGTGACGACGTCGGGCTTTAAAAGAGTAGGCCGCTGCTACGACGACCTAGATTCAATCCGCACGACGCCGAAGTCGAAGAGGACGGCCACAGACATAAGGTGACGCCGTCGCAAGATTAACGCGCCAAGACGAAACCCTAATGACGGCGACATGACGGCGCCACAAAACATAAGGTGACGCCGTCGCATATGTAATATTATATATAGAATCCGAATTTTTCGCTTTTAGAGTCTTTTGTGGAGTAAAACCTAAAACCGAACCAAGGGTGTCTTGTACAAGATTTTAGGGTTTCAAACCCTATCTTACATCAAGATAAGTATTTACTTCATCAATTCAATTATGTCTTTGATTATTTGTGTGTATGCTTGCATGTTCTCCATGTCCGGCTATTATTTGTGTGTTTGCTTAGGAAATATGAAACTTAATTATTAAATATTGATTGGTTGTTTCTTATCTTAGTTGATTAATGATCTAGTAATGCGATAGGTCATTCGTTGTGTACTTAATGCTTGATTCATCTTTGTGAACCTTAGAATATAATTACCTGAGTAGTTGTAAGCTAAACCATCCAAAGAGTGCCTTAGAGTAAGAGTTTATTATCCCTAGTGGGTTTTGTAGACGAGACCCTTTGGTAAGTTCAAAGAGTTAGGGAGAAAAGCATACCCTACAACTTTAGACACACAACGCAACTAAGAATAAGACGTGACAACTCAACCATCAATAGGAGATAATTAAGGAGTAGTAAAACCTAAGTAAACACATCTTTAAACTATCATACGAGCACACATTAATTAGACATAGACTACCACCACCTTAGTTTAGATAATTAGATAATAGTAGAGTAATCGGTAGAAATACCAACCCCCCAAATCCAATACCCGAGATTCGTACCTTTCAATTTCCTAAAAAAAACATAAAAAGATAAAAAATAATCTTCCTCAACCTTAACCTTAGCGTAGTAACTTCTCACTAGCATTCCTATTCCCCTAGAGAACGATATCAATACCCGTGGCTTACCCTAATTCTACACTACAACGATTAGGTTCACTGCCTAGGGTGTTGAAAAACTTGCTCGACGAAAAGGAAGTTCCTTTGACCCCGAAAGACGCGTTTAGCGTTATCAGTTGTTCTAAGTTCAACAACACAGTTCTTGTCAATGTGGATAAGTCCTGACGAAAGAGAGCATTGCATGTTCGATGCCTAGTTGTGGATAACAGATGTGTGAGATGCTAATGAAGTAGTTGAAAGGACTCAATGTTGCATTCCATTTTCCTTGCATCATTTGTCAATACCAAGTGTGACTCATTAGATTTAGACTCAGATTGTGAAGTGTGTTGATCATAAATTGTTGAATCAATCAAGGTAAAACATTCAGTATAGCAACCGGTTTCATTGTTCTGTGAGGTATCATAAAGTTCAAGTACTTTGGAGGTTAAAGGGTCAGTGATGTAAGACATTGTGTTGATGGATATTAGATAAGAGTAACTTGCATCAATTTACCAAATTTCTATATAAACAAGTCGCTAACAGGACAACTCGCCAAGAATCATAACACCAAGTCGCTACGAATTATAAGACAAGTCTTTAAGCACCAAGTCGCTAAGAATTATGACAACAAGTCGCTAAGCACCAAGTCGCTAGACACAGTTAAGTTGCTAAAGAACAACTCGCTAAGATCCAAGTCGCTAGTATCAAGTCGCTAACAATTTACACCACAACTCGCTAACAATTTCTGAAGCAAGTCGCTAACCTCACTAAGTCGCTAGCCGTAGTGGAGAATCCACTAACTTGTACTATTTGTCGGCTTGTCTCAATAGAAAAGTCGCTAGGCTCAAGTCGCTAACAACTAACACTGTAACTCGCTAACTTTTACTGAAGCAAGTCGCTACGATGAATAACACAACGAGAACCAAGTCGCTAGCAAGAAAAACTTCAAAAACACATTTTTCAATCCAAAACAAGCTCAACCACGGTGATTCAAGCTTACCAAATCAAAACCCAAGCACTTACAATGATTCTAAACACAAAAGTACACCCAAAATTCAAACTTTAACACTAGAGATGATCCAAATGATGCAAAAACCACTAAACTTTCTCAAACTCAAAAACCATCTAAAACCACTAGAAATCCAAGGATATAAAAGAGAGGTGATCAAACCATGGCTCTTGATACCAATTGTAAGATATTAGATTTCACAAACATATCATATCATAAACAAGTAGGCGTACAAGATGAGTTTTAGAGAGAGAAAGTGGGATATTCTAGAAAGAGAAACTCATGGAAGGTTAGATTCCAAATGAACATCCAACTCTCTCCCTTGTGGGGAGAGGGCTATTTATACAACCACAACGCCTCCCACGGTGTGGATCGAGCATACAATGGGTAAAGACCCATCATTCCTCCACGGTGTTGCACTAGACTAAACTATGCTACTAACTGACTAACAACTAACATTATAAACGATATGTCTACGAGCTAACTTAAGCTAGATTATGCATGGGGTGACCAATGCTTCACACTATAATTTTCAATTCCTAACACTCTTAGATCAAATACTTGTAGTAAAGAGATCGCAATTACAACAAAAAACATCCCCATAAAAATAAATTAAAACAAAAACTATACACACAAACCTTTCAATTGTTTCGGTTCACTGATAGATCAAACAAATGCATTTGTCTGTGAGGACGCGTTCCATTCAATCCTCGTAAAGGAACGCGTGTGTTTTGACAAAGGGGACCGAACCATCCACTACTACCGGTCTACGTTATAAGAAAAGTAAGGTAACCGTGCATGTACTAATTCGACTTGCTAAAATTGTAAGGCTAGTCCCAATCACGCCCAATACATCGGTTGGGCAACAAAAAAAACACCCACGACCGATGTGGAGTTCGGTCAAGTGGGTTGTGGCCATGGGTCATCATATCGGTCGAGTACCATTTTTTGGGGACATCGGTTCAAAACTCGCCTGATTTAATATTGCTTATTCCTTTTTTTTCTCTCTTTTTTCTTTTTATTTCTTGAGTTGGGAAAAACACAAATTGAAAAACATAAATTGAAACTTGAACAATTAACTGAAAACATGAAATACATAATACGCTTAAACATAAAAAACTACAACGCATACTGATGAAAATAAAACTACTAAAAATTAAAAAAACGAATCATCTGAGACCCAACCCTTAGAACTTGAAAGGGAATTAAACTCGCCATTAAAGAGCCGAGTCTCCATTATGTCAAAATAGTTATCTTGGAGATACTGAGCTTCCCTTGCTTCTTGCTCACGACGAGCAGCTTCCTCACGTGCCTGCTCTTCCATAATCTCCCTATAATTTTCTTTGTCCTGTTCAAGTTGACGGTGGAGTTGGAACAATTGGATTGTTCACTGGTGGGGTGTTTAAAAATAGGTTTTCCGGTGGTGTTGAGTAAACTTCAACTTCTTCTGAAGTTGAAAAGCTAGTTGGAGGAAACTGTGGTGAAGTTGGGAATTGCTGAGAAAAGCTTGTTTCCGACAACTTTGGTGGACTTGGGAATTGCTGAGAAAAATCGTTGCGAGACATTTTTGTGTGTGAATTGTATGAGTTGTGTGTGAATTGTGTGAGTTGTGTGTGTGAATTGGTGGACTGGTAGGGTTGTATATATAGTGTCATCAAGTAGCTGTGATTAAATTTGAATTTGAAATTTAATTTTAATGAATTTAAATTTAATGTTTAAAATGTTTGAAACTAAAAAAAAAAGAAAAAAAAAAACGTTGGGTCATCGATTGTGGCATCCTGGTCATGTCTGGTCACTGGAGAGAGAAAACTGACGTGACGCTGGTGACCCAGATCATCTCCGGTCACGATTGGGACCAACTTAAAAGTAAAAACGTAAGAGGTTCATTTAATATTATGTTTGAACTTTAAATAGTCCTTGTTATGTGATTAATCACCCCTGAACAATGCACCTGTCACTCTGTCAGGAGTTAAGGTACTAAAGGGTGTATAATTATAATTTTCTGAATGTCAAAGGGTTGAATTGATAGAAACATTAAATAAACAAAATCTAGTAAAAAAACATAATTATTGGTATTATAGAAATTGAGAGTAGGTCATCATATCGTATCATTATTCAATTGAGTGTCCCATTATCAAAAAATGCCCCCCAATACCCATGTGAAATACTCCGTAATGTCTTTCTTTAGTAAGTTAAAAATGAAATCTTATTAAAATTTCATAATCTATAGTACATATAAAAAAAAGATCAAATCTTAAAAGATGAAATGTTAAAAGTTAAAGATGAGATAAATATATGGTGTAATTAATAATTTTATTAAAACACCTCATTACTTAAAAGTATAATTATTTATTCACATTGTACAACCAATTAAAAACACATCTACTAAATTAAAAACAAACAGTTAAAACATATCTTATTAAAAAGTACAATAAAATTTCATAATGTACAATTTAAACAAACTACAACATAATCTAAAATATAACATAATTAAACATACTAATTAATGTTATTTTTAAAACCCCTAAAATGAAAAGTACATGTTATTATACACATTATACAAATTAATAAAACACATAAAGCTTCATACAAGCTAACAAGTTGATGGTACATATAGTTTTGAAAATCGGACCGGACCAACGGGTTCAACCGCGAACCGGTGTCGCCACCGGTTCGGCTAACCAATAAAAGCCATCCGAAAACGAACCAGAGAGGACCCGTTGAAACGGATACAAACTGGTGAATCATGTCTCATCGAGATCTATTTCTCCGGTTAATCAGGTCCCGCCAAGCAAAGAACGCCGCACTTCTGTTATACTATATATAAAGGAAAACCAAAAAGTTAAAAATGAAAAGTTGAAACTAAAAATGAAATGTAAAAAAAACATATATTTCAAAAGAAACTATTAATACATATCGAAACCTGGATTGACCCAGGACGCTTCAAATCCGGTGGGTTACGCAACCCGTCGGGTTGACTCGGTTTTAATCGACCCTCTTTTTGACCGGGACGATTCAACCGGTTGAACCACCTGGGTCGAACCGGGTTTCAAAACATTATGTTTAATCCTCAAATCTTCAAACTTTTATTATTTTTCGTTTATAACCCATAAACTTTTTTTTAAAACAAAACGATCTGTCGCTATAAAATCTCGTTGCTATGCACGGGTACTTGTCTAGTTTAGTTAAAAATGTGGGGTCATTAAACGTTTTAATGGTGGTGTGCACATCACTTTTAGTGGTGTGCATATCACCCCCTTTTTAATTACCTCATCTCTCTCAAAACTATTGTCAGGAGACAAAAATCACAAAGTTTAATAAAAATAGGACCACTATAATTATCAACCACTCAAATAGAATATTTCTTACTAAATTCTCCCTTTCTTACTAAAAATAAAAAGTAAACAATTAATTTGAGACATTTATAAAATAAAGACAAAATTACACGGTTGGTCCCTGTGGTTTGCTCGTATTGCAAGTTTGGTCCCTAAGTCATTTTACTTACCTTACAGATACCTATTTTTGAAACGTTGCACTCTTTTAGTCCCTAATTTGGATGGCCGTTAGTGCAGTCCGTTAAGTATTTTTCGCTGTTAGTCCTTCGTTAACAAATTTTGCAACGTTAGTCCTTATTTTTTAAAATATAGTTTTCCACGATTACTCCTCCGTTAATAATAGTTATCGGCCGATTTTTACGTTTTTGTCCGCTTTCATTCGCTTTTATCCGTTTCCCCGTTTTTCGTTTTTAGTCCGTTTTCTTCGTTTTTTTATAGTTTTGCACGCTTTTCTTACGCTTTTATCGGTTATCATCCGTTTTCTAACATTTTCTTAAATTTTATCCGTTTTCTTCGTTTTGTCTGCTTTTTCTTCGTTTTGCCCGTTTTTTTCCGTTGTTCTTACGTTTTGTCCGTTTTTAAATGACGTTTTATCGGTTTCATCCGTTTTGTCCGTTTTTCTTCGTTTTGTACTATTTCAACATATTGAAAATTTTTCCAAAAGAAAAAAAAATTTAGACAAAAATTTCAAAAAAAAAATTGGAAAAAAATATTTCGAATAAAATTTTGAAAAAATAAAAAATTCAAATTTAAAAACAAATTGAATAAAAATTTCAAAAAAAATTTGAATAAAAAAATATTTTCAAATATATTTTTTAAAAATATTAAAAAAAATTTTGAAATTTTTTTCAAAATTTTCAATATGTCGAAATAATTTATTTTGTTTAAAAACTTTTTTCAATATTTTTCGAAATTTGATATATTGTAAAAAAATTTCAAAAAAAAATTAGAAAAAAATATTTCAAAAAAAAAAAAAAAAATATAAAAATTCAAATTTCAAAAAAAAAATTGAATAAAAATTTCAAAAAATTTTGAATTTTTTTGGAATTTTTATTCAAGTTTTTTTTTTGAAATTTGAAATTTTTTTCTGTTTTTCAATTTTTTTTCGAAATATTTTTTCCAATTTTTTTGAAATTTTTTCCAATTTTTTTTTTTTTGAAAAAGTTTCAATATGTTGAAATAGTATAAAAACGAAATAAAAACGGAAAAAATGTAAGAAAAACGGATAAAAACGGATGAAAACCGATAAAAATGTACGAAAAACGGACAAAACTTAAGAACAATGGACAAAAACGGATGAAAACGGGCAAAAACGAAAGAAAACAGACAAAACGTAAGAAAAATGGACAAAAATTTAAGAAAAATGTTAGAAAAACGGACAAAAACGGATGAAAACCAATAAAACGTAAGAAAAAGCGGACAAAACTATAAAAAGCGAAAGAAAACGGACTAAAACGAAAAAGCGGGGAAACGAATAAAAACGAACGAAAACGGACAAAAACGTAAAAATCGGTGATAACTATTATTAACGGAGGACAAACTGGAAAACTATATTTTAAAAATAAGGACTAACGGTGCAAAATTTATTAACGAAGGACTAATAAACAAAAAATACTTAACGGACTGCACTAACGCCATCCAAATTAGGGACTAAAAGAGTGCAACGTTTCAAAAATAGGTATCTCGGGGTAATTAAAATGACTTAGGGACCAAACTTGCAATACGAGCAAACCACAGGGACCAACCGTAATTTTGTCTAAAATATATATAGATAATAAATATGAGACGTAAGGAGTATTTCATTTTGCTAATCTTATTTAATAACAATAACTAATAAATTATGTATAATCCGGTCTTAATTGACTCGATCGAGCCATCATGTGTCACACCCCAAATTACACATTTTGCGTGAATGGAATTCACAGGGATTGTTGTCATAGCATCACAATCAGGTTATATTGAGCGACCTAAAGAGTCGTTTGGAAATTACATCGTTTGATTTAATAAAATAATCGAGTTACAAAGTATAGGTCCCAAATGAAAGTTACTATGCACGGAAAATAAGTTTAGTACAAGTCAAACGATGTTTTTAAAGTGCGTAAACCTGAGTGAGGCAGTCGTCATCGCGACTCCATGATATGTCCACATGCATGCCATGAGGTATGCCTTAGATACCGAGATAAAACATGCTTAAAAGGTCAACACAAAGGTTGAGTGAAATCCATAGGTTTAATTAATTCGTTTGAACACAATCATCGTAGTGTGAGTTAAATTGTTTCACACTCATCGTTGAAAACAAAACAAGATTTTTTCACTAAGTTCATGACACCAAAGCGTAAACATCGCACCAATAAAATTGGTAATCATCGTTTCATCGCCGCTTCTAATAGGTAAACTTGCCAATTTACCTTAATGATTCAATATAGTGCGCTCGATTTCCCTAACCGGGTCAATAGGAGCGGGAGTGTTAATTCCAATAGGCCTATTCACAATATTCGCTCACCGCAAGTGACTAATGGTTCATGATGTAGGGACTTGAACATGGCAAATACTTAGTGACAATAAAACATTCGGTTATAGCATACTGATCAAAGCATTTGTGTTCGATTAAAAATGTAGCATGTATCTCCCCCAAGAGTTTGTAAAACAGTTAAAAGAGTAAAAGTGGGGCTATGAACTCACCTGTTGCAATGATTATGATGACAAAAGTGGATACACTGAAATATAGCGTGACTCTCGAAAATGACCTATTATGAATGATATGATACGTAATGAGTTATGATGCAATGTTATGCATGCATTTCGTATGTTATTTATACCATTTGCGAGTTTTGAAAATAATATTTATCGTCGAAAAATACTCTTTTGACGTCTTGACCATTCTTAAATTACTTAACAAGTATTTACGTCAAAATGTCATCCTACAATAGTTTCTTAATGATTTATTGTGAAATTTTTAACTTTTCGTCGTAAAATAAAGTAGTTGGAAATTTCATGAAAGTGACAAAAATGGCTTCGAAAAACTAGTCGTAAAATGGTGTACGTCGAACGTTAGGAAACGAACTCGACGGTTTTGGAAAGCTTGTATCAAAATCTAGAAGTTTTAGTACATGAGTTTTCGTCATAGAGGTCTCGAACATAAAGATAATAGAGGTTAAATATGGTGATTTTGTCCAAATGTGGTTTAAAAGTGAGTTTCGGCAAAGTTTAAGCAACCGAAAATAATTTATTACAACTCCGCTATACAAACGGTTGGTCGTTTTGGAAAATATGCTTGGTGGTCTCGATTTTATTAGAAGACATCTCGTTACAAAAAGTTCCACGTCAATGTTAAAATAGCCTTCAATATGGTCGTTTTGTTTACCGTAACACTTGTCTCGTAAAAATAATATAGTTTTCTTAAATAAGAAAGTTACGGCAATTTTATGAAAACGTGTATATTTTAGTCGTTACAAATCCGCTTCCTTCAGATATACGTCCTTAGCTTCAGAAAGTATACTATTATATTTTGACAAGTCGAAATAATTTATGAAGCTTAGGACTCGTTTTGACTCGTACAAAACCAAAAATAGCTTGTCGAAATTTCGTAAAATATATTTTTCGTCAAACTTGAAAAATTCATAACTTCTTCGTTATAACTCCGTTGTAATCCGCTCAAGCGCCACGGATTCTTTTAAAGTATATTTTCTAATTATCTAAGCCAAAAACTCATGTCTCTTGTCGGATTTTCGGAAAAACAAAACAAGATCAGACCACTTTTAATACTTGTCGAAAATAGTTTTCTCGTACTAAACCTATTCCAATCCCTTCAAATCAACTCCAAAGCTATTCTAATCCTACCATACACCTTCTTAGGGTGTCATGGGTTCCTAGACATCATCAAGACCAATATATAATAAAGGAATAATTATAGGATGACTTTTATATATATAACTCTAAAAATCAATGTAAAAATGGTATAAATAAACACAAGTCTTGCATGTTTGCTAAGAAAATGAAGAAATACATATGAAATGAAAATGAAATATATAAAATGAAAGTGATATGCTTACAAGCTACTATGATGAGGTGATTAGAACAAGGATTAACCTAAACACCCTAGGTTTTTATTTCAAAACCTTAATAAGAGTGTAATCTAGAGTGTTTAAACTTGAGCTTGTAAAAACTTGATGATCTCTTGTTAACACCTATGAGGGCCGGTTATGGAAGAGGAACAAAGAGAGAAAACACCTTTTTACTAACTTGTTGAATTTTGAGAGTGAATGAATGAAATGAGTGAAGTGAAGGTTGTGTATAGATTTATACTATCAAGGAAAAATATTTACCAACTTTATGATACATCCCCCCCCCTTGGCCGGTTTTGGGGGGATTGTGTCTCTAATATATATATATTTTTTTCTTTTCTATTATGTGTATATAAATGTGTAAGTTAAAGTAGTTGTAAGTAAAATAATATAAGTTAAGGTAACTTGTAAATTGTATATACATTAGTGTATTTAAGGTAGTTTTAGCTAAAAGTAAACTTTAATGGATCAAAGTAAAGTATATTGAGATCATTTAAATTGTAAAAATATATTTCTTGTAAAATTTGAGTGATATAATAATTATCGTGTAGCTTTTAAGAAAAATGTCGTAATAATATAAATTTAACGATTTATATACAAAATAAATTTAAAACACAAGGTAAACTAAAAATATAGTTTTTATAAACTAAATGTAAGTATAAAAATATATCGGGATCATTTTTAGAAGTATCGGATTAAATGTTCAAAATATAACTTACGCGATAACGTTTCTTTAATATAAAATTTACGTGTTTAATGTGAAATGAAAAATCATGAATGAACTAACATGATGCAAATGATGCTAATGAAATGTAGACTAAACTTAGTCCATATGAAGTGTTCGTGATGATATGATCATGAATTCGCCGCTAAACCATTAAGGTTACGCGAGTTTGGAACACGTAAACCTAGTTTACGATAAATGTTGAAATAGTGAAACTTGAGAAATGACTTGAAATTGCGAGTTGTCACATCATGTCACGTTTCAATTAGTTTAACCGGTGGTTCAACCGGGTTTTTTGGCCAAAACCGTCTTTCGGTCACCCAACCGATTCATGGTTCAACCGGCCGGGTCAACCCGGGTTTTAAAACACCGGATATAACTACCCCTTTTATGTATTTGAAGTTATACAACACAAAATTTCTATAATGTTTTGATATATTTTTCATAATTACAAATCAATATTAGAACAATAAAATAACATCAAGCACAAAACTTTTAGAATTACAAAATTCTAATGTCACATTACAGACAATGGAATAGTTGAAAATATTGCAATTCTCGTTGTCGCAACGTACGAATACTCGTACGTCTAGTATAACTAGAAAGGTACCCGCACAATGTGACAGCAGATACTTATTTTTTTTTAGGGTTAATAACATTTTAAAGCACTATATTTGTCAAGAATGACAGTTCTGCGTAGCGAACTAAAAAAATAACTCTTTTAGACATTAAAGTTGACACTTTTGTTTTTCTTTAAGTATTATAACCACGAGGCTTCCCTCAACCCGTGCGATGCCCGGTCTAGTGGTTGAGGGATACTGTTTTTATCCATAATGTTGTATATGATGGTATTTAGATATCTATTAGAGAAGTTGCATTGTATTTATTATTTAGATGGCTAATAATGTTATTATTACTTTAGTTTATATTATTTTTGTGGAATCTATATTTAGATGCCTAATAATGGTATAATTACTTTTGTATTTATATTACTTTATTTTCATTAAAAGTTTTTATTAACATAGTCTTTTCATATGTAGTATTTTAATTTGAGTAAGTTACATAAGTGTTTTGTTTCTTATTTATTTGTGACTTTTGTTATTTGAAATTATACAGTCTTTTCATATGTAGTATTTTAATTTGAGTAAGTTATAAGAAAGAAATAATCAAGATTAGAAGATAGACGGTTGTAGCAGACAAAAGGCGAATAATAATGTTCATTTCCTCCAACTTTTAATACTATGGGTAGCTTTAACCAAGAATTTATATGGAGTTCAACTAACTCATGCGGACAATGAGGATTATTTGAAGTCAAGTAAAATTTTCTTCTTTGTTTGCGACTATTATTTTAAACTAATGAGATGCTCCACTTGTCATTTGCTTTTTAATGTGCCTAAAACCGGTTCAACAATCATGCGGATCGAATTGGTGTAAAGATGCCAATGAGAACAAAGATAACACTCCAAATCCGGCCTTGAATCAACTAATCAAGCGCACTACTATGCGCCAAAATAAACCATATGGGTCATAAAGAAGTTTGTTTTGTATGATTTGTCTCCTAAACTATCCACTACTTGAAAGATTCATTTGTGCAAGGTGTAGTACTACTTCTAATGAGTTGGTATTGCAAATGAAACAAAATATAAGACCCATTGCCTTTATCATCATTGGGCTAGTGGTCGAACATTGCACCACAAATCGCAACCAAAATGTCAACACATTTACCCATATAA